>OY253747.1:27913841-28205025 GCA_958009045.1 Oxytorus armatus
AGAATTTTCAAAAAATCGATGTTTTTTTTTGCTTAAACGATGCTTTATCATCATAGAGATAAGTTACTATTCGGTTTAGGAATTTCTGATTAATTAAAAACTTTCCATTTTATGGGTAGTTTTATACGAAATTTTTCAATGGAAATTCACCTTTCAAGTTCAAATGCCTACAATATTTGAATAAAACAATATATTTTTCAAATTTCTTACGTACGTCTCTAGGTACTCTGATGTAGATTAACGGGAATTTTTTCTTCTTCTAAGTAAAAAATTGTGGATGCCAAATGTCACGCCGTGGAGCGCCTTAAAAAAAAAAAAAAAAAAATAGCAGTAGTCGGCCATTTTGTATAACAAAAGAACAAAAAAAAATTTTTTTGATTAGTTTGATATTTATACTAAATAGATGTGTAATTAGTTTTATAAATAAATCACTTTTTCATACAAAAAAAGTTGTTAAATGTGCACTTGATTTTTCACCCGCTACCGTGGCCGTGCTCCTTAATGGCGCGATAATTATTACGACCTGACTGTCAATATTTTGCTCCATGTAAAATCACTATGAAATAAGTATCGAGTGAATGTCGTTATTAATTATCGAACAAAGTGCTTATTCAATTGTTTTTATTGGCAATAAAGAATAACTAGAAGGAACACATTCCGCTTTTTTGCTCTTTCGCGTTGTCTTTCGATTGCGCGGGTGAAGGCACGTCCTAGAGGCGAATTAAAATTAGCTCGGGCATAAAACATGCAATTACAGAGTTCAAAAGCGGTCAAGTGATCGTGAACATTCCTATATACACGTATCCATACGCATACATATCTATTACTCGCAAGAGATAACTGACCGTTCCAGAAGCTCACTCTCGGAACTCCTCGCGCCGAGCACAAGGTCCTCCATTCATCTCTCTCTCGTTGTGGCACAAAACGCGCCCCTGATTAATTATCTCACGAGCGCTCGAGGCGCATTTATACCAAGCGTTATGTTACACTCTGCTCGATGGTTTACCGCGCGAGAACGATATCTCACAGTTTTGCACGTACCGATTCGGTCAATTAACATCAGCCTGCATATATGCATTACAAACGGTCTCTTGCCTGAACGAACAAACGCGCCCGCGGGAAGACTCGCGCTGGTGTCTCTTGACCAGTGCCAACGAGTCTCGGCCTGCCATTTTCTAGAAACATAAATCGACAATACTGCCCGGAGAATAGAGAATTTATTTTTCTCAACTTTAATTGTCCTTTTTGTTTTTTACCTATGAATATACTTAATGTCGTTTTAACGTTGCTTCAATTTTCATAGCGACGTTCATACATATTTTTAACTATTTTAAACTTTATTTGAATTTAATGGTCAAAGTATGAATTACGAATTTGTTGTTTTACGAAAAAATCACACGTTATCGAAGAGTTTATAATCTTTTCCATGATGAGTGAGCCACCTGTACAGACACTCCATATAATTTATTTGAAATGAAGCAAAATAAAAAAGAAAATTACATGTATTAACGCCCCATTAATTTTGAATACGATTTTTTTCCATATTAAAGTTATGCCATTGCTCGTACGAGAGAATAATTAAATAGATTACGTGAAAGGTGGAATTTCTATTCAAATAAATCGAAATGCCTTATGACATTTTCTTTTTCACAAAACGTTTAGAGGAGAATATATAAATCGAGGAGTCGATACAGTTGTACACCTGTTTTCGATGAGACGTAAAAGTCGATATTTCTTTTCTTTAATTGTCCTTTTTTTACCTCTGAATAAACTTGAAGTCGTTTTAACGTTGCTTCAATTTTCATAACGACATTAATATACATTTTTAACAATTTCAAACTTTATTTGAATTTTAATGGTCAAAGTATCAATTTTAATGGTCAAAGTATCAATTCTAATGGTCAAAGTATCAACACTACCTATAATTGATTAGAAATGAAGCAAAATAAAAAATAAAATTACCCGTATTAATGCCTCATTAATTTTTAGTACGATTTTTTTCCTGATAACGTGAAAGTTGGAATTGCTATTTAAATAAATCGAAATGCCTTATAACATTTTCTTTTTCACAAGGGTTTAGAGGAGAATATATAAATGGAGGAGTCGATACAGTTGTACACCTGTTTTCGATCAGTCATAAAAGTCGATATTCCTTTTCTTTAATTGTCCTTTTTTTACCTCTGAATATACTTAAAATCGTTTTAACGTTGCTTCAATTTTCATAACGACATTAATATATATTTTTAACTATTTCAAACTTTATTTGAATTTTAATGGTCAAAGTATCAATTACGAATTTGTTGTTTTACGAAAAAATCACATGTTATCGAAAAGTTTATAATCTTTTCCTTGATGAGCAAGCCACCTGTACAGACACTAAATGTAATTGATTAGAAATGAAGCAAAATAAAAAAATAAAATTACCCGTATTAATGCCTCATTAATTTTTAGTGCGATTTTTTTCCTGATAACGTGAAAGTTGGAATTGCTATTTAAATAAATCGAAATGTGTTACGGCATTTTCTTTTTCACAAGGGTTTAGAGGAGAATATATAAATGGAGGAGTCGATAAAGTTGTACACCTGTTTTCGATCGGTCATAAAAGTCGATATTCCTTTTCTCGTCGTCCGGACACGTTCCCGGTGTGAAACTGTATTTTCCCCACCTCGGTTTCTGTTACGAGCGCGTGTGTCACACTGAATTCCGCGAGGTGATCGAACGGAATCGAACGGAATTAATGCCCATTGCGCGTATAGCAATCACACACCCACCTTACATGCTTACTTGCGGGATTCCAAGTGCTCTGGTACCCCCCCTTTCCCGAGAGAGCACCCGCGAGACGAGATAAACCTCGGCGTGTTAAACCACGTGTATTTCCCCGTTGCGCCAGTCGAGCGAGTCGAGCTCTCCTGAGGCCTCTATATAACTTTACAGTATACATATACTCGAAGAGAACGAACGAGATGATCGACCTATCGAGCATTGTCATATTGATTTACATCATTCTTTACATAATCAAATTTCTTTCGAAAATCCTGCCCAAAGTTCGCGTACACGAGTTTCACGGTGAAAATCGTTCGTGTCTACTGGAAAAGACGAATTTGGTATTATGTAAAATATCATTTACTTCGGACCTTGATCTTTTTTTAATGAAACACCGCTTTTGCGAATATTTTCGGACAACTTTGTAAATCAATCGCGAACAAGATAAATTATCCGTATCATGTTAAATTTCAACATTTTTTTACATTTACATTCTACGTCGAGAATCGTGCGCAACAAATTTTGCAATGAAAAATCTTGACCTTTATCCGAAAAAAAAAACACAAATTTCGTATTAATTATGCAAAAAGAAAAAAAAACGATTTACCTAGATCGGGATTTTTTTGTTTTTAATATTATTTTCATCGCTTTTATTATGATCGCTCAGCGAGCATAATAAATATGCCTTTTCGAGAGAAATTTAAATTTTAACGGAGATTGGTGGTTTTTTTTTCTGTTACAGGCGCGAACCGAGGAGCATCTCGCCCAGGAACAAGCGTGGCACGCATCTGAGAGAATTTGGCTTTTGCACAGAGGTGGCTTTACACCGGCTATGAAATGCGGTCCAGCGGATCCGGACACCGGAAAATTGAGGGTCCGTTTGATACCGGCCGGAGAGGAATTGCTCGTCGACGAGGAAGACGTGGAGAAGGTATCCTTTAATTTATATTATTATTTATTATTATTATTATTATTTATTATAAGGCTTCTTTTTTTTTTTTTTTCAAAAATATCATCATTATTTTTGCAAATTATCTTTGTTTTGTTATTATCTTTTTTATGTTTGATTATTATTTTGTTTGAATGAAAAATTAATTATTTTTACGAACAACATATCAGTTTTTCATAAAATAAAAACATTTCTTTGGCTTTCCGATATTTTTCAATCGTTTTAAAATTCGCTGTCGATTTTCAGGCTAATCCACCGCAATTTGACAAAGCCGAGGAGCTCTCGCAACTACGTTTCTTGAACGAGTCATCGGTGCTGCATACTCTGAGGCAACGTTACGCGAGCAATCTAATTCACACTTACGCCGGTGAGAATATGGTCGTTATAAATCCAGTCGCACCATTGGCGATTTATTCCGAAAAGGTTAGTCGATAATTTAATTCCATTGGTAAAATCAATTTTTGTTTTAATTCACTGAACTATTGGCTTTCTACCTAATTCCGTATTTGTTATTTCTTTTGTTTTTCAAGGTGGTACACATGTTCAGAGGCTGTAAGAGCGAAGACATGCCTCCCCATATCTACGCAATGGCACAGTCAGCTTATCGTGGAATGTTGGCAACGCGAAGAGATCATTCTCTCGTTTTTCTCGGACGTAGCGGTTCCGGAAAAACGACGAATTTCAAACACGCGTTGCACTATCTCGTTCTCGCTGCCGGCACCGTCAACAAGGTCTCTATCGATACAATAATAAGTTTAATTGTTTTTTAATCGATTAAATGGATTTTTCATTCATTAATTGCTTCAATCTAATTTATTTCTAGTTCTAATTATTAAAAATCTCTTTAATAATACGCATGTTTTTTTTAACGAAAAAATACATGAATAAATAAATAAATAAATAAAAACCACATTGGTATTTTGCAGATTCTAACGATCGAAAAGCTCAATGCTCTCTTCACGGTTCTCGAAGCCTTCGGTAACAGCAGAACTCACATGAATTCCAACGCGACTCGTTTCAGTCAGCTCTTCAGTCTTGATTTCGATCAATCAGGACAGATTGCATCGGCGTCGTTACAAGTGAGAATTTTAATTACAATCAAAGTTTAAACAAACTGCAAAAGACTAAAATAATTATTTTCAAAAGTTTCTTGTTTATACATTCAGAATGAAAATTTGGTATTTAACAGTAATTCGTACAAAAATCCATTGAAAAAAAAAAAAGAACGATTGTAAATTTGATTATTTCGTACAGATACGAATGAAAATGTGATTTTTAATATGTTGGGAATGAAAATTGGATTTTTACTTTATTTTTCAAATATACATATATGTGTTTTTTTTCCCATTCGTCATAATTTCAACGTTTAATTATTTGCAGGTATTGCTGTTGGAAAAGACGCGAATAGGTCGAAGGGTTAACGGTGATCCGACGTTTCACGCTGTCTACAGGCTTTTAGCCGGTGCTGAGGGTGCTCTGCGTAAAGAGCTGAATCTCACGAATCTCGTTGCCGAGAACAATCCGTTTATAACGCCGTTGCAAAAGCACGAGGACAAGCAACGTGCTATGGTCGAATTTAATCGTATTGTCGCGGCGTTGAAGATTCTCGGTGTAACGGAATCGGACGAAAAGGTCATATGGCTCGTACTAGCGGGTATCTATCATCTCAGTTGCGCCGGTGCTGTCAAAGCGGGCACGAGTTCTCAGAGCAGATGGCAATTTGCCCGTGTCGAGTGCGCCGAGAGAGCGGCAACTTTGCTCGGCACGTCGGTCGAGGAACTCAGCCGTATGGTATTCTCGGGTAACGGCGGGGGTGGAGGAACTCCGAGCGGTCCAAGACCAGCCCTCAGGACACCGAGTCCCACCGAGACCGTTAAAGATTTGCCGGGTTTGGACGCGCTCGAGGGACTACTCGTCGGACTTTATTCGGAAATTTTTCATTGCGTCGCCGCACTTATTAACAAGTTAGTGTTTTTCATTCAACGTACGATTTCGTTTTCCCTAATCCGATATAATTCGATATAATTCAAAAATATTGATAAATCGAAGTAAAATTTTACATCCTCATACAGGATACTTGACTTTGGTGAAAAATGTATTTTTTTTTCTTCGAGAAATTCGCGCCAGTGTTCGTGTTGTTCGAAACTCCGGAGTTAGAACGTGACGACAAATTTTAACGATAAATTATCACTTAAGAATGGCACCTTAATTTATGCGCCAAATTGTAGTCGAACATGACTGAAAAAATTGTCGAATTATTAAAGTTTCCTTTTTAATTTTCTCATCACACATAAATCCATTCGGACCTTTTTTTAAATGTGACTTTTTTACTATTCGGAACAGAGTTTGAACAGAGTGTTTCGAATAGTAAAAAAAAATCACATTTAATAAAGGGTTCGTATGGATTTATGGTTGATGAGAAAAGTAAAAAGGAAACCTTAATAATTCGAGAATTTTTTCGGTCATGTCCGACTGAAATTTGACGCACAAATTAATGTGCGATTCTTAAGTGATAATTTATCGTTAAAAATTGTCGTTACGTTCTAACGCTGGAAAAATAGGAGATATATCGCGTTTTTTAAAATGATTTCGCGTTAAAGATTTACCGAAGATGTAATTGAAGGAAAATTTTCACGGATTTTATTTTGTACGAGTTAAAATTCATTCCATGGCACACAAAAGACGATATCACGTTTTTCCAGACTTTCGTCTAATTTTTTATCATAATGTAATCACACCGTCGCGTTATTTTCTTTCAGATCAATTTCTTCACCGGTTCACACAGTCTCGTCGTTGTTGCTCTGTGACGCGCCAGGATTTCAGAATCCAGCCTCGTGTGGTCGTCAGACAGGCGCCAGTTTCGAGGATCTCTGTCACAATTATCTGCAGGAACGGCTGCAACTACTTTTCCATCATTCTACGCTCGTAGCGCCAAGGGACAGGTAACCTTCGAGCTTCTCAATAATTTTTAATGATTCATCATTGAAAAAAAAACAATTTTTTTAATGATTTTGAATATCAGGTACGTGCAAGAGGGTCTGGACGTCGATTGCGACGATGATTACGACGTTGATTCGATCGGTTCGCCTCAAGCACTAGTCTCGTTGCTCGATCGTGGACAGCAGAGCGCCGCGATGTTGCGAACGAGTCAGAGCGATCTTAGCGGAAGTCGTCAGGCTGAGAGAAAAGGACTTTTGTGGCTACTCGACGAGGAAACGATATGTCCCGGTGGCAGTGACGAAAGTTTTCTCGAGCGTCTGTTCTCGCACTATGGAGATCGAGGTAAAGATCATTCGTCATGATAAAAAAACCTCTTAACGTCACTGGATCGAGAAGAATCGAAGAATTGACGTTTTGTAGAATGGCTTTTAGCGAGAAAAATATGAAAAAATTTGGAGACATACATTGAAGATGAAAGATGTTATTTGAATTTTTTTAGATTTTTCTAACAACCACGTTGCACGTTGTTCGCCTTGAAAGTGCATTTTAATTTTTTTTCTCCTTTCACTCAATTTTTATAATCGAACTGACGACAATTTTTTTTTTCTCTCCGACTAGATCATCAAGTTTTGCTGAGAAAAGCGCCGGGAAACAATCAATTCGTTCTTCAACACCTTCAAGGCACCAATCCAGTTCTCTACACGGCGACCGGATGGTTAAAAGCGACTCGCGAGAATCCGGTTACCCGATGTGCCATTACGGTCCTTCAGGAGAGTACCAGGTTAGTATTCACACGAGAGTTGAATAAAAAATTTCATTGCTCGCCTAAGAAACTATGCAATTTCAAGATTTTAATGGCTTGCGCGTGGTTTTTTTTTTGTTTTGCAGGGAAGACATTAGCAGACTCTTCGTGTGTGCTCGTGGCGCCGGTGTCTCGGGTGCTCTGAGTGGCTCGGTACCCGGTATCGAAGGCTCACAGTCGTTGAGAAGAGCATCGAGTATAAGAAGAACTTTTACCGCCGTTAAGAGGAAAAATGCTTGCCTACAAGTGAAATTCACTGTTGTGAGTATTTTTTCGATTAAAAAAAAAAAAACCGCGAACTCAATTTTAATGAAAATTATATTTCAATTGTTTAATGTTCTTTGCGTTTAAAATAACTTGGGGTCAATAAAAATGACATTAATTGTTTTAAGATTTTTATCAATTAATGTTTTATCTCGGTTATTGGCAATTCATTCGTTGCGTTGGTAATTAATCGTTTATTTATATTTCACTCGCAAATAGAATGAGCTATTACGAGATTTTTTTCTCGTCAGTAAAGTATCACGCGCATAAATCGGCTCAAAGGTCGAAATATCCATCGGTTAAAAATACTCTGATTATCTCCATATTCTCGACAATGCTGTTCGATCATTGGACAACAACGACGTTTTTGCCCTTACGTACACGTCAAACAATGAAATAAATAAGATATCGGTCCTGACGTAAAATTTAGGACAATTTTTTTCGACATTTTCTTTCGGGCACATCTCGTGATATTTCTCATTGCTATCATAATTTTTTAAACCCGCGATGTAAGATAAACAACTCTGTTAAGCTCCATCAAACGAGTCAAAGAAAAAAAAATACTTTGTTGAGAGTTGATTTTAAATAACGGGGTGGAACATAAAAATGTCTCTACTGGTGGTTTGAAGAGCACAAGAGTTTGTCATTACTGTGCCAAGGAATTTGAAAAATTGTCAAGTTCACGGATTTTTTCCTCATTTTCGATCATTTGATATTAATAAAAACTTTCTTTTTATGAAATAAATCAATTTTCGTTTTGCCGCACGACGATTAATTTGTTAATTCGCAGGACGGTCTTGTGGAAACGCTAAGGAGAACTCGCGTGAAATTTGTTCACTGTCTATTGCCGCAACACGGTGCTGGCTGCACCGAGAACAAGAGTCTCCTGTCCGTTAAATCGAATCAAAGCGAGGACACCATAATTAACGTGCCACTTTTACGATCGCAGGTAATTATATCGATATTATTGAAATATTGAAAGCACAAAGTCCAAATGATAATTTGAATGATATAAAATGTACGAAAAAAATATTGAATCACTTCACTCTGGGGTTGATAATAATTTGTTTTCTTGCGACTCGTCATTACAGATACGCGGTAGTCAAATCGTTGATGCGGTGCGTCTGCACAAAGTGGGCTTTCCCAAGCATATGCCACTCGGTGAGTTTCGAAGGCGTTTTGGACTCTTGTCAAACGACGCTAACGCGAGACCCGGAAGTCCCGTTGCCGATGAGAGACGAGCCGTCGAGGATATGCTACTTTCCGTCGACGTTGATCCGGCTTCTTATCGCGTCGGTCAGAGTCAGGTATGTCGATATTTAATGCTTCTCTTATTGTCGATGATTCGATAAAATTATCATAAATTAATTGCGTTACGCTTGGAGAATTATTGAGCGCCAAATATCGAATGCCAGAATCGCAAACTTTTTGTGAATCAATTTTTTTTTCTTTTATCAAGGAGTCTCCCCCATTAAATATCAGAAAAAAAATAGCATCTATTTTTTTTATTTTCTGAAAAATAAAATCGTATCGAAAGATCCAAACAAAAAATTGGTAAAATAAATGTTCTGGTCTTGCAAAAAAATAATAAATCGGCATATAAAAAAATGTAGCAACTCCTTACTAACATTTTTTGTTTATTCTGTAAATACAAAATGCATCGACAATTTTTTAGATTCGATTTTTTTTTGCTACCATGATCGTAGAAACATTTCCAACAATCGCTCGTTTGGGATTTTCGATACGATTTTTTTTTTCATCGTAACATTATTTTGAAATCATTTTTTTTTAATTTAGCCAAATATCGAACTACTGATTCTGAACTTATGTTTTAAATATTAACCTCGTTCGTGACTCTTCGCGGTTTATTTGAACGATTGTTAGGAAAAAAAAACGAGGTTCCTGATTTTTTTTTCGCAATCTTTCACCTATTTCTGAGAAAACTTCCAAGTTCAACGTACGAGAAATTGTATTTTCGTAGAATAATCTCTGCGACTCGTCCGCGAACTGACCATAAGTCAACAGAAATTTGTCTACGTGCTCGTGGGTTATAGCGAAAGAGCATAAAGAAAAAAAAAAAATCACAAGTACACATGGGAGACAACGATAAGTTAAATATTGTCGGAGTGTCCATCGTTGCCAAAGTGAGGAAGCACCGCCGCGATGTGTCAGTGTGACACATCCGTCCGCGAAAAAAAAATATATAAAAATAAAATTTCACCGGGGCCGCGTTGAGAGACTTTGGAATGTAAACCACGGTGGTTGCTCGCGCTGCCCCCCCCCCCCCCCCCCCCGCCCCTCGAGGAGAGACTCGTGAAGAGCTTTCACTCGGTGCTTGATAGTACGCTTGGGGCGGTGGAAGCGGCCCCCCCGAAGGCTGTGTTTATGCTAATTCTTCGCGAAGAAACACGAGCCTGAACTCGCGGCGATTTTGCGAGAACACCAAAAAGAATTGGGGATTTCTCGCGATTTTGTTCTTTTTTATTTTATTTTATGAATAATTGCTTCTAGGATATATTTGGAGACTTCAAAGGGATTTAATACAAAAATACCGTTTTTTGAACGGCATTAATTACATTGCATTCTATCAATGACATTGAACAAAAATTCATTCGCAAATTAACATATAACTTTTTGATGAGAATTAAATTTGTTATTTATCGTTTTATTTTTTAACTGAAATTAATAAAAATTTAAGGATAATCCGGACCACAATCATCCAGGAAATTTAATCTATCTCGTTTAATTTATCTTTTCCTCTATTTTTCAATAAATTAGACGATCTTCATTTAAAACGACAGTTATTTCTATTTTCCTATGATACAAATATATTACAACAATTTTGGAATATATTAGCGATTTTTGAGCGCAAATGTTACGTTCGGTACTTCCTGAACATAATTAAAGAATTTTCATAGAGTAAAAAGATCCGTATGTACGTTTGAAGAATTTCAGCGATTCAGCGAACGAATTCTCATCGAACGATTTTCATTTCAAGCAGAGAGAATAGCGTTTCTCTTTCCTCGAGATTACCACGAGAATTTTCGATCGATAAATATCTCATTTTCCCTTCCTGAATACTTCGGGCGTTAGGATTGTCGTAACGCGCATACTTTTCCGGCATCGTCATAAATATTTAAACCTCGACCGTTATAAAGAGAGATGCGCTTTATAATACGTGCGTACATGGGTCTCCCATATGTTCCACACAAGCCATAGTGTACGAACCATCGCGAGAATATGTCTTAGAGTGGGGGAGGGAAGGAAGAGCACGCGAATCATCTTGTGGCGCCTGTTACTTCGCTCTCTTTCTCTTTCTATTCCTTTCTTTATTTATATATAGATATATCTATATTTATGTAAATATATAGATATATACACATAGTATAATAGTGTCCACGAACTCGTAGGATTCTCTTCTTCCTGGGTGATGACCCCATAGGATTTTTACATGTTGATTTTCTCTTTCCTCCTCAACGAAATTTTTGTATCCCGTCCCAAGCAAAAAACCGGACGACACGCATTGAAATTCCAATTTTACATTATTCACGTCGTTGATTCCAATTTAAAAAAATGACAAACCAGACTTATGAAATTTTGTGCAAAATCGAAAGTAGAGATAAAATATGTATATTCTTCGTGACTGAGTCGAAGATTGTCACAGCTCGATACTCCAAAGAAAAGAAAAAGCATTATTTCTTTATTTTTTCTATGATTTGTGTATTATTTAGGATTTTATAAAATTGTCCTGTAGCATACATTAACTTCTTCCTGATGTAAAAAAATATTTTACCAATTTATGGCACGAGGAAAAATCGATGAAAAAATGAATTTAACGAGAATCTGACAAATCAAAGCGATCTATCTAGTCTTTGCTATTAAATTTCTTTTGTTCTCCTACCATTTCGCGAATGACATATCGAATGTTTCGAGATCGATGGGGAAACGACGGCAGGAGAGAAGGAGGGGCATTGACAAGTGGTTTGAATAAAATTGATGCGAAAAAGAAATCGAAACGAGACACGTGGACGACGTTTGGTTTGATCGTGTCGCAGGTAGACAGTCCCGCTTGTCGATAAAAATTTAATCTGGGTCATGTAAAGAAATCACCTTGATCAAAACAATATTGATTCGAACTCGGTATAATTAAAAATTGGCAATTTTTAATTATACCGAGCGTGTAAGTCCTGTAAGATGTATTATTACAATTCGATCTATTGTGAACAAAGATTTTATTTTTTTCATTATTATTCTATTTGTTTAAATTTATTTTATCATAATTACTTTTTCAATATTCTACAAAGTCGAGCTAAACGTTATTTAACTTTGAGTGGGTTTGGTTTGAGTCTAAAAAAAATTCATTTATTTCATTGCAATAACGGTTTATTCCAATGAAATAAATGATTTTTTTCTCTCGTTAATACGTTATCTATGCACTTCGCGAATTTATATATCTGTATATCAACGACACTCGGCAATGTGTAATCGGGAGTTGGCTTTCACCTCACCCGACTCTGTAACGTCGATCGTAACGTTCGTGAACGAGTTCAAGCGACAATTGCTCGCTGGCCACTGGTCAATTATCGGTTTAACGTGTGATCGACGAGAAGAATCGATGCTCCATCGTAAAACGTTTGATCGGCTATTCGATAATTTAACAAGAGTATCGATATTGAGAGATATAAAAATAAAACAAAATTGCCAATCGTGGGTAAACAATTTGCCACAAAAATCGTGATATCGTCCAATAAATGGATCAATCCCAAGAGATTGTGAAAAAGAAAAACAACAAATTTTCTCGATCGCTAAAGATCAACGAAATGCTTCCCCCCCCACAACCCTGTCGCTCGAAGGAGCTTTCCGTAGAATTCTCATAAATCCTGTCGGGTCGTGAATTCCCCTCGCTCTCTAAAGCTTTGCGGGGAGTTCGATTCGCGAGCGAGAGATCGCACAGGCCGCCCCGACGACGTCGACGACGACTACTCCCATAGTACTCTTTTTACAACTTCCTCCGGCCGGGTGTTCACAGAGAGAAAGAGAGAAAGAATCAGACAGACAGACAGTTCAACGGAGGCAGGCAGCAAGAAAAGACACGCAACCCTTTTGAGAGTTCGAGCCGCCACTTTCCCATCAACCCGCATCTTAGTCGAGCTCTCGGCTTTGTTATACAATGATAATACTAATAATAACAATAAATAAAAAAAGCATAATAATAATAATAAATTAATTTTTTCTCGCGGTACTGTTTTACTCCATTCGAGCGGAGACCTGGAAAGGATCGTTAGACGTAATAAAATTGTTCTACACCTCCCCCTCCGCCCTTCTTAAACCGCAAATAAAAGCACCGACCCGTAAGAAATCACGGATATATTGAAAGGATGACCGTAGCTTATTTGTGAAGATGAATTTTTCACGCGTTTATCTACGATGAAATAAAAGGAACGAAGAGTTTTTCAAGTGATTCCCAACTATTGTAATCGGCCACGTATTTAACTGTCGTTGATTATCCGAGCTCGTACTCTCGTGCCACTATCCGAGATAGTTCAATCGTAATACATATTTATGTACATATATATGTGTACATAAATGGTAGTCGACAAGTCGTCGAAACGTTCAACACTATCCGAGGGGCACATGATCATCAGAAACACTCTAAGCTTTCTCGTTCAACGTCCGCGTCTTGCATGTGTACGAAAAAATAATAATTATTATTACAGAGCTCCTCTCGTTCTAATCTTTTCCGTCGGTCCACTTTGCTCCTCGTCAGGTCCATATCACGAAAGCAATAAAATTCAGAGTGAAAAATAAAAGAATCGTGCGACGCGTTACCTTAGAAAAAAAATCTTGTTCCGAATGGGAGAAAAAATAATTACGTTCGTCCGTTTTGGTTTGTTGGAAAATTGAAGATTTTCGATTATTTTTTTTTTTATGTGCCCGGTACATTTTTATATTTATATTTATAATTTTTGAATATATACTTCTTCCATTAAGACGATTGTCGCCCATTAACATGCCGCGGACGCAACTTCCTCCGTTAGGTCAATCAACCCATCACGGGCGTAACTTCTGACACCTCTCGATGCAGGCACACACATTGGTCGACTGTTTTGTTTCTCTTCGTTTGATACAGTCGTGTCACGTATGAAATTCCATCGCGAATATTCGCGTATCGATATTGCGCGACCGTCTAGTCACTCGATTATATTTTACGTTGCGGAGCAAGGCTTTGTGAACATTTTTTTTTTTTTTAATATCAATGGCAGTCTTTGAGATTCGTTGAGTAGTCAGAGAATTATATTCAGAGCACATTTCCGGATGTATAGGTGCCTGTATTGGGGCCAAAATAAATCCTTTATAATGCGACAGTGGTTTCACGTTGAATTTTTGGCAGTTGAGCAACGATTCGCCTTTTCGATTCTAGATTTTAGTTAAAACTAACAATGAACATTTATACGAGGAACTGTAGGAAAACAAAGTATTTATGTAGAGCAAACATGCCGGAAAATTGCCAATTTATTTTCTGCTCCAATTTCCCATTAAAATAAAATCTTGTTCTAATTAACATGAAAAAATAAATGATAATTTTTTCGGTATGTTTTATATTGCTACGTTGTCAAAAAATATCGAATATCCGACGCGAGAAATTCGTCGAAATGCTTTTTTTAATACGTAAAATAAGTTTTGAATCAAGATACACATACAATTTAGGATTGAAATTTTTTTCAATGGAATAAATCACGATCGCTGTTTCAATGGGTTAATGTTAAATCTTGTGTTTTCCTGGAACACCCGAAACGAGTTTATAAAGAGAGAATATTAGACGTGGTGAAAAGAGTTTTATTTTTAAGAACGCAATATATCAGGAATAACTATAAAATGTATTGTATCTTATCGGATGGATATTCTGACTTAGACTATGTGGAATTTTGTTTGATGACGAATCGGAAGTAAGAAAAAAAATTAGCATTCTTCAGAGCCGGACATTTTTGGTAGTTATTTTGACGCCCTTATTTGACAAGCCTCTATTATTTAAAAAAAAAGTGGATTCCCTAAGTTCTGCAAATTTCAAGCTATTGAGCTAAAACTTTCTACGCAGATAAAATAACAATCGAGAATCGTTTGGCAATAGATTGCGCGAGAGTCTTCAAAAGGCTCAAAATATTGAGGAAATTTTTATTTCTCGAACCATGACTGGGCCTACATACTTTGAAAATGAGAAATTACATCGTTTCCTCATAATTATTTTACGTTCCACAAGATCAAGAATCTTTCTCGTAGCACGAAGTTTTTCCTGTATCAAAATTCAGTTTTTTTTTCTTCGTATTCTCGTTAAAAATAAAATGAAAGTATTCAATTTCTTCCTGCGTACGAAAAAGAAAAAAAAAATGTACGACAGGAAAGATAAAAATCTTTAGGCTCTTCGAGTTAAATCCTTCTGCGAAACGCGTCGAGTTTGCTGAATCGTCTTTTATACTTGATCCTCTCTTTCTCCACTGCGCACACGTCGTTTTTTCTGCTCGAACGACGTTAGATCTGGAGAAGAGAGCTCGAGACACTCGGGTTTCCCTTTGAATCTTGCCCGCTAAAAGTTTATCCGAGAGTCTTCGAAGTTTTCAGACTGACGTGTCGGCGTCCGTCGGACGAGATCTTTTTTTTTTTTGAGCACTATCCGCGACAGCCATCCCCGTGCAAATTAAATTGCGTAATCCCCCGTTCAAGGTTGCCAAGGTTCGCGATCAATGTCTCGTTCTTTCGCGAAAGACGACGACGGTGGACGACTACGAATTGAGGATTAATAGCGGCTAGGAATGCACGAAATAAAAATCATGACTTTTAGAGTGGAAAAGTACGAAACAAAAAAAAACACGTTCAATGTATAAATTATGCTATATGTGGCGAAGTAATCGAAGCCTTGAATTACAATTTTGCACATTTTATTTCTTGTTATTCGCGTTGAATTGAGAAAAACAACAAAGGCGATCCTTCGAACGAATCCTTGTACAATTCAATTTTTGCCTATCTCCGAACGCGACTTGACAAATGATCGGAATTTATTGAATTATTGACGGACACCTCTTAGAGATGATTTTCTACGCGCGTGGGAAGCCTCGGAACGTTTCAGTTTTAATCGATGTTTGCGCAGCTGACTTAATTTTTTTTTTTAATTCTCCTCTGATCCAAATCGCAAATTGCATGCGTCGGTGGGTGTCGTGGATTTTATTGTAGAATATTCTTAGCTCGACTGACATACTCCGGCGCTCTATTTATTCGCATCTGGTAGGTACGTCATCGTTATTACAAAAAAAAAGATGAATCGAAAATCCATTAATGGAGTCTCGAAGATCTTTACGTATAATGGACGCGAAGGTAGGAAAGAAGGAAAATGAGTTTAAAAAATCATGGAATGAAAATTATAATTACCATAGACAAGGGGGTTTCTTTTATGGAAAACAGGTTTCAAGTAGCGAATAACTATTTTTATGAAATTTTTTAAAAATAAATGAAATCTATTCGCCAGGAGCATTAAAAAGTTGCTATTTATTCTGGCATTTATTTTTTTATGTCGATCGAAGGTAAAGTTGTTTTTATTTATTTGTTTTTAGTTAATAACCCCTAGTTTACCGTCGTGGGCAGTCAGAAATATTTAAGGATGAAATATAAGTATGTCTGACGTAATTTGGGGTTGCATACCCAAAATGGTATCCGCGGGTGTTTCAGTAATTAATAATGAATGAAATCTATTCGTCAGGAGATCAAAAGTTGCTATTTATTCTGGCATTTCTTTTTTTAGATCGATCGAAGGTAAAGTTGTTTTTATTTATTTGTTTTTAGTTAATAACTCCTAGTTTACCGTCGTGGGCAGTCAGAAATATTTATGGAGGAAATACAAGTATGTCTAACGTAATTTGGGGTTGCATACCCAAAATGGTATCCGCGGGTGTTTCAGTAATCAATAATAAATGAAATCTATTCGCCAGGAGCATAAAAAAGTTGCTATTTACTTTAGTATATTTTTTTGTCATTTCGATCGAAGGTAAAGTTTTTTTTTTACTTGGCTTTTAGTTAATAAACCCTAGTTTACCGCTGTGGGCAATGAAATATATTTAAGAGGAAAATCTAAGTATGTCTGACGTAATTTGGGGTTGCATATCCGAAATAGTACCCGCGGGTGTTTTAGTAATTTATGATAAATGAAATCTATTCGCCAGGAGCATAAAAAAGTTGCTATTTAGTTTAGTATATTTTTTTGTCATTTCGATCGAAGGTAAAATTTTTTTCTTACTTTGCTTTTAGTTAATAAACCCTAGTTTACCGCTGTGGGCAATGAAAAATATTTAAGAGGAAAATATAAGTATGTCTGACGTAATTTGGGGTCGCATACCCAAAATGGTACCCGCGGGTGTTTTAGTAATTAATGATAAATGAAATCTATTCGCCAGGAGCATAAAAAAGTTGCTATTTAGTTTAGTATATTTTTTTTGTCATTTCGATCGAAGGTAAAGTTTTTTTCTTACTTTGCTTTTAGTTAATAAACCCTAGTTTACCGCTGTGGGCAATGAAAAATATTTAAGAGGAAAATATAAGTATGTCTGACGTAATTTGGGGTTGCATACCCAAAATGGTACCCGCGGGTGTTTTAGTAATTAATGATAAATGAAATCTATTCGCCAGGAGCATAAAAAAGTTGCTATTTAGTTTAGTATATTTTTTTGTCATTTCGATCGAAGGTAAAGTTTTTTTTTTTACTTCGCTTTTAGTTAATAAACCCTAGTTTACCGCTGTGGGCAATGAAAAATATTTAACGGGAAAAAATAAGTATGTCTGACGCACTTTGAGGTTGCATATCCAAAATGGTACCAACTGGTGTTTCAGTAATTTACGTAAAGATAAAATATTTTTTTGGCGCAGTGGGGGTGCCAGTTTAATAGGACTCTCTACTTCTTAGTAGTTACTCTACGTGCGGACATTTTCCCATCGATCTTTTTCCTCCGACGTCTCGTCAAGTCCCAACAAACATTGAAGCGTCTTGAAATATCTCTTTCTCTCTCGGGAAGATTCTAATGTATCTCAGGCATGAATCGAAGCTATATGGTACGTGGGCAATCGTCTTCGTTGTTGTCGATGACCGAGAGCTACACACAGCAGCCTCCATTCTCGATGTACGCTCGAAGAGACTATCTGGCGCGCCCATGGAATGTCTTTATGGTCGCGCATGTAACTTCCTCCCTTCTTGTCCCCCATGCCCCCCTATCGCACGTCCCTCCCGGAATATTCCTACGACTGTACTGTTAAGTGTGTGTACCATATATATACACTCTGTGAGCTCTGAAGATTTATCGACTCTCCATGGACTTTGTCTTCTTTCGTCTCTCACAAAATGCACTGATCCGCCGCGTTGCAATCTTGTGCATATACTCGTGGTATATCGACTTTTGCCGAGGTATTTCGTTAGATACGAAAATAAATCGTATCATCCTTCTTATTTCAGAGTTTCATAAACAACCTGTGATTCGTCACAATACGTTTTTTTTTTAACGATCAAGAAAAAATTAATGGTCCAAATTACGAAATTCAAAACGGCGCAACATTAGCCATCGAACAAAAAATTTTTTGGATGGATTGGCAATTGGTTATAAGGATTTTTCGAGATTTTTTTTTCCATTATTTCCAAGCACAATTTTTTTTTACAATTAATTTTAACTAAAAAAAATACGAGTTACCCATTTTTGTTTTTGTTCAATAAATTTGATTTTTATCTTATTGAACGCATGCTAATTCCGTAATATACATAACTGTGAGATTCTAACATTGAATGTAACGTCAGTGATTTAAAAAATCGTGAGGTACCAATTTTCAGTTTCACTCGAATTATTTTTTTGTTTTCACACTAATGTTTAATGTCGCGGTTTTGATTTATAGAGTTTGAACGTTGGATTCGAAATCGACGGCATTAAAAATCCATTATAGCGATAATGTTATTTTGTGGGGTCGCTAAATACCTCATTCTGATGGTACAAAGCTGAACAATGGTTTAGCATTCGAAGTTATTAATTTTTCAACCCCCAAGAAAGAAAACTGAGAAAAAAAAATCATTGAAACGCGAGCAATTAATTACGTGACATATCGTACGTAAGTGATCGACGTTGCTCTCGGATCTATATACATCTCGTACAGTTTGTTTGATAATTTCGTTATGTGAAAAACCGGTAACTTTATTTCCTGCAACGACCAGAGCGAGAGACAGACCTCGTAAATTGCTATTGAAACTGGTTTGTCACGTTTCCAGCTTTTTTTGTGTCTTTAATTTATTATTTATAAAATCGTGTGTACAGAGAACTCATTAGGGAATCGTAAATCCGCGAGCTAGAAAGTGTATGCGAAATTTATTGGCGGATGAGGCAAATGTCGGAAAATGAAAATTTCATGAAATATACATGGAAACAAAATTTGCCTATTTTGCCATTTCGTGGATATACCTTCAGTGGGTAATGAAAAAAATTAAAAAAATTCTTTGATCTAGAATAACGACGAAACTTTGTGTAACGGTCTGCATATCATATACCGTATAACTATTTTACTGAAAGCCCCTATCGACTGTCCGTGCTCGAAGTACCGAGAGAATATCTTACGCGGTTGCCTACTTTGGCCTCGAGCATCCTATATAATACCAATCACTGTACATACATAGATCGATATATGTATCGAATATTTAAAGTCAAAAGGGCGTATTGAATCTTCATAAGAATACGAGGTCTGTTCAAAAAGTATCGCGAATTTTGAATTTCCGCGGGCTACGTATATTCGATTTTCGATTTTTTTGTGGCGTTAGGTTGGTACTCATGTCCCTCACTTATGTTGAAAAAATCGGCCATTTTGAATGTTTAGTTAATTGTTGACAGCTGTTTTGGTTAGACGTGTTTTGGTTTGTCTTCGATTTTTGCCTATTCCAAAAAATGGATCAAAGAATCTGTATCAAATTTTGTGTGAAAAACAAAATTAAGTGCGTGGGGACGCATTCCGAATGTTGACTGTGGCATATGGTGAGGCTACCTTGGACCAAAGCAACGTTTATCGGTGGTACAAAATATTCTCAGAGGGCCGAGAAGATGCGAACAACGAAATGCGTTCCGGACGCCCGAGCACATCAACAACAGACGAAAACATTGATGAAGCGAAGGAAATAATATTGGGCAATTGTCGAATCACCGTTAGAGAAGTTGCTGAGGAACTAAACATATCGATTGGCTCGTGCTATTCGATTTTTACCAATGATTTGGGCATGAAACGGGTCGCCGCGAAATTCGTGCCAAAATTGCTCAATTTCGAACAAAAATAGTGTCGCGTTAACATTGCTAAGGAGCTGTTGGACTCGGTCCGCGACGACCCGAATTTGCTACAGAGGGTCATAACTGGTGACGAATCATGGGTTTATGGTTATGACGTGGAAACCAAAGCTCAATCAACGCAATGGATGCTGCTTCTTTGGTATAGGCAAAAATCGAAGACAAGCCAAAACATGTCCAAACAAAACAGCTGTCAACAATTAAGGTAGTAGTCTGGTAACTTAGGCCGATTTTCATATCTTTTTTGGAGGGCGTTTTTTTGTAGGACAATAAAAATGAATCGTTTTGGATATTTAGGATGTTTTTATTTACATATTAAAGGTACAAAAAAAAATTTTTTAGAAAAAATGTAATAGTTTATTATTATTATTATTATTATTGATCGAAGTTGGCACGTTGAAAAAAAGCGCGTGGGTGGCCCCGGTGATTTTGGCTCTTGATGTTATCTGAAATCAAAAATTCTCGATAATTCTTAATCTATAGACATGTCATTCTGGTCGGAACTACTGAAGTTAAATTTCATGGATAAATAACAAAATGGCGGACTTTGGAAAAAAAAACTTTTTTCGAAAGTCCGCCATTTTGTTATTTATCCATGAAATTTAACTTCAGTAGTTCCGACCAAAATGACATGTCTATAGATTAAGAATTATCGAGAATTTTTTATTTCAGATAACATCAAGAGCCAAAAATCACCGGGGCCACCCACGCACTTTTTTTTCGAGGTGCCAACTTCGATCAATAATAATAATAATAAACTATTAAATTTTTTCAAACAAATTTTTTTTGTATCTTTAATATGTAAATAAAAACATCCTAAATATCCAAAACGATTCATTCTTATTTTCCTACAAAAAAACGCCCTCCAAAAAAGACATGAAAATCAGCTTAAGTTACCAGACTACTATCTTAACTAAACATTCAAAATAGCCGATTTTTTCAGCGTAAGTGAGGGACACGAGTACCAACCTAACGCCACAAAAAAATCAAAAATCGAATATACGTAGCCCGCGGAAATTAAAAATTCGCGATACTTTTTGAACAGACCTCGTAGGTTTTGTCGTCTTTTTCCTTTTGCTCGATCGATAAATGTATATTCTACCTATAACTATATATATTTATATACATCCGCGCTACAAAGTATTTATCGATAGCTCGAAGCCCCGGCTATAAGCCCCGGATCGAGGCAAGTTACTTCGTCGGGGAAGCTGCTGCGAATTTTTTCTTTTCTTCTCGTCTTCTTTTCAGTTCTTATTATTATTATTTTTTTGTTTTGTACCCCCGCCCTTTTCACGGCCACTGGGTGGTCGTTAACCAAGCTCTCTCCCTCCCCCTCCTCGTTTTCTTTCAGTTGCGATCTATTAGAGCGGCTTATCCGCGACGTAACAACACACCGACGGGCGAGAGAGATTAATCTATGGATATTTCGCGGGAGATTGAGACTAAAAGGTCGGAGATACATTATTCCATCGAGTAATCATTCGAATAAACGAAACAAAACGAGATTACAAGGAAAACTAGCCAATCAATCGTGTTTTCCCGATTTATCGTTGTTTTTTTCTTCTCTTTTTCAATCTTCAACCGTCCCAAAGATTGTGTAGAAAGTATTTTTGAGAGGAGAGATAATCTTTCCGGATGAAATCGTTCACGAATGACGAAGTTATTCGCTTTTTTGTCGGTAACTTTTTTCTTTTTTTTTTTTTTTGACCGGTTCAACGGCACCGATGGATTCCAAGGTGGTCCATTATACGAAGTTTTACTTCACCGCGGGGACTAAAGTAGTTGTTGCGTATAGTTACATCGAGAAAGTGTCATTAGTGGGAGTCGAGAGAAATGACAAATTTCACACGATGCTTTATTCTTTCGATTTCACGACTTTTTTTTTAGGTTTCGTTACGCTTCGATGAACTCGATTTTGACAACTTTTCAATGATTTATGTGCCATTTGGCGAATACTCTTTTTTTTTTATTGCTTTGCAATCAAATTCGCCAATCGATATCGCCGATATGTACGGATAACTCAGAAGAAATGGGCAGCGAGGGGAAAGTGACCTCGAAAGTAAAGCGGATCGCGAATGGCCGGTCGACGAACCGACTGCCGAATGTTCTTCTTTTGTTGCTCGCAGCAACTTTTACCTCTACCTCCTCCTCCTCCTTCCTGTTCCCCTGCAGGAGGTCTCCCATAGGAAAAGAAAATCCAGTTGGAACCCACTGTCGAGAAGATTTCGTGGACCAGTCTCTCTCGCGTGTATGTTTAACGGTATGTGTCTGTGTGAGGCTGTAACGAGTGTTTTTTCGAGCGAGCATATTGATGTATGGGAGTGCGTGCAGGTGGACGAGAGAGATAGACCGAGGAAAAAAAATACCAAGAGAGAGAGAGAGAGAGAGAAAGAGAGAGATAGACGGCAAGAGCACGAAGAACAAGAGAAAAAGAAGAAAAAGAAATCGTTCGAGAAAGAGTCAAGGAAAGTGGAGCACGAGAGCCTTGGCGCGAGTGCAGGAGAGTAACCTCTACTCCCGTTTTTTCTTTTCTCTTTTCTTTCTTTCTCTCCCGATTATCTTTTATTTTCTATACCCCCCGAGATATGTCGTAAAATTCAGTATGATGAAAGTGAAGGAAAATCTCGCGTGCATAAAATTGCATAGATATGAGCAACGTTCGTATGAAAAAAATATATATATAACTGGAATAATTTCCTAATAAAAGTTTTACGAGATGTCAGAAAAAAAATATTAATATTTCAAACATGAATAAATAAAGGATTCATTAATAATAATGATATAATCAATTTGTAGATATTAACAAATGATTATTCGCTTTGTTCTTAAGTGTTAGAAACACGTTAACATTTTATTTATCCCACGATTATAATTTTTTTATTATTTTTTATTAAATCGAGAATTTGAATTACGCTCAAACGCTTCGTAATTTGTTAAATTCGTTCAATCGAATATTTAACTCGTATATACGAATTTCTCGATAAACACATCGCTCTATGGTGGCTAAAATTCTTGAACGATCGCATCTCGGGTCAAGGCTAAGAAGCGAGTTCGTTGCCAATTTAACGAAAGACGAGAACTAACGCCTATATAGAAGAAATGCGGATATTCTTGTTTTGGAACTCGCATATCTCGGTGGAGAACTCCTTTGGGGGGGTGGTGGGTCCTCTGCAAGTTTTTGTCGCGGTGAGAGAGAGTGTGTATTCGCTTCGTCGAATATCTCGTTACTCGATCGGTTTGCAATTCGATCAAGAGACGCGATAGTAATTTTTTTCATTTTTTATTATTATAAAGTCAAGAGATTTTGGAACGTTCGTGGTTTCGCGATATCTTTGGGACGGAGGAATATATGTGTTGAGCGATAAAAAAAATATTTTTTGTCATTTAGCGAAAAAAATACTCGTATCGAAAACATCCAAACGATAAAACGTTCGAATTGATTTTGTCGATATATAAAAAATTGTAAGAGAACTTCTATTTTCTAAATTTCTTTTAGATTCGAATCTGAGTATTTGTTCGCATGATCGTGGAGAACCTTTCGAACAATCGCTCGTTTCGGATTTTCGATATTTTTTTTTAGGCAAATTGCCACACAATTGTCGAAACTTTCCTCAAATTGAATATTTCATGTTCGAGTGAAAAAAAAAAAAAAAAAAACTGAAGTATAATGAATTTTCATAAAGTAAATTCCGTATCAGTCGTGTCATAATTTTTGAAAATAAAATAAATATTATTCGAATCGTAAAAACTGCATATTCAAATCAAATAAATTGGTTCTGTATCCAATTACTTTGAATGGTCCTTGAATCATACTTTTTCGTTCGTTTTCCTTGCCAATGACTATGTCCCTAGGGCTATTGAACGCTTGAGGGTAGATTGCAGTTGTGCATCGCCCCAGGAACAGCAGTAGAAGCTGTTTCTCGTCTCCCTCCCTCCGCCCCCCTTCACTCTTTCTCTCGGGGCTGCTTGATCTCATGACGAACGAGCATAGCTCGGCGATCTCGTTGCTCGGCAAGATAAATGAGCCGAGTATAACGAGAACGAGACGAGCTCGGAAAGAAGAAAGAAGAAAAAAAAAAAGAAAAGATATATAGGAGGATAAGAAGGATGAGAAGGAGAGGGTTATAGTTCCACGTTCTCTCTGTGTTGGCCCCCGCGGGCACGTGGTACAAGATGTACCTCCGAGGGTACTATACATCGACGAGAGGACCTCTTCTCGTCTTGACTCTTGATCCTCCAATTACAAAGTACAAAAGGACCGGCTCACCGCTCGCGCGCCGACAGCCATCGTCCCGGCGGTGTACATTCGCGCTCGCGAATAAAAAAAAAAAAAATATAAAAGGAAACGAAAAAAAAAATATCGAAAGAAAAGAAAGAAAAAAAAAACGAAACGTCACGGATCCCCAACTTTCACGTGGCCCACATGCGCATCTACTGTTGCCGTGGACCTCGTGGCGCACGTACCACGGCTGACCGTTTCTCGTCCTCGTTCAATTGTACTTTGCGTAGAAAATGAAAATAAAAAAAGGTTTTTTTTTCTTCTTCGAAATTTCATTCAATAACGAAATTTCATTCCATTGCTCAGTACAATTATTTTACCGCGTAAAAAAATAAGAATAAAATTTAAGTATCAAATAAGTGGTTAATTTTCGCGGTTTATTATCATTTTTTAACCCCAGCTGTCCGCTGAGCGGTGCTCGTAGAAAAAAAAAATGAATAACCGTGCCGATTACGTGTACGATACCGTTGGTGGATCGAATTTTATTTTTTCTCGATTCTTTACGTTGTTTTTTTTTATCATCGACGGAGGAAATGATCGGTCGCTTCCACGAGTATATCTGTCGGGTAAAATAGCGGAATACCGTTTAATCGCGAGCATACTTGATTACATTAGAATTATAGAATAATCGACGAAGAAGAAACGAGAGATATCGCGAGTAACGTTATACGGGAAAGTATACCGAGGAAGGGATATTGGAAAGAAAGTATCGGAGGGACGAGTATTGTAACGGGGATGTGATTAGAGCGCGATCAAGATCGGTCATAGTCCATAACGAATCCGCCGTAATTTGAGCCGAATGACTCGATCTTCTCGGGTGATTTGTACACGCGCATCAAAGAGATATTCGCGCGCTCTCGCCCGAGTGCAAAACGACTCTTCGTAGTTTG
Source organism: Oxytorus armatus (assembly GCA_958009045.1). Lineage (NCBI taxonomy): Eukaryota > Metazoa > Arthropoda > Insecta > Hymenoptera > Ichneumonidae > Oxytorus > Oxytorus armatus. The sequence goes on from OY253747.1 coordinate 27,939,073, forward strand.
TCTCGGTAAGCAAGCAAGTGCGCGACACCTGCCTCGCACTGGCATTGGCAATAATTCACCGGTGGGGGGGGGGGGGGGGGGGGGGGGGATTTCGTTCCACAAAACGGTGAAACCGCTGACCGGCTTTCTTGACAACTCGACTTCTTTGCCAGAGCTTTTATTTATCGTATCAATGCGTACGTATCTGGATTACCATCTTCAGAGACAATTTATCATCGAACAAAAAGAAAGGAAGATCATTTATTACGAGAAAAATCCGATTTAACTGATAGAAATTTTAACGGAAGCCAAAGTTATTTGATGAATAAAAGAAATTATTTCATATTATTGTTATTATTTATAAACATAATATTCCAAACTCATAGAGGAAGGTATCCATAGATAAAGTTTTGATACGAGCTCTGGAAGATTTTATAAAAAGAATCCCATTCTCATCCGGCATCAAACAAATGATTTTTTTCTCAATTTACAATGAATTGTATCGAGCGGACGGGGGCGAGAAATGTTTTAAAAAATTCGGAAACACTTTCAGACTCAAAATTTCATCTCATCATAATTTTTTCCTTCAAACTAAAGTTTCTTTAAGACGGGAAATAGGGTTAGGACAGCGTTTTGTCAATGATTTTCATGAATTTTTTTATAGTATAAAAAATGAATATAATTTATTGAAACTTTGAGAATATTTTATACATATATTTAAGTATATACTATAAAATTGCTATATACTATATACTATATACAATATACTATAAAATTTAAGTATATACTATAAAATAAAAAAGACTCAGCATTTTGCGTACATTCTGGAAGCCGCAATTTTCATCTGAAATCAAACGAGGTTGGAATTTACTTTTATTATACGTCTCTCCTCTATATGAACCTAAATGCTATAAAAAAAAATAGAAAATTGAATTTTTTACAGGGGTCAAAACAAAAAAGCATGATTTTTTGCCATTTTTACAACTTTATTTGCAAAAAAAAAATTAATTTAAAAAATGATAATATTCCGATTTTAGGTTCATATAGAGCGCAATAATATGAAGACAGTAACTGCCAATTTTCAAAACGATTGGTTGAAAACTTTTCAAACTAGCGTGTACGCAAGTTAAAAAAGACGTTTTCAGTAAAACGCGTTTGAAAAAAAAGTACCAAGAGAAACAAGCAATATGGGGTCGCTAATATTTTATAGTATAAACTTAAATATATGTATCAAAATTTTATAGTACATACTTAAATATATGTATAAAATATTCTCAAAGTTTCAATAAATTATATTCATTTTTTATACTATAAAAAAATGCATGAAAATCATTGAGAAAACGCTGTCCTAACCCTATTTCTCCCCTCAATGGCTTATAACAATAGAACGAGTCGGAATTTTCATTTAAAATTTTGGGAACATATTTTTCAATAGTTTTACTAACAATTTATGAAATTTAAAAAAAATCGATTTTTTGAACCGTCCAACCCTATTTCCCCCCTTAACTAAAATAGGTAAAATAACTAACTATAGATAAATAAATAAATCAGTATGTCTCGTGGAAACATTTAATATTCACCGGACCGTTCGAACGAAGTCACCAAGTAAAATGATTATAATATCGGCTATGTCAAATGCGAAGATCAAACGATACGTTGAAATGTTTAATGTCGATAGAGATGAAATATTATGATGATAATAGTATAACGGGTAATGTATCGCGCGAATGAGGCGCGAAGACGATGAGGCTCGTCGACCTCGACGGGTGTATCCGCAACGAGAGAAAGGTGCATCCGACAGGCGGAAATACCACGGGTACACACGGAGATCCGAGCCTCTCCGGTGACCTGTATTTTGCTCGAGACGTGAATACCCTTCTGCCCCCTGCCTCTCGCCCGCCCCCGCCAACTATGGTGCATTGGTTTGAAGAGGGGAGAGAAGAGCAGAGACGAGAATTTACACGCCGAGAGGAGCGCCTTTGGCACTTTTCCTCGATTTCCCGCGGCAGCATGAACACAAGTATAAAAAAAAAAAAAATTCTTTCGTTATAAACCCCCTCAAGTAACTATAAACATATCTGGTTTTATTCGTTTCACATTTCTCACCTCCGGCAAACTCTGCCTTTCACGCATATCTCGAGAGCTCATCCACGGCATTAAAACGATCTTTAATGCTGCCCCCTTACTCGACGCATATAAATAAATATATAAATATATATAACGGAATATCGAATCTATTACGCGACGATTAATTTTCCGATCGTAAATGATGAAATAGAGAGACGCGGCGTGGTGAGGTAGATTAAACCTTTGAAAATGCTCTTTTTCTCGTTATATTTGCGGCTACGATTTCGCGCGCTTTTTGTTTTTAACGCTCGTATCGCGATGTTTGTTTTGTATTAGCAATAAATGCGCGATGGTCCATTAATGGGTTTATTTTTTATATACTAATATCACACGTGCATTATAGTGTTTATTTTATATTTTATGGAATATGATTTTAACAGATTACAAATACAATTTCTTCTTGATTTTAATGAATTTATGATTGATTCGTGTACAGAGGAGAATCGGAGTAATGACGAATAGCGGATAATGCCGAGCACCCGCTTTTAAATATCTAGCCAATATAATAAAAGAAACAATTTATCATGCAGTCTTTTACTAGTCATTTAATTGTGTTCAATCATTTTTTTGCACTATTATCGATTGAAGATTATCATTGAAATAAGGATTTACAAACAGTTTGAGTGATTTTTTATCTAGAATCGAGTTTATCGTTAAATTTCACATTAATTCACGTCTCTTTTCGGCTAGTCAACATTTTTGTTGCTCAAAATATTTCTTTTGATGATAATTCAAAAGATAACCTCCTTATCGTCAGATATGTTCTTACGGCAATTTAATAGTTTCTTGTTATCCCATAGGGTATTTCCGATTATTCACAGCTGACAAGGGGAATGACAAACATATCTTATTTTATCAATTGATAAAAAAAAGAAGTTATTCCTTCAATTCGATAAGTGCGGTTGATATTAGACAAAGAAAACAACGGAGAAGTAGAGTTGTATCGGAAAAATGTAATCCTTTTTAATTTTATCCCTTATGTGTTTGCCATTACCCCATGCACTCCTATAGATATTTGTTTCCTCAGTGTAATACGAGTTTAAGACTACCGGATCATAATGATCTCCGTATGTACCCAACATTCGCGCAAATATATATAGCTGCACGTGTATTTTATTGTCGTTATATACGTTGGTTGAGAATTTGCTGAATGCTCGCTGGTGTTTTTTTCCCTTCTTCCTCCTCTTCAAAGACTCGCGGTGTATTCCGTTCTCTCACCTCGCGATGATTACACGCTCCATTCTGCTCGGAGGTTTATACACACACACACGCAGTCTCTCACATCGAAACATCTCTCATTGTTCGAGGGTGAATTACTCTCTCGCATTTTTGACATTTCAATGCAATTTTCTTTCATACACTCTTTCATTCTCTCTCTCCCTCTTTCTCTCTCTCTCTCTCTCTCTCTCTCCATTTCCCCTCCTCTTCCACGTTTAGTTATATCCAGTAATACGGATTTACAGGAGTAACGAGCGCCGGACCGCTCGCCGGATGAGACGCTGAGATATCGCAACACCGGGAATTTTCTTTCGTCCTCTTCGTTGCGATTAATTACCCTTAGGTCTCCCGTTCGCTAGGTCAGGTTCGCATGATACGAATGTCTTGTTTATATATATAAACCGGGATTCGCGAATTATTGCGCAATCAAGATTGCAACGTGAGGGAAAACATCGCGTCGCAAACATCAGTACTACTAAGTGTACTTTCAGTAATGGGAATGAAAACATTGAGAGAGTTGAACGAGGTATATATATAACAGAGTTGAGAAAAATATCACATTTTGTCACGTATACTTTATAGCTGTTACAGAAACGTGCACTCTGAGATTGTTATATCGCGCGGTCGCGTTCAATTAATTTATCAATGTTCTTCACAATAGGGACATTGATGTTATCATTTTGTAAGTATAACATAGCAGTGTAAATTTAGTTTTTTTGAATTATCAACCGTGAGATAATCGTGAACATCAATTTTTATGAACGAGAAAGATTATTTTGTTTTCACGGAATAAGAGGGAAAAAAAAAGTGGAAACAAGTCCTTCGGTTGTTTACAAATTTTATGGAAAATTTCGATTAAGGAATCATACGCAGCCAGGAGACCGAAAAAAGCGATTTTTCAAAAATTTTTCCTGAAAAGACATTTTAATTCATTAACGTAAAAATTTATATACGTATTGTGGTAACTTTTAACTTTATTTTCATACTTTTTAGTTGTAAAAATAATGATTTTTTAAGGCTGCTATAGCCGATCTCCGGGAGCTCCTCTAAAAAAAGGTGTTTTGCGGGGAGCACGATATCTCTGGATTGGATCATCCAAAATGAAAAAACAAAAAAGATTTCGTTAATATAAGGTGTTATACAGTATTTAATCGAAGGAATAAGCAATATATTAATTTTTAACAAAATGGCGGCTTCTCAAAAAAAAATTCGAATTTCGATAAAAATTTTGGCCTTAAATTGTTTATAAAATGAAAAATATTTATCGGCGAGAAAAAAACTTTCGATTAATCACTAAAAAATATATTTATAAAGCTTGTGTAAAAATTTGAGACTGATCGGTTTAGCCGTTTCCTAGGAATCTTGCTCACCGACTTTAAAAACACAGTTTTGAGAAAAAACGCACTCGAGCTTTCAAGATCATGCTCAGACGCTACGAGACGTCTTTACAAATATGCTTGTAACTTCGAGAATATTTGTCGGATTGACATGAAATTTTCTGTGTATACAGTTAGATATATGTACATTACGAAAATTAAATGAAAAAAAATATTCTTGAAAATCCTGACTGCGTATAACCCCTTGAAAAATCTTAACGTATTTTTTCCCACTTTAAGTGATGTCTACGACCTTATGCTTCTTAAAACTCGATATATACATAAATCTAGATATATAAATGTCGGTTGCTCGTATGATCGAGAGCCGGGCATTCCATTGTGTCCGACAACGACGTGACGACTCGACTGCAATTACGATCATTGTGTCGTTTGATACTTTGCCACACGAGTCCATCGATCGTCGAGCATATCATTTGTTCCGAGTAGCTTTCTCGCATGTCGTTCGTTAAATATTTTCGTGTTTTATCGCTTGTTTAGATTGGAGGCGATTGCCGAACAAACGTATGATTAGTAGATTTTTTTATTCGACATCTTGAGACGACAGGTGTCGAATTTCTCTCATTTCCATATGAACGAGAATTCGTGTTCTCGGGACTAATATTTTGATAGGATTTTTGTTCGTTATATGATAGATCGATTTATTTCGGTGACGTTGAGTAATAATACAAAAGTTCGAGATCAAAAGTGATATTCATAAATTTCAACGAACGTAAAGAGTAAAAAAGTAAATCGTATAGACTTCGATATTGCCGTTGGTGATTTTTCTTTGCGATATTTTTTTGACAAACATTTGAAATTTGCTATTTGCAATAAAGCCTGAAGTCGTGGAGAGGTAAATCTCAAAGAACACAGACGCCCGAGGGGCCAGAACCGATCGGACACTTGGAAAAAGTGACGAATACGAGAAAAATCACGCGCACTCGCGAAAAATTCTATAATCCTTCCTCCCTCGACCGGTTCCCGCGGCCACAACGCATTGACAAGAAACTCCGAACGAACCCGCGCGGTAAAAGGCAATCTTTTTTTCTTTCTTTCTTAACATCCTCGTGTTTTTCTCTCTTCTTATTACTCCACTTGCCGATTCCGCGAGCGAGAGTACACCGTTGTACAAGCTGTGAGAGGATTCACCGAGGAATCGACGAGCAGAGACCGCAAAACCTGACTGAACTAACGGGCCACAACCAACTAATCGCTCAGAAAATGTATTGTCGAAGAGGATGATTTAAGGAAAATTCATTGTCTGTTTACAATTTTTCATATACCGATCCGAATATTTTTTCATATATTCAGACAAGCTTTTCGAGTGATCTATCAATTGGGTTTATCGTTATGATTTTTTTTCTTGGCTAATTAAATAAACACAAGTTTTCTCCTACTTTTAGAATTCAGTCCCTTTAAAAAGGGTGGAATATCTCTTTGATTAATCAAACTAATAGCTAATACAGAAAATGTATTGTCGAATTTTCCATATACCGATGCGAATATTTTCTCATATATCCGGAGAAGCTTTTCGAGCGATCTATCAATTGGGTTTATCGTTACGATTTTTTTTTACTAATTAAAAAAAAATCAAGTATCCTCCCACTTTAAAATTCAACCCCTTTAAAAAGAGTGGAATATCTCTTTGATTAACCGAACGAGAATTATAATTAATTGAATTCATGATACAAAATCCTGAACGAGAAGTTGTTTTGAACGTTGTTTTTTTTTTTTAATATCATTGTTGATAACGTACTGTTAGATATACGTAACTATGGAAGTACGTGTAAAATCGCAGCGAAACTCGTACAGAGCTCTCGCATATACGGATTCTACAATGTCGTACGTAAGGATACCATATACTTATGGTCTAGCCCCGTAGTAGGGTACGAGCTAGTCGTTGCGAACATGCCTCGTCTTTTATGAATAATGTATATGGGATACGTGTGTGTTCCGAGGATGCTTATATGCATGGATTATTATTGTTATTATACCGCGAATCGTTGCGAGTCGAAGAGACCGAGAGAGAGGGAAAATAAAGTATGTGATGTTATATATACTATCTGATGAGTGCACTCGCGAGAAAAAGATGTTGCTTCGAGCTCGAGTTTTCTCACAGTTCTCTCTCAACGCGCCGATTGTGCTCCGCTGCCTCGCCAACGTTGTTTCAAGTATAACGCCACACAATTTCTTCGTTGCGTTCCCCTCCCGTATCTCGCGAAGCTACACGATGTTTGCTGTGATTGCGAGGAAGCGGAAGCGTGTTTTAATGCATTTTGTGCCCCCCTCCAAAGTCATCGAAACTCCCGAGAAGATTTACTTTTTTTTTTCCTTCATTTTATCATTCATTTCTTTCTCCCCGTTGCGTGCCTCTCATTATATTCTTTCGCCGCCTGCGGGGGCGTACTTTTTCCTCGGACGAACACGAGAGGGCAGAAAAAAAAAAGCTTCTTCGAGCACACAAACGTCTAAAACGCATCTCGAAGCGCGTTCTCATCACTTCTTTGCGGTCGATTAGGAGTTCGAAGATACGAGTTCTTATTCTTTACGTCGTTATTGCGTTCCGCATCGAAAATTACTCTGAATATCTACACAGATATATATACCGCGAGATTCAGTTGAGACAAATGGGCTGCTAAATTGTTCAGAGTTATTTCTGGAACTTCTCGTTCGTTAATTGACAGTAATTATTTTTTCCAATCAGATAAAAAATCATGAAGTTAATATTGGTTTTTTTAAATATATGAAAAAAGTAATTACAACAAAATTGCTCTATACACTTCGATGTTTCATTAAATGTTCATATTTAATTTAAATTGTTCACGTGTGTTCATCCAAATCCAGTTGAGTCAAATGGGGTGATAAATTGTTCAGAGTAATTTCTAGAAATTCTCGTTCATTAATTGATAGTAATTATTTTTTCCAGTTATAAAAAAAATCATTAAGTTAATATTGTTTTTTTAAATATATGAAAAATGGAATCACAACAAAATTATTTTATATATTTCGATATTTTATTAAATGATGATATTTAATTTAAATTTTTCGCGGGTGTTCATCCAGATCCAGTTGAATCAAATGGGGTGCTAAATTGTTCAGAGTAATTTCTAGAAATTCTCGTTCATTAATTGATAGTAATTATTTTTTCCAGTTATAAAAAAAATCATTAAGTTAATATTGTTTTTTTAAATATATGAAAAATGGAATCAAAACAAAATTATTTTATATATTTCGATATTTTATTAAATGATGATATTTAATTTAAATTTTTCGCGTGTGTTCATCCAGATCCAGTTGAATCAAATGGGGTGCTAAATTGTTCAGAGTAATTTCTAGAAATTCTCGTTCATTAATTGATAGTAATTATTTTCTCCAATTATAAAAAAAATCATTAAGCTAATATCGTTTTTTAAATATATAAAAAATGGAATCAAAATGGATATTTTATTAAATGATGATATTTAATTTAAATTGTTCGCGTGTATCCATCCAGATTCAAATCTAGCTGAATCAAATGGGGCGTTAAATTGTTCAGATTAATTTCTAGAAATTCTCGTTCATTAATTGACGGTAATTATTTTTTCCAATCAGATAAAAAATCATTAAGTCAATATTGTTTTTTTTAATATATAAAAAATGTAATTACAACAAAATTATTTTATATATTTCGATATTTTATTAAATATTCATATTTAATTTAAATTGTTCGCGCGTGTTGCTAGCAATTGAATAATGAAGATCTTAATTTTTCGATAAAAATATCCACGTTATTGTATTACGATTGAGAAATAAGAGATTTGAAAATGTTCGCGAAAAAAACAAACGATACAATAGAACTCCTCGAATTCGAAACGTCCGACGTGTGCTCGCGGCAAATATTTTTCCTCACGTGCATTCCGCGCAAAGCTCGCGGTTTCATCGTGATTTCTAATTAATCCTATTAATTGTACGTACGGAGTGCGTTTCCGCAAAGGCCTTCGCGCTGCACACAACGTGCAACATACACGGAGTGGGCAGTTCGTATCCGACCCTGATACGACCTACTTAATACCTTCGGCGCTATCAATACGACTCATTATTCATAAGCAATTTAATCGAGATACCATATAGAAATCGACGGGTCGAAGAATTAAAAAATGAGAAAATATGTTTATTTTTTTAATTCTACCGTTATAATGATAAGATATTTTTTTGTCATTGATCGATTTTCCTAATAATTCACATGTGAAATCTCGTCGAGGACAAAGTTCTGACTTTGCGAAGTTGGATTTCTAGATTTGTGGATCTCGCGTGTGCGCAACAAGATATTTATTAACGAGCACGAGTTGTGTGTTTCTCGGTTTCACTGATTTTCCATCGGATACATGCCATTTTCCACGCGGCCAGTCTTTTGTGTCAGGGCAATTCACTATATACACACACCACAGTTTATCGTTCAGCGTAACTGCAACTACTGCAGAAACCACTATCCGATGACGTCAAGTTCTTACAAAAGATTCTTAGAAATTGATAATTTTTTTTTCCGAGTCAAGTAACTGCAACGAAAAAAAAAACACATTGTCTTCCGAATCCAATCATGCTTATATTTAATAATTGATGAATCATTAATCGTGACGAATATTGGAGTAAAATTTTAGTTTTACTATATCAGTAAAAATGAATTTTAACATCCTCAGCATTAAATAGCTATTAAAGTGAGGATCAAAATCTAGAGCATCAGTGCCAATTTACTTTCGACTAGTTCTTTTTCCCGTTAAAATATTTCCAATAATCGGGATGAATTTTTTCTATCGAATTCCACCATTAGAATATGTAGCGATTTTTCTTGATCGCTTAAACATTTTCGGTAGTAAATAATGTTTATTCTTTTTAAGAATTAGTGCAGTATCCTCTGACGGGAAAAAAACCAGTTATCGAAAATTTAAAATTGGAGTAAATTATCGTAAAGAATTCTTTTAAATAATTGTCTTTCGATGTTTAAATTTAAAAAATCAAGAGCATTAACGCCAATTGATTTTCTAGTATTTTGTTTTTCTCCTTAAAATATTATCAATTTTCAGGATCAATTTTTCTATCGAATTCCACCATAAAAATATATAGCGATTTTTCTTGATCGCCTAAACGTTTCCGGTAGTAAATAATGTTTATTCTTTTCAAGAATTATTCCAGTATCATCTAACGAAAAAAATGAGTCACCGAAAATTACAAATTGGAGTATATTATCGTAAAGAATCGAACGAAAATGTACGTCTTGGAAATTTAGCGTAGACCGAATCTATCAGCAAAATAAAAATTTACTCAGCAGCTCATTACTGCTGATTAAAAATAAACGTAAAATTCATAACATACGTTAGATTATTCATGGCTTATGGGGTTGGGAAACATTGAGGAAAGCGAAAAGGGTGGAAAAGAGGAGAAAATAAAAGAATGAAACGGAGAGACCTGTGTCCTTTGAAATGTGTTTTCTCCATGCAGCGCGTTCAAACTAATCGTCTCTCGTCGGCCAGAGTGAGACTCGTTCTGCCGGTCGGCAAGAAACAGCAGCGACAGCCACCGACGACCGACGAACGTGCAGCCTGACAGTCTCGCGTTATAAATTACCCTCTTTCGTTATACTTATATATATATATATATATATATAGCCAGGGCCTGGCTCTCTTCTGTGTACAAGTCCCTGCTGTCTCACCGATCGGCCGTAATGGCCCCCTTTCATTCCGCGCTCTCGCGAGAGAGTCCGGATCCCAACGATCGACTTTGCCAACGAGAGAATCTCCCGCGAGCTCTCACCCCGGCTACCACACTCTCCTGTGTGTCCCGGGCTTTATAAACCTCGCTCAATTCCCTCGGTCACTTTTCTCCTCCACACATATGAGAGAGAAAGAGAGAAATGAAAAGGACATGTACAATGGGCCATCGGAGATACATTCGTATCGTGAAAGCACCATTCTCAATCGAAGTGCATTCGATTCGCCGACTTTGTGTGTGCGTTTTGTTTCACTTCGTGTGCGCTCTCTCTCTTTGCTCGTGTCGGACGTCCTCCACTATCACTTTGAATACCAATAGTCCTCATGATCCATTTAAATCGTTGGTCTTTTTTAAGGGACAATTTCGACTGTCGCGAAATTCTGCACACCAAATCTTCGGCACCGAGAAATCATTTTCGCTGGACCAATTCTTTCAATGTGATACAGTTTAGAGGTTCTTTGCCTTGTCACTAGAGAATATTTATTTTAATGGAAAAATTTATTGGAACTCACTAAATTTTATATAGCGATTGAATTGTTTGATGAATATTTCCCGGAACTATTTTATTTTATTCATATAAATTTGGTTATATCAAATTCACATTTATTTAAATCCTTTCTCTCCAGTATCTGAATTAAAAGTTTTGAGCAAAAGTTTATCCTTTTAGGAGGAGGAGAGAGCTCCATGAATCAAAGTCGTAAAAGCGTGTTTTTGGCGTTCAAAATTAATTTTCGGTGATGTAAAGAAGTATTCAGATTAATATGTAAAAAAATTGTCAGAGTCATTTCATTTTTTTAAAATGAATCTTACAATTGTTTATAGATAAGAATTTTTTTTTCTCGTCATTTTCAATAGGATCGTGGAGTACTTCGCCTTAATTTCAAATCCTCTATTAATCGACTACATCGCCATTTTTTGTTAGTAAAATTAATTCATATCTTAACGTACTTTCGCCTTAATTGCGTATTGTACAGTATAAATGAAAAAGAAAATATTTTTTTGCTCCAAAGTCTCGATAATATTAAATGCTCGCGTGAAGTGTACTTGGTAATATCGCAAGATCACTATTTCTCGCTATTAATCCTTGATATACGACGATTTAGTCCGGGTTACAGGTGGTTTAATTATATCTCATGAGCGCGCGTGTGCGTCTGGAGAGTGCGTTCTTTCATAAATTCGAGACACGAGCTTCGAGAAGCTCAGGAATCACGTTCGAACGTAGAGAAATTCATTCGTCTCGGGTTCTCGACGGCTCGTTAAATCTCACGTCGACATCAATCCACCTCTGGGTAAGCGAGAAGGAGAGTATAATACAGCCTCGGCGTGATTTCATAATGCAATTACCGATCGGTGTGTTGTGTGACGAGACAGACAGAGAGAGAGAGAGAGAGAGAGAGAGAGAGAGAGAGAGAGAGAGAGAGAGAGAGAGAGAGAGAGAGAGAGAGAGAGAGAGAGAGAAAAAGGGAATGAGAGGGATGCAAGTCATCGACGTTTCTCGGCAGACATTTTTTTTCTTCATCTTTCATCGTCATTTACCATATGTACATTTTTTCTCCCTTTGAAATACATCTATTCACAATAAATTCGCACCTTTCAGCGTTTGCTCTTTCCGGCAGCGTTTATTCGCTCATATGCTTTCATCGAAACATCTCCGGGCAGACTCTCTGTCTGAGATTGCATTCAAACTCTTTCTCCAAGCCATACCTAACCCCTTCACGCCATCAGAGAACACGCTGCCATTCGAATAAAAAAAAAATCATGAAAAATAATTCTCGTTCGAACTGATTCATTATTATTGTGAAAAATATATAATTATTGATTATACGGACATAATTAATAATTTTTGTTGTTGTAAAAATCTTTGAAAAATTGTTGTTCGATTGAAAAAGCCATCGGAAGTAATTATTCAACAAAATTAACATCTTAAAAGAAATGTATAAATATTTCATCACCGAAGTAAACGAGTGTATTAAATTATTGTCTATAAAAAAGTTCGAATTACTTTTTCATAGAAATAAAATAAGCAATGAAAATGAATGAAATAATTTTTTATCCGAATGACATCGTTATCCATCTATCGTTGTTTTTTTTTTTCATCATAAATGCATATGCAGATATAATTTTCACGGTGGTGAAAACCGGATAAAAAGGGGATCATCCCGATTTAATGTAAAATCACTTAGTATCATGGATTATACGAGGCGATTTCGGATAAACCCTTCTGGTCTTTAGTGCTCGATATGTAGGCCGTACAAGTTATAATCCGCCATTTTTATGTAGCGCCTTTCCGCGATCAGTGTCGACAAGATAGACGAGAGATTCGTTGAGCCTTGCTCTTAAGAATAAAAGAGCAACAATATATATATATATATAGCTCGGAGGTAAAAATCGAGGATAGTTGATGCGAGCGAGAGACGAGCAGAGGCAAAAGGCACAACTGTGCGTTTGTAGTATGCATTACTACTATATAGCATAATGCTAGCTGGGAGGGCGTTAAGAAAAGCGTAACCGGCAGTTTAGCGAAGCACGTACATGCGATAAAGTTCCACGGTGAATCGTGCCTCGTTCTATATATAAATATATATATATACGCCTATGAATCTCCGGCACCGGACGACCGATTATGGCTGCACTTCTCGTGTGGTGCAGTTATCGCCATGGCGTTCCAGAGAGGCGGCTCTCTGGAGTACGGCCGCGAGTGCTCATCGGTAAAACCCTCTCCTCCCGATATACGCGAGCCCACAAAAGGGTATACGGTTACACACCGAGCCAGATTACAGCATCGCGCGTGTGCATCTCAACAATCTTCCATACCGCAAACTCCCAAGCCATATTGTCAATATATTTATTTATTTATCTTTTCTTCATATTTATTTGTCGAGCTTATATACTTTGTTCCGACGCCCCGGGCGAATAATTCCAAATTCACTATTACCAGATGTGACGATAGCGTACAACGTATATGTGTTTGTGTATGTATATATCTTTTAAGATGTTGAAGATTTTGTTAGAGGACGTTAAAATTTTTATTGATCATTTCAACTTTTTCGCTCTGTTTCCTGTCGTCGTTATATTATCTCATTGCAAGGAAGCTTCGGAGGTTCGGCATTCGGATAATAAATTGTCGTTAATGTTGCGGCGGATTTGGAACGAAGACGATAGCAATGTAGAGCAATAGTAATTAAGCAATAGTAATTAATAGTTATCACTGGGCATAAAAATTAACCAGTTTTACGTTATTATCGAGGAAACACTCTTACGTGCAATTATTTTGTTAAGTGTTATTCGTAAAATTGGTACGATTTCAATGAGTGACAATTTACAGGAGATGTGATCGAATCGAATAAGTGTAGAATATTTTTTAACGGGCATGTATTTTGCGCTATGCAACATTTATAAAAATTGCTTCAAAAGTTGAAATTTTGCTACAGCATCCCTTTGCGGGGGCGAAGGGGCCAAGATTAAAATTAGAAAAATCGTGTTTAATTTTTATTTTCCGAAGAAGAAATTTTATCGAAAATCCCAAACGAGAGATTGTTCGAAATGTTTTTCTAATTATGTAAAAAAAATATTCAGATCGGTATATAGAAAGTTGAAAGAATTCTCTATTTTTTTGAATGTTTATTTTACTATGAAAAAAATGCTTTTTGTACATTCTTTCTTAGATTTTGATCTAAACATTCGTTTAAGGGGGGAAATAGGGTTAGGACAGCGTTTTCTTAATGATTTTCATGAATTTTTTTATAGTATAAAAAATGAATATAATTTATTGAAACTTTGAGAATATTTTATACATATATTTCAGTATATACTATAAAATATTAGCGACCCCACATTGCAGGTCACAATCAGACTCAGCATTTTGCGTACATTCTTGAAGCCGCAATTTTCATCTGAAATCAAACGAGGTTGGAATTTACTTTTATTATATGTCTCTCTTCTATATGAACCTAAATGCTATCAAAAAAATAGAAAATTGAATTTTTTACTGTGGTCAAAACAAAAAAGCATGATTTTTTGCCATTTTATAGAACTTTATTTGCAAAGAAAAATTATTTTAAATAATGATAATATTCCGATTTTAGGTTCATACAGAGCGCAGAACTATGGAGAGAGTAACTGCCAATTTTCAAAACGATTGGTTGAAAACTTTTCAAACTAGCGTGTACGCAAGTTAAAAAAAAGTCGTTTTCAGAAAAACGCGTTTGAAAAAATAGCAAAATGCTGAGTCTGATTGTGACCTGCAATATGGGGTCGCTAATATCTTCGGTGTTTTTCAAGGAAATTCTTCAAAAATTTTTTAGTACATACTTAAATATATATATAAAATATACTCAAAGTTTCAATAAATTATATTCATTTTTTATACTATAAAAAAATTCATGAAAATCATTAAGAAAACGCTGTCCTAACCCTATTTCCTCCCTTAATAGCTTATAACAATAGAACGAGTCGGAATTTTCATTTTTAATTTTGGGAACATATTTTTCAATAGTTTTACTAACAATTTATGAAATTAAAAAAAAAACGATTTTTTGAACCGTCTAACCCTATTTCCCCCCTTAAACGATCGCAGCCGATACAATTTTTTTTTTCAGCATATTGAAAATGATCGTGAAACTTCGATAAAGGCGTTCTTTATGTTTTTTTTTCTCATTCACAACTCAATATGGATCAATCAGAGTTCTGCACTCTCCGTAGCCCTGAAATCGTAATACACATTCGTTTTCCTTCCGGCCGGGTCGATTTGCCGCGGTGAAAGTGGTCGTGGAGCGTGGGTCCGATTGGTCGATACATTGAAAAGTATATTTCGAGAGTTAAACCACACGCATATATAAGTACGAATATGTATAAATTAAAAGGACATGTAGAAGTGTGTCCGTCGAACGATTTTTTTTCGGCGCGATCTTCACCTTTCTCCAATGGCCCCGCGAGAGAAAAACCGGTGATTAATTATTTCCCATACCGGCCTCACCCGCGGTGTTATTAAATATTTTCTCTCGCTGTCAATTTGTCTCGTTTCCCCTCCCCGTCAAACTCTCGCGTCTGTTCATCAATTATCACGACGATAAACTGCAAAAAAAAAAACGGTATTATCGTTAATGTGCCGAGCAGTAACTTGGCAAAAAGACGCACATAGGAAATGTACGTGTGTGCGGTTGAACGATTCCATCAGCGAATTCACGCAATGCGGTTTATTCAAATTTGCTCATCTCATCAGAGCGAAACTTTCACCCGAACCAGTAACACACGTTTTACGCCATCGAGCCACAGAAAGCGCTCTGTCGCACTCGCGATTATATTCCCTATAACCGCGTGTGACGAAACTCGATTATCGCCGTTGAGACGAAAAGAGGCAAAAAAAAAAAACAAACAACGAAGGAAAATGAAGAAAAAAATGTGTGGAAAGCAATAAAAGTTACGACTCATTGCCTCGCGCAGATTTATATACGAATGTGTGTGTGGGCGTGGAAATAAAAACCGCGACTCTTATGTATATACAGTGTGTATATAGTCGCGGTGAGAAGCAGACGCGCGTCGACGAGAGTGGCGAAAGTTTTTCGCCGGTGAAAACTTTCGGGATGCTGAAATCTCAGCCAGGTGTATATGTCGCGAGTCTTAATGCGCGTGTGGTTCGCCTGGACCACACCGATGAAACTCGTTTTCTTAAAACTCTCGCGGGCAATGCCCGAAGAATCTCGAGACGGCGAGGATTGGTGTGGGATTTCGTGGCAATTCTCCATTTCAATAACAAATATTTCACGCTCGTAACGAAAGAACGGATTGTTTAGTACCTGTTTTTTTTTTATCGCACCATTAATCCGGACAATTTTTTTTTCACATGCAAATAACGATTGTGCGGTGTGAAAATCTGTTTGTAATATACAAAGGAATAATTTTCCTGCAAAAAAATCGTCCGCGCCATTATATTTTTTGAATGCTAAACGAGATTTACCGTAAATTATATTTTTTCATATCCATTCTCTTTATCGTTTATCCCCTCTGTCGTCCACGTTATCCATAGTTTGTATCGTGGTTTAAACTTATCGCAAAGAATCCCTCGGAGCGGTCGCATCACTCGATTCCGTTCCTAATCAGTCGCCTGAAATCTAACCGCGCGTTGCTACTTTCATACGTGGAGTACACACGCTACAATTCCTTGTACCCGATCATCCCACTTCCGGTTATGGTTAACGGCGGTGTAATAGGCTCGCGGCAATATTATAACCGGTGCTCCTAATCGTTTCATCAACTCGAATTGTACTTATATATTTACAGGACAGGATAAAAACTGTATCAATGTGTTTTCTATCGCGTGCGTGCTCTCCTTGTTATTTTACGAATGATGAGATATACGAAAAAGCGAGATTGCGTGGGAGAGAAGCCTCGGGCAAAATTTCATGATTTATCGAACGATATATTATTCATTCGTTCGTTATTAATGAATTATTGAATTGTTATAATTAATTTAATATTCATTTTGTCAGTAGTCAATCAATCAATATGATGAAAGTTTTTATTGACTCATTACTTCAATTTCATCTTAATTAAACAATATCAATCTAACAATGTCGTCGTTTCAATTGCTCGATCATCAAAAGTACGTAAATTCGTCGTATTACATCTTGGCAAATATTTATCAATAAATATAAATATTTTCTCAACTAAAGTGCGCTTTGACTGTGTAAATGTTGTTATTTTACGCATCCAAACCGCAATATTTACTCGTCTATTTCGCTCCTCTAAGATCACTCTCTCGTTCGTATATCCTCTCTCCCTTCTTTCTTATCCTCGCGCTCCTTCTCGATCGTATACAATATAGGCTTTTGTGGCCTCGAGAGGATTTCAAAAGTTCATCGAGGCGCGCACGACGTCCGTCGGACGTGTGTGGCACATCAGTGACGCTAAGAGGAAAGGAAGAAGAGAAAAAAAAGAGGAGGAAAAGAGCTCAAGGAAGAGATGAAAAATAAATAAGTCGAATAATGAGAGAGATAGACAGAGAGAGAGAGAGAGAGAGAGAGAGAGGAGATTGAGGAGAGGAAAGAGTGGAGGCTCGAAGAGTGAGCTTCTTCAAGATAATGCGGCGAGAGAGCTCTCCGCAACGACGACGGAGACCGGTTGTCGATCCAGCCGCACTTGCAGTTCCTTCTCGACGTATCTACCTGTATATATCTTTTATATGCACATATATGGGCCGTTCTATAACAAATCTACAAAGATATTTCGAAAAATAGCTGTCTAGCACAATAAATACAATTTATCTATTTTTTCTCTAAATATTGTCAGTTTTCATTGCTTAAGGGGGGAAATAGGGTTAAGACAGCGTTTTTTCAATGATTTTCATGAATTTTTTTATGGTATAAAAAATGAATATAATTTATTGAAACTTTGAGAATATTTTATACATATATTTAAGTATATACTATAAAATATTAGCGACCCCATATTGCAGGTCACAATCAGACTCAGCATTTTGCGTACATTCTGGAAGCCGCAATTTTCATCTGAAATCAAACGAGGTTGGAATTTACTTTTATTATATGTCTCTCTTCTATATGAACCTAAATGCTATCAAAAAAATAGAAAATTGAATTTTTTACAGGGGTCAAAACGAAAAAGCATGATTTTTTACCTTTTTTTACAACTTTATTTGGAAAAAAAAATTATTTTAAATATTGATAATATTCCGATTTTAGGTTCATATAGAGCGCAATACTATGAAGAAAGTAACTGCCAATTTTCAAAACGATTGGTTGAAAACTTTTCAAACTAGCGTGTACGCAAGTTCGAAAAAAGTCGTTTTCAGAAAAACGCGTTTGAAAAAATAGTACCAAGAAAAACAAGCAATATGGGGTCGCTAATATTTTATAGTAATACTTAAATATATGTATAAAATATTCTCAAAGTTTCAATAAATTATATTCATTTTTTATACTATAAAAAAATTCATGAAAATCATTGAGAAAACGCTGTCCTAACCCTATTTCCCCCCTTAATGGCTTATAACAATAGAACGAGTGAGAATTTTCATTTAAAATTTTGGAAACATATTTTTCAATAGTTTTACTAATAATTTATGAAATAAAAAAAAAATCGATTTTTTGAACCGTCTAACCCTATTTCCCCCCTTAAATACGTAACTGTGTACTCTGTTTACATTCTCAATTCTCTTTTTATTCTAAAATATTTCTTTCAACATTGAAATATTGAAAAAAAAAACTAAAGAACGAAAAAAGAATCTTTCTTTTTCTGTCAGCACCTATACTACTAATCGAACCCATTTTCATGAGTCTCAAAAATTCTATTTTTTAGCCAAAAAAAATTGACCATAAAAGTTGTTATATCTCGTTGTTTCTAACATTATATTTCGACAATAGCTAACAGCGTTTATTTAGCACAATTGTTGGTAACGACGAGCTAAACATTGAAGAAGAAATTTGAAAACTGAAGTCGAGTCTTTTTTTTTCTTTCGTGTTACCCTAAAACATGCTAACGGGAAGAAGGATTAAGAAAAAACGTACATGCGGTTAGGGCTCTGTTAATTTGGTCTGGAATCTCCTATATAGAGACTTGAATTCTACACAACTACCAACTATACGTTCAATCTTACATTCGTACGATTCTCTCGCGCACACCAACGACGATGTGTACACACTTGAGCCTTTTGCTGCACTGCGCGGCTTGGCTTCGTGAAAGATGAGTTCTCTCGAGGATGTACCTGTTGCACACACAATTCCATCTCTCGTTCTTCTCGGTTCCCTTTCGCCGGTCTTCACCGGTGAACCAGCATCCTCTTTCTCTCTCTCTCTCATCTTGAATCTCTTCCTTGCTAGCTTGTTTGTTTCTCACTCACCCCCCCCCCCCCATTTTCTTTCTTTCTCTCCTCATTGTATGCATATGCATGTTGGTCTACGAGGATATTCAACGAGTGATCTTTTTTCCTTTTTAAACAAGACCGAGTTTGCCAGTCAAATGTACAATCCATATCCTCGAACACACCTGTGTGTGTATACGAGCTTTTTTTCTCTCTTCGGGCGACGGGGAGAAAAAATGTTCATGTCTTTTTTTTCTATGGAATTTCCACGTGAATTGGGACAATTTTTAAACGAGGGAAGTTATGAATGTTGTTTAATTTGTGATGACTACAGAAAATCATCGAAGGAGAAAAGCTTTCGCAATTATTATTTTTGAGGGCTGAGTTTATTTCATTTCTATTTTTGACAACCATTAGCCCGCAATAACTAGTTGTCTTTTGTGTTCTCATAAAACAAATGTGTTAAGCAAAAAATGCTTTTAACTATCGGAAATGAAATCTGAATTAGTGACAAATTAATAAACGTTATTGTACATAGAAATTGCTTCAACTCTGTGTACATCGTTATGGTGGAAAAGGTTCGAAGCGTGTAACTCTTACGAAAGGACTTGTCGAATGACAAAATTATAAACAAAAAAAGGTATATGATACCTAAGTAAAGACTGTAGAATGAGCTGGTTCTTGATATTGACTATACGAGGTCTGTTAAAAAAGTATCGCGAATTTTGAATTTCCGCGGGCTACGTATATTCGATTTTCGGTTTTTTTTTGTGGCGTTAGGTTAGTACTCATGTCCCTCACGTATGCTGAAAAAGTCGGCCATTTTGAATGTTTAGTTAATTGTTGACAGCTGTTTTGGTTAGACGTGTTTTGACTTGTCTTCGATTTTTGCCTTTTCCAAAAAATGGATCAAAGAATCTGTATCAAATTTTGTGTGAAAAACAAAATTAAGTGCGCGGACGCACTCCGAATGTTGACTGTGGCATATGGTGAAGCTACCTTGGACCAAAGCAACGTGTATCGGTGGTACAAAATGTTCTCAGAGGGCCAAGAAGATGCGAACAACGAAATGCGTTCCGGACGCCCAAGCACACCAACAACAGACGAAAACATTGATGAAGTGAAGAAAATAATATTGGTCAATCGTCGAATCACCGTTAGAGAAGTTGCTGAGGAACTAAACATATCGATTGGCTCGTGCTATTCCATTTTTACCAATGATTTGGGCATGAGACGGGTCGTCGCGAAATTCGTGCCAAAATTGCTCAATTTCGAACAAAAACAGTGTCGCGTTAACATTGCTAAGGAGCTGTTGGACTCGGTCCGCGACGACACAAATTTGCTCCAGAGGGTCATAACTGGTGACGAATCATGGGTTTATGGTTATGACGCGGAAACCAAAGCTCAATTATCGCAATGGAAGCTGTTTTTTTGGAATAGGCAAAAATCGAAGACAAGCCAAAACAGGTCTAACCAAAACAGCTGTCAACAATTAACTAAACATTCAAAATGGCCGATTTTTTCAGCATAAGTGAGGGACATGAGTACCAACCTAACGCCACAAAAAAAAATCGATAATCGAATGTACGTAGCCCGCGGAAATTCAAAATTCGCGATACTTTTTAAACAGACCTCGTATATCCCACTAGTTGTGCCCCGCGGTTTCACCCGCGTTATATTTCCGTCCCCCCGACTCAACGAATCGCCGCCGATCCTTAGGGCCATAGGATGAAAAGTTATATAGCCTAAAGCCATCCTGAATAAACGAGCTATCTAATGCAAAAAGAATTTTTCAAATCGGATTAGTATTTCCTGAGATTAGCGCGTTCGAACAGACGAACAAACAAACAAACTCTTCAGCTTTACTATAGTAGTAAGATTAAAGGCGAGCTTTACCATTACCAAAGCGCAAAAAATGAGCTTTTTCCGAAACATTCATTATTTTCTTATAAAATATTGTTGCAACGATCGTTCATTAAACGTCAGTCGAGTTTTGATCGTACATTATGTATTAAATATTGTACACACATAGGCATACATCTCGAAGCGCCGTTCTTTCTAACCGTTTTTTTTTTTCAACTCCTTTCCTCTTCCTTTTTGTGTGTCGAGCACTTGTACGAGACGAGCGTATATGTACGAGAGTGCATCATTTCCACACACGCAGGACACTCGAGGAAAGCCTCGAAGCGCAAGAGTCCTCGGTGGTGTCTGTGACTTCTTCACTAATGCGATCTCCTCATGTTGAGCTTGTGAATACCCTACAGTGAAAATGTGCGTATATATATGCACTTACACGTACTCGACAGTGTATATACACCTCTCGCTCTTCTTCGTCCTGACGAGGCACAACGAGGAGAGATACCGCCGCCACCAGCAGCGCGATTGCCGCCAATAGAGCGAGCGAAAGGGGGCGTTGAAGGGGGGGGGGGGTGGAGGAGGGGGAGAGAATATCTCGTAGCGCACCTGACACACGAGCGAGAGAGTCCCCCCTGAAAATCCGAGCTTGGCTCTTCTGAACTCAGTATACGTTGGTCGCGCTTACAGCCACGATCGGCTACGAACGAAATCGATCGAAAGCTCCTCTCTCGCGATTTCGATGAAAAAGAACGATCTCGACTGATCTCGAGATCGTACGCGACAAGTTTTTTGGTTTTTTGTTTATATATCAGAAAGTTTTTTTATTTCTTTTAGTTTAGTGATTGCGATATGGTGTAAATATAACGAAAACGTCGTTCGATAAAGATAAACACGTTTTCTATTTTTTTTTTTTTTTTCTTTTTCGGGACCGTAAGGAAGCACTTAATCATTTCTATGGTGGGATTTAGTTGGAGGATAAGTGCAGAGAATTCGAGAAATTTTGATCGATTCAGTTGTGAGGAAATTTTGATTTCATTCATTCGTTTGTTATTAAAGATTTGATTGAATTTCGTTTTGTTTTTTTTTGTTTTTTAATCAATTTATTATTTGCCAAGTGATTTGTCGGTAGTTTGTTACGAGGATTTTTTTTTTTTGCGCGCCTGATATAATGATAACATCTAACAGAGCGGAGACGTAATTTGAGAAAGTAAATTTGCTATTTCTTGAAACGGCAATGAGGCAATTAATATTATCTGCTCGGGTTAACTTGCGGAGAATGCAAGAAATTTAAATAAATCCCATTTATTTTAATCAATTTTTTATTACCATTTTATTAAACTCGGTATCGTTAAGGGAGAACACCACCGTGACCCCCTGTTTTTTTTCACATTTTTCAAGAATTTTTTTTTGTGGGAAAAAAAGAGATATTCGAAAAAATTTGTTGGGTTTTGTTCCTTATTTATTAATGTATCAAAAAACATTTTTTTCACATTTTTCATGCCGCGTGGTAGCGCTGGGGAAGCTCTCGCGTCAGGTGCTGTCATTTCCGCGGCACGCAGCAGAACTCTCTTCAACGTCGATCTGAAAAAAAATACCGAGTGTTTTCGTTAATAATATGATATTTTGAAGAGAAGTACACAGGGATTTAGAAAAATATTGTTTTAAAAAAAATAGGCACGCCTTTGAAATTAAAGTTAATTTCAAAGGCGTGCCTATTTTTTTTAGAAAAATAGATTTAGATTTTTTAGAAAAATATTGTTTTAAAAAAAATAGGCACGCCTTTGAAATTAAAGTTAATTTCAAAGGCGTGCCTATTTTTTTTAAAACAATATTTTTCCAAATTCCTGTGTACTTCTCTTCAAAATATCATATTATTAACGAAAACACTCGGTATTTTTTTTCAGATCGACGTTGAAGAGAGTTCTGCTGCGTGCCGCGGAAATGACAGCACCTGACGCGAAAGCTTCCCCAGCGCCACCATGCGGCGTAAAAAATGTGAAAAAAATGTTTTTTGATACATTAATAAACAAGGAACAAAACCCAAAAAAATTTTTCGAATATCTTTTTTTTTTCCCACAAAAAAAATTCTTGAAAAATGTGAAAAAAAAACAGGGCGTCACAGTGGTGTTCTCCCTTAATTCAAACGATTAACTTTCTCATTGGCAATCGATTAAAAAATGCGTTTCATTAATCTTTCAATCCATTCCACAATCTGCCACCGACAACATGATAATTTTCTATTTAACATTAAAATCGATGCGTCGCCAAAAAATGTCCAATCTCATTAGAATAATTTGATAAGGTAGTCGATAATTTTACAGCATTGATCACATAATGACGTTTCTCCCCCTCGTTCGTTGCTCCTAATGACTCGTCTGGCCCGATTTCACTTGGATAATCGATTCTCATAGGGTTATAACCATATACGACGAGAGAGCTAATAACAATCATAAGGCCCCACACATCGGTATACGAGGTAGGCAACGGGCGCGGGAGAAGCTGTGGTTTACGATATCGGTAACGGTAAACTCGTAGGAAAGTAGCCGAGGCACACAGGTGTCCTCATTGGCCACGGGCGATCCTTACAAGTCCATTCTTGGATTAAATTCTATATAGCTCCGGGCGAAACACAAAAAAGAAAACGAATGAAACGAAACAATGCACAATAAAAGTGTGATAAGAGGGGGCAAAACACAAAAAAAAAAGAAATACAAACGTAACGATCTTGAATTCTCTGCTACATATTACGTTTCTCTCTATTCCCATCGTGAAATGATGCCAAGTAAATCTTCTCTTGAATCTTTAGTGCGATAGATCGTAACTCGAGGCAATAGATAAAGAGATAGAAAGAGAGAGGAACTTTCGTCGAGTGTTGCAAAGGAAAACAGTTAATGAACAAACGGACCCAGCGAAGAGTGGAGTGTATATCGTTTAAATTAAAAAGAAATCTAAAACCGTAACTCTAACGTCTATATATATATATGCATATATATATACAGATTGAACTGGCAAAGCCCCCATTGTACATTGCAATCGAGTTCAACGAGAATTCCAACGGATCTTCGTCGGAGTTCATTCACAAACTCGACCCTCGAGCGATAAGGATACATACATATATACGAACATACACAGAAAACGTTCTCCGTTCCTCCGCTCGTCACACATACCCTTACCGTTCGAATCCTCGTTGCAACTTCGCGGAACCTGCACGATAAAGTTACGAGTCGTCGATAATTACGCTGCGTCGGATATTTCAGGCCCGAACCGATTTTTAAGTGAAACGAGAGAGTAAAAAAGAAGAAGAAGAAGAAGAAGACGAAAAAAACGGGCAAACGAGACGAGCAAGGAGAAGAAAAGATACGGAGGGGAAAGAAAAAATTGTGTCGGAGTCTCGAATCGAAGTGTGACGAAGTAAATGAGAGGAGAGATGACCGGCATTTGGAAAGGCAAAGAAGGCAATCCCGGGAGCAGCGCCAGTGAGTGAGAATCATTGGGATCAAGCAATACCGGAGGGCAATATACATATAAGCCCGTGTACGTACGTAATATTCGCACATATACGAAGAAAAAAAAATAAAAAAATAAGATCTTGATCCTCAAAGTTCGAAGGGAGGCGCGAGAATTCGGTGGGGCCGGGCTAACGGATAACGGTCTGGTCGAGAGTCCTCTCCTCCTGGATCCCGGGCGCGCGAGTCCCGCAAAAAAAAAAAAGAAACAACACGAAAACAAAACAAAATCGTCGACGCGATGTCTTCGGCGAAAAGCTGCCCGAGGGTAGGCGGGGGTGTCACGAGGCTCGGAACCGGTAGTCAAGGATGGTCGAATTACGGCGTCGGTGCAACGAGACTCTCGAAAGCTAAGAGCAGTCCAAACGTCTCGAAGCCAACGCCCACGCTGAGACCAACAGTAACGAGAATCGACGGTTCGCCGATTGGTCAAGGAGCAAAGAGAAATTCACCGAACGGTCTCGCGACAACGAGATCACCGTTTATTACGAGCAAAACATCGCGTATCGTTCCACCGGCCAGAAGTGTCAATAACGTGACGATCGTTCAAATATCACCGAGGGACAACGAGATGTCGTCAATTTCGTCCGCGAGATCGGCAAATGTTGGAAAAATTACTGGCTCAACGAGCAGAACGTCGATGGTCACGGCCGCCACGAAGAACGAACCGAAGCGACGTGTAAAAGACGGAATGTCGATGTCCTGCACGATTCTCGAGGACAGAGCATTGTTGAAGAAGGGCCTGAACGGTACACCGGAGAAGTTACCAAGAAAACCGGAAGCCATGCGGAAAAAGTGTCTCAGCCGTTCCACGAGCCTGTGGAACGTACCAGCAGACACTGATCAACACTCTGTGACATCTGCCGATGGCGTTGCTATTGGCAAACGTGTCTATCGTCAGAGTACCGGTTCTATGGAACCTAAGAAGGAAGCTAGATACGAGAAAAGTTCGTCTATCGGCAAGAGCAACCTCAATCGCACGACGAGCTTGTGGAACGTACCATCGGACGGTTCCACGTGCGGCAGAATGTCCAGAGCGAGATCCGTTTCGGGTCTTAGACCCAGCAAAATACCACTATTAACGCAACACTTGGGTGGCGGTAGTCAAATTAATCTGGGCTTATCTCTCGCCGATCTATCGAGCGTAGATCGGTTCGGAGAGAAATTACGCCCGAGAATAATTGACTTCGACGAGGTTGACAAAGCACCGAGCGTCAATAATATCTATCAGAATTGTCGCGAATCAACGGAAACGAGAGTGGAGAACGTTGACAAGAAAATTCCTGGCTCAGGGCCGATTTATGAAAATCTAAAAGACAGCAAGAGATACGCTTCGGGAATCGATGTTTCCATCGATGAAACTGACAAATCGAGGAAGGAAATGACGAGAACTAAATCCGCGACTCTGGAGATTCGCACGGCGTTTGATCTCGAAAAGAGAGCTGCCGAATTGATGGCCGAATTGGATGACGACGATGATTCGACGGAGGAAACAATTGCCATTAGCGAGACGACAGTTAGTTCGAGCAGTCCGAGGATCAATGTAGATGGTCGGATGAAAGCGAGAAATCCCACAAATGTTATTGCCAGCAAGGAAAATCGTGTTAAAAATTTTGATATACTCGAACGTAGTCGGAGCATCGCTAAGAGCCAGGAGAGTCTTCATTCGAGGCGCGAGCCGGAAATAAGTATTCAGGAGATTCGTCGCAATTGGGAGAAACAAATAAGACGTTGCCAGATTACCGAGGTGCCGGAGGTGAAACCAAAACCAAATTCAACATCGAGAATCAACAGCGCTACGATTAATCTTACGAAAAAAGGCATCGCCGTTAATCCCGAGATGGCACTGGATGCGAGAAAATCAATTACCAGCGTAAAGAGAACGAAGGATATTGTGCATCTCGTAAATTTTTTCAATTGCAAAAACACCGATACACCGAAAGATCCAACGATTCAGGACACTTGGCCAAAGATCAAGGACACCTCGGTGACGACGATCGATCATCAGGCGAGCATAAACAAGAAGGACAAGGACGAGAAGTGCAACGGTTACGCGTCGGATGGAAATTGTTCGGAGGACAGTGGTCACATGAGCAACGAGAATGACGTCGAGTGGAAGGAGGATGCTCATCAGGAGCTGAAGAGTTTGCAGAAGAGCGAGAGATTTTTGAAGGAAATCATTCACGATCTTGACTCGAGTCTCGAGAGGACTATCGAAGTTTTCGATGCCACACCGATTGTCCAACGTTTCGTGCCCGAGGAGACGAAAAAGAGGACCTTGAAGAGTAGCATTTCAACGTCGAGCGGTGCGAGCAGCATCGACAGCTGGGAAGAAAGTTCGAAGAGCACCAAGAGACTTACGAACGTCAGAAGATTCGATGAGATTACAAATCCGGGCCCTTCACCAAGCGCCAAGGTCAAAAGGTCGCCGTTGGAGGTCAACAGTGAACAGGTCATTTTTTTTTAAAGTAGGATCTGTGGAGAACTGATTTTTACAAGATTTCAGACGGAATTACCCAATTTTAATAGTTAGTAAATTAGTTTTATGAAAAAATGAACAGACCCTAGTGTCACGTCGATCGTGCAAAAGAAATCCTTCCGATTACAAGTACGAATAATCGAAGATCTACGATCGTCGAGAAGTTATCTCGATGGAGAAACCGTTTATGAATTTGTAGTTCAATTCGTGATGAAATCACGAACATAGGTCATCAATCATAAGTTCGTTGATCGTGTGTGAAAGTTTTTTTTCTTCTTCTCACGAGTCGGTAATTCACTGGGTCAGCGATCGCGATGACCTCGAGAGAGCTCTCCTCTTGACCCAATGTTACAGAGCGTAACCGTCGAACGGCCGCTAGCCAACCTCGTAATCTCGTTCACCTGGCGCAAATAATTCTCCTCGCGTAACGATCCTCATTATTCTGAATATGTAATTTACTCGAAGAATTCGTAATTCGTTCGAGAATTCTAATTTAACGTCACGCCTCTTTTTACACCTCGACAGATATTCTTCCGGTCTGGAGCTCTGGAACGTCTCGAGTCTCAGCGAGACGAGAAACTCACGGGACACATTATTCTACTTCAAGCGAGATGCAGGGGTTATCTGGCACGCAGAAAACTCAATACCCTCAAGGTAATAACATCTTATAACGAGTACAAATTTATCGTTGTTATAATTAAAGTAATTATTCAAATTAAGGAAAAAACAGATTATTATTTTTTGCAATTGCCTTAAGGGGGGGGGGGGGGGGGGTTGAAGGCGAAAAAAAGCATATTTTTATGATTTTTTTGCGGCGACATGAGTAATATAATTTTATTAAATAGAATTACATATTATTGTACAACTATTGAAGTATCTCAGAAAAAATTTTCAATGAAAAATATTGATAAATAAGCCGGTGACGTTGAATCTCCAGAGGCGCCTTGAAAAAAAGTGGTTTTGCGATGAACATTATAACTCGTTACCGGATCATCTCAAACAAAAAAATTGATATGCATTTTAAAGGTGATGTATTTCTCGAGGTAATCAGGAAGAGTTTTTTTTTTTTTTTTCTATTTTTTGCAGCACTTGGAAGTGAAAAACGCAATTTTAGCTCAAAAAATCGCGCTTAATTTGTTATTAAAAAATTGAAAAAAAAAACTCCTCCTGATTACCTGTTGATTTATGTGAAGAAGTAATGTTTGAATTTTCAAAAGGATCGGTTCAGTAGACTTTGAGTTCTAATGTTCACAAACTTCAAAAATGACGTTTTCGGGAAAATCGATTTAAAGTTTTTTATACGTGGTATCACGGTATCACGGCCGGTCGTTTGAAACGCTGTAACTCGGTTAGTTTTACTCCGATTGACTTAAAATTTATACACAATATTCTCGACATATTGTTCATTCAGAAAAAAAATATAAAAAAAATGCAAAAAAAATAATTTTAAAACCCTACCCCCCCTTAAAGTTATTATGAGTTTCTTTATTTCCCCCTTTTTTTCATTCAATTTAATGTAAACCTTTGACCATTGAATCAACTAAATTTTATTTGTCATTAACAAATTGCATTCATTTTACAATAATCATTTTGTACATAAATTTTTATGTTCTTTTTTTTTCTATGATTTCAGCTTCAAGACTTGGCGGTGAGATGCATACAGAGAAACGTGAGAAAACTAATGTCCGTTCGAGAGTGGCCATGGTGGCGATTGTACGTAAAAGTAGCGCCACTGCTAAACGTTCATCGTACCGAGGATCAATTAAAAGCTCGAACGGTGGGTATAAAAAAAAACAAACAAAAAATTGAGGACATTGAAATAGCATGCACTTGATCTTCTCTGTGCGATACTTGTACATGCCGTTACTCGTCGAGTCTCTCTCTCAATATTTTTGCATTATAACCGGAAGTATTACACATAAGGACAATAACAAGGCCGTTGTCGTAAAATATCTGAATCGTACAGATATATCTGTGCTAGTAAAGTTGAGGCTTCTCAACTTTCGCGTGGTATCCTGATCTCGGGCCAAAAATCTCGACATTCTTTATGCCTTTGTTGCAGGAGGAATTGGAGGTGTTGAGAGCAAAAGTCGAGAGGCTAGAGCAAGAGAGAAATCATCTCAAACACGACAACGACAAACTCGAGGCCAAGGTGGGTTTAAATTCAACTACTTCTGAAGACTAAAAATGTGGATTTAAACGTTTTTGAGTCAATGTATTAAAAAATGTACATTGTTCATTAAAATTCGTTTTGGTAATGAATAACGATTACCTGGAGTGTAAAAAAAATTTATTTGAATCTCCGATCCTCGATTGTTGAATTTGCTTCTAAATTGAATTTGAATTAAATCAGTTTTACTGAAATACAAGAAAATCCACATTTTGGTTCAAACTTTTATCAAATTCATTCTGACAACACGTATGTATAGTTACAGAACAAAAAATTATGCAACTACGTATCAGAAATGTTTTTCATCGGTTCTCGCGCTTTTAAAGAATCGTAATCGCGTCGGCTGTACGCGGGGTGATGCGAAGGTACTTCCGGTCAAAAGAATTGGAGCTCGTAAAGCCGAGTGGTCCGTTTATATGCCCACGGTGTAATTTAGCCACGAGTTAATTAAACCACTTAGACCAGCTACGGCGAAGAGTGATGGTCCGGGGGACTAGAGCATTTAGCGTCGATGCACGCCACGTTTAAATATCTCTCCCCATCCCATCCTACATTACTCTAACGCCTCGAGAGCCGCCGGTCGATCAGGATGAAGTTCCACACAGTTTACGATCTACTATCGGAGTGAATTTTCTTTCTCACGATAAATATGTATATATATTCACGATGGGAAATGCAGACCAGAGATAACGATCCTCGGAATGCTACGAGAACACGGGAATTATCTTCTCTCCGTACGTTTGTTCAAATGTTAACTAGCCGCGAGGATGATGAGAGAAATTATGGCGAGTTTGTAAAATGAAAATGAGAGTTTTGAATTACGCGAGTGGTTCTGCAACATTCGGAGAGATAGGCAAATCGTTTATTTTACTGGGGTTTTTTTTTTTTTTTTTTTTTTTTTCGTTCGACTGTCGAACGTTATAAATGCTTCATTCCTCGACGCTCGACTCCGTGATTGACATACAGAGATAAATATTATGGAAGGCTTCGAAAAGATAACGAGAGACACGTGAGTACGAGTTTTTATGTATAATGAAAAAATGCCATTCGTTCGGTAGCGAGAGACTTGAACGGAGTAAATTTTTTTTCATGCTAAGGACAGCTCTTTAAATTCTATTTTGGTCAATTTAGTTTTTAAAGTCCGAAGTTATTCGACCTTGATCATTCATCTAAAGCCCCGGCACGAAAAGATCCCTGGCTCGTTGCGTAACTCTTTTCGTCGTTCGGTCACGAAATAATGTTGATTATTCGCACGAATGCTGAAAGATTGTAAGGTTTGTTTGATTTTGTTTTTCTCGGAACTTCATCCTTTTCTTTTTTATTCGTTACTCTGAACTTTTGCTCCTGTTTCGATACAAGCGCGTGCTATTGACCAATTTCGACGAGGGCGTTACGGAGTTCATGCGGTTGATGACTGGCTATTATCCTCCCGAGAATGATCGTTCCCTTTCCGAGCATTTCCTCAGGACATTTAATGTGATTTTAACGTAAACATTTTTTTTGTATTCCTCCAGGTATGGGCTTTACGATCTTTTTTTAACTTGTCGAGAAAAAAAGTCTTATCGAAAGGAAACAACACATTTTTCTCTAACTTTAAATCGTGAAGATTAAAAATTATTTGATTCATTTAATAATACATTTTCGTGCTATATATCACGTGACGATTGTTTACGCGCGATTTGTCCTCTCACTCTCGCGGTAAAAACATTGCGTCAAAAGAATTTATTTCCGATCGAATAAAAATATTTTTATCCCACACAAATCATCACCACTGAGCTTTGAGCCTGAACACTAAAATGTGTCTAAACAATCCCACGTGCCGATTTTTGCCCGCTCGGGAATTTTATTATCCCGCTTTATTTATAAAACGCCACACTCAAGCGTGAAAATTATCTTTGGTCCGATATTATTTCGATGTTACAAATCACGTGACGAGTTCGAAAAAGTGTCAAAATAATCCCACGCGCCGATTTAAACCGATTAAGAATTTAACCTTTTGTTTCAATCAAAAATCAACCTTGAAATATTCGAATTTATTTCTCGAGCGTTGTTTAAATAATTGATTTTTACTTTGTATCTCGAGATGAGCGTAATTTTGTTCCTGCAGACTGATTCCCCGAGTGAGACGAACATTTGTGGTCCAACGAATGTTCGTTGGACCACGAATGTTCGTCTCACTCGGGGAATCAGGCTTGCAGGCAACGTTTGCGCCGAATTCAATATAAAATCACGTTCGATTCTTCCGATGAATATATCTCGATTACGGATACGATATCACTGACTATAGATTTTCTTCTCCCTCTTCCCACTATCTCTTTCTCGATCTCTATCTCCGTTCGACCCTCTCTTCGATCTTTTGTATTTTTCTTTATTATCCATTCGCGCGTTTCATCGTGTACTTGGCGGATGGCCAAAAGGCGTTCGCTCTTTCTCAGAATAACTCGCGAGGTGAGCACCTCCTACCTAACGTCGTCGCAACAACCGCCACCTCCGCGCGGAATATCGGGGTGGCTGAGTAGTCGGGTCGTAACTCGCTGCCGATCCGGATGTCGATTACGCAACGGAAGAACGAACTCTAAGGGGATTTTTGAAGTTCCTCGAGTGAGGAAGTAACGAAAAAGGAATAACGAAAAAAGAATAACAAAAGAAATTCGAAAAATCGCGTTCAAGTCTAATTACTTAAAGTGATACAAACGTTTTTTTTTCTTCCGAACGACAAATATATTAACGATTTAATTTTCAAGTGGGACAAGCTTTTAAAAATGTTTCTATGACGGTTTAAATGATATTTCAAGTCAAAGATAATTCAATCTTCGAAAAATTATAGAAATCACAGGATAATAGTAAAAATAAATAAGGAATGACTAATCACTCGACTCCACGAATTAATTATACAACAATTAATCGCGAGTGAAACCCCGATTATTTTCGATCGAAAATTATCGATATGCCCTTGATTCCCAATCACGAACGGATAAAGTAAAATAAAAAAAAACACAAAACAAAAAATCTGCCTCTAGATGCCACTATCACCGACATTTTTCGTGCGTGGTCCGCCCTCGCGTTTATCGTCACCGGGACCGTATCGTTTTAACGATCTTAACAACGAGATCACGGGCTCATTCGCGAACAATGGATTATCAACGAACGCGAGTCCAGAGCCGAACAGTTTGAGTTCAATGACGAGTAACAATTCGTCGAGACGTCCGCCATTGCCACCGAATAATTTTAAAACGAGACCGCTGAACAAATTGGCTGTGATAAGGCCAAATCATACGGCGCGTATAGTGAGTCGAAGTCCATCGCCAAATTTGTCGTCAAGCTCGAGATGTTGCGGCGGATCAACGACTCCCCTTAATCGAACATCAAGATCGTTATCGAGCAATTCGTTGCACAATCGTGCGTCCGATTCGCCGACACCGCGACGAACATTTCCTCAGGAAAGTCCACGACAGGATTTTAATAACGATCTCGAGGAATTATCATCGAAGGAACAGGCGCCCGTAGTTTTTGACGCTAGTCTCAATTTCGTTCTTGGCATTGAGAAACAAAAAGTACGACAATCTTTCAGACCAACGGCCTCGCACTTGGAACCAACGACAGCCTCGTCATTGCTCTCCTCGAGAATATCACAATTTCTTCAACGCACCGATCATATTATGGAAGAATGGCGAAGTTTAGGGCACA
Organism: Oxytorus armatus; assembly: GCA_958009045.1. NCBI lineage: Eukaryota > Metazoa > Arthropoda > Insecta > Hymenoptera > Ichneumonidae > Oxytorus > Oxytorus armatus. Next base: position 27,972,032 of record OY253747.1, read on the forward strand.
AGGACGACACCGACGAGCTCGAGTGTCTCACCGCGTTGCCGCACAATGATCGACATCGTAAAATAGGACGGAGCAAAAGCGCTACCAATATTATGATCAAAGGATTTCAGTATTACAGTCGCGCCAATAGCGTCGCTAGAAGCCCATCGGGCTCCGTTTCAAAATTATCGTGTCTCGATGAGGACAGAACGGAGTGTAACGACGATGAGGTTAGACTGGGAGGGAGGAAAAACGATTATGAGATTTTAATATCATGGAAGGAATTATTTAATTATATTCTCGTTTTAAAGAAGAGTTTCGAGGGTTGATCATTTTATTTTTTAGGGCGATCCTCTTTGATGTATATTTCATAGTTTATTTTTATTTTTAGGAATTCTATTAGCATTTTAATAAATTCGAAATCATTTTTATTTTTATTCCGGAAAGCGACGTGGCAAAAATAAAATGAGATTGATCCTACAACTAGGGAAATGACATTTTAATGGATCGAAAATGAAATGATTCAAAAAAAAAAAGCTTACAGCCAATTTTCGATATAGATAATTCATAATTAGCAAAAAATCATTAATTAACAATAAATTATCGATACATTTTATAACCTTGCCATTATTTATTTAGAAAATACAAATTATTTTACAATTTTTTGCATTTTGTACGTGTTATTTTTCTCTTTTCCATGCAGCTGAGCGTAATGTCCGCCGATTTTGCGGAAGAGCATTCAACGTCGACCCTCGCCGCGGAGAGAATCGACGCCGAGACATCGGAACGATTGCGCCTCGAGCGCGAGCTCCAGGATGTCACGGAGGCGAACAAGAATTTGCAACAAACAACCGAGCGTCTGGAGATGGAATTGCTCTATGCCCGTGCGGCCGATCTCAATGGACTCACGTCCGATCTCGAAGACGGAGAGGACGGTGGTGTGTACAAACAGAGATACGAGCACGCCATAAGGGAATTGGAATTTACGAAAAGAAAAATGGCACAACAGCACGAGGACGATCTTGAACAACTTGTCGGGCTCAAGAAGCAATTAGAGAAAAAGGTAATGAAAAATTTACGTTTAAAAATAATTCCTTAATCATCATAAAAAAAAAGGCATTTAACATTTTTTTACCTTTCGCTCGATAGATTTGTGAGAAAATGTGTACAATCAATTTTTTCATAATTCCTCTAAAAAAAAACGACAATTTACAATGGACGGACAAACAAAATCTTGTGAATGATTTTTTTATAGTTTTTTTTCAAAACGATTTTCCGTTTTAGAAAGTGAGAAATTCTTTTGGCCGCGACAACATTAGATTCTATTTTCCAAAATCCCGTGGCTTTGCTGATCGTAAAAAAGAAAACGTATAAACAACATCCCACGAAAAAATACAAAATGGATTCGAGCTAGAAATAATCTTTTCGGTATATACCGTTTGAGAGGCGCGAAACACAGACGGTGTGTGCTTGGAGAGCGACATTTTCGAACGTGTGTTTGGACGGTCGCCTGTCTCAATAGAGTCGTGCCAGTTTGCGGACCTGTTTTCCAGCGCAGTTTGTTTTGGCCCGGTTATATTCCCGACCTACATCACTTTCCGACTCGACCTTTCTCACGAACGGAAATAATAATAACAATAATAATAATCACCCTGATAATAATAATGATATTAGTCATAAAGCCAAGTCCACGCGCTGAATCACTCGTGCTGAAAGATATAACCGTTTTTTTTTTTTTACATTTCGTTTATCAGCTCGCAGACGCTTACGAGGAAGTCGAGGAACAGCGTCAGGTCGTTGGACAGTGGAAGAGACGAGTACAGAAGCTTAATGGCGAGATGCACGATCTGAGACTTTTGCTCGAGGAACAAACTGCCAGAAACAATCTTCTTGAGAAGAAACAGCGCAAGTGAGTTCAATACGTTTATTTTTTAATTTAATTAAATCAAAATTTTCATTTCAGTTCATTAAACTTTTGAGTTCATTAAAATTTACAGTTTAATTTCTTTCGTTATTTTTTTTCATATAAATTTGGGAATTAGATTAAATTAATCTGATCAAACAGTGATCGCTGAAACTTTTGTTAAAATTAGTAAAATTTAAATCGACAGTTAATCTAACTGATTAGTTACGATTTTCACAAATTATGAACCTTATACGCGTCCAAGGAAATTTTCATGAGAATTTTCAATCTTTATCGATTTGAATGAATTTTATGATTTCTTTTTTTCCTTTCTCCAATCCAAGTGGATGAAATGTTCCCGATCTTTTGAAATAACGTTCGTGTCTGTTCCGTAACGATATGTCGGTAATTTAAGACGGAAAATTTCGTCAATTCGTGTATAATGAACTCATTGTTGGATATATAAGTGAAAACACTCGGGCAAAAGTTTGTCGGTACGATCTTGTTTTGTTCGCGTTTTGTACCGGCCACCGACGATAGCCGGCTCCGCTCTATTCTCATTTCATCCGACCGCAACAAGTGTCTTGGCCACGTGCCAGGGCAACGCGCGAGGTGCAATCGCGCTCTGAGACACGAGAACTCTCAAACGACACGCGATAGAGACCATATAGAGAAGGCCTCGGTGCCAAGTCTCCGGACATATCGAAAATTGAATACCCCCGGAATAGAAACCCGGAGGTGATCGGTTGTCTTTTACCCCTCTGACAATTCCCTCCTCTCTTTCCTACCTACCGTTCGTAACTAAATCATTACGACAATGTCGATTATTCGACGTTCATCCTAACATAAATTGTATCTTAGATTTGACGCGGAGACACAGAATCTCATGGACGATCTACGCCAGGAGAAGGCGCAGCGGGAGCGTCTGGCCCGAGAAAAGGAAATTGCCATTGCCGAGAAATTTACCGTCGAACAGAATTTAAGCGTAAGTGCTGTTTTTTCTCTTTTAGCACGAAAAACTAAACTCGAGGGTTTTACGTTCGAGAATAAGAAAAATCTGACTTTAAACTAGTTTTATAACAATTGTCATATAATTATTCAATAATTTATTGGCTGAATAAATTTTTTGTTTCGAAAAATCAAGGAACACTTCTTACGAAAATTATTGTTAAAATTAAATTGTATGGTCATAATTTTACGTTACACAACATTGGCTTTCCAATTGGTACGAAAACATTGTTATCAGACTTTTACTTCCTCATACAGGAAATTTTATTTTCGCGAAACATTTGTTTTCGAGATATTAGAATTTTTTAATGAAAATTTTTATTCAAAGCAGAAATTCAATAATAATAGTTTCAGCAATTACGATAAATTTGCACTTTCTTCGGAAATTAATCGGAAAACGTTATCATTTTAACACTAAGCGTACCGGTACATAAGGGGTTGTCTGACCCCTTATGGAATAAACATTGATTTTTAGAAAGAAATTCTTAATTATTAAAGGAAATAATTCGTAGCATAACTTCTGATTTCTAATAAAATAATTAAACAAATTTACAGAAAGTCAGATGAGCGAAAGAAATAATAATGAACGTACGAATTTAAAGTAAATTTTTGAAGGGGTCATTTGACCCCCGCTTGGTACGTTTAGTGTCAATTTAATCAATCATTTAATTGAAGTCTCTGACATAAACAGTTTAAAAAACGATATAAACTATATAATTGTTTTTTTTTTTTCTTAAAGGATGCGAGACTCGAGATCGAGTTACAGGAGGAAAGACTTCATACTCTCGGTCAGGAACTCGAGGAGCTTGAATTCGGTGGTAAAACGGAGGAGGAAGTAGCCCAATTGAAGAAAGCGAAGCACGAGCTTGAGAAGAAGGTGAAGGATCAAGAGGAGGAACTCGACGATTTAGCGGGACAAGTGCAGCTATTGGAGCAGGCAAAATTGCGTCTCGAGATGAGTATCGAGCAGCAACGAAAGGAGATGCGTAAAGAGATGCAACAGCGGGACGAGGAACTCGAGGATTGTCGTGGCAATGCGCACAAGAAGGTGAAAGCCCTCGAGTCACAGTTGGAGAACGAGCACGAGGAGAGAACGATACTGTTGCGGGAGAAACACGAGTTTGAGAGACGTTTGGTTGCCTTCGAGGAGCAGGATCGTACGGATCGAGCAGCCGAAGCTGAGACTACTCAGAGGTACATTTAAACATTGAAATTAAAATGTTCGAGATACAATAATCGATAATTCGAAAAAATGGTACCATTTTCACGGCTACAATAATTGAGATATCGGGATGATCCAAAATGCATTCTAAGTCTAGTCGAGACGTATACAACGTAAAATTCCATGATTATGAAAGGAATTCAATAACGGCGAACACTTAATGGCAATATTACATTTTTCCGATATAATTCCACCGTAACGAGCGAAATAGATGCGAAAGATTGTTTCCACAACTATTAACCCTCGAAGTGACTCTCAGTTACCATTTAGAATGACTGAGAGTCACCTTTCGAGTGCGAAGGGTTAAAAACCAAATTGATGCTTAAACGGCCCGGTTAGTTTACCAATTGTGTGATTAATTTATTTTCAGGCTCAAGAGGGATCTAAAGAGAACTCGAGCATTACTGAGGGATGCTCAAACAATGTTGGAACGTTCCAAAGGCGATTCGACCGGAAAAGCAGCGCTACGACAATTGAAAAATCAGCTCGAGGACGCGGAGTGCGCGCGAGCTGTTGCCGTTAAGGCTAAACAGGCACTCGAACAGGAATTGAATGAGACACAGGCGGCCCTCGAGGAAGCATCGCGATCGAGATCCGAAGCCGAGGAACGTGCCAATGCGGCTAATCGCGAGAGAACCGAACTCGTGTCGCAGCTCGAAGAGAACGAGGAAGAATTGGCTGAGGTACGTAACGATTGAAAAATCAAATCGCCCAGTATAATTGACATTTGATTTTTTTCAATTAAATCAATGAACATTCTTTGTTTTTTTTTCAGGTATTGAAAAAATATCGCGCCTCTGTGCAACAAGTATCGGCCGAACAGGCACAATTGCAAGAGTCACAGGTGCAGATAGCGTCATTGGAGGCTGAGAAATCATCTCTGAGGGATCAACTCTCGGAGCTGAGCCAACGACTCGAGTCGGTCGAGCAATTGGGCGATCCAACCGCCAATAGTCTCGCCACTAGAAGACTGGAATTTCGTGCTAAAGAACTCGAGAGCAAATTGGAACTCGAACAAACGACGCGTGCGCGTCTTGAGGTTAGGACCCTTAAAAAAAATTAACATTATCACAAAACATTACAATCAAAAAAACTTTTTCATTATATCCCGAACATTTTTTCGCTTTTTTGTTTAACAGACGCAGATCGCAAGGCTAAAAGAGTCCGTGGACAAGCTACAAACCGAGACCGCACTGTTACGAACGAAGGAACAAACGGCACAGGACGCCGCGAGACGATTGCAAAGATCGTTACGCGAGGCGAGAGACGACGCGAGCGTGACAACCGCCCGCGAACAAGAGGCAACGCGAGCACGACGAGATCTTGAAAAAGCTCTCGAGGCCGCCGAGGCTGAGACTAAAGTCGCGCGCGACGATCTCAGACTCGCACTTCAAAGAATCGATGATCTACAAAGCGCCATACAGGGAGAACTCGATCTGGACTGCAGCGAGGAAGGAACCAGCGAGAATAGCGATAGGTAAGAGAATTTTTGTATTCATTGCCAAATTCAGTATTATACGAAAACGAAAGAACTTTTTATTTTTCATTAACAGTCAAAATTATCATTTCTATTCCAAGATATTTAGGAAATAACAAAGAGTAATAGTGATTGAGAAGTGGTAATTGAAGGAATGATTGATTTTCTTTGTTACTTAGTTTTTTTTACATTTTTTTTAAATACTCGAGAACAAAAAGTTGTTAGTCTCAAACTTGAGGGTCTACGTTGGGAAAAAAATATGTTAAAAATAGCGATATGAAAAGAATTGAGATTCTGAATGTAACTGAAAATTCGTAACCCTTTCTTTTTTTTTTGAACCCTCACGATTTTAACACGAATTTTCGTATTGATAGCAAAACCGATAATGTCTATTCTAAGCATCAAAATTAGGAAAAATTTGTAGTAATTTAAAAGAGTCATTGTTAATTCAAAGAACGATCAATTTTCCTAATTACTTTGCTCATAATGATTTTTTTTTTCGAAACTCTTGAAAGAAAAGCTAATTATCCTTGCGCTTGAAGGGTTACGAAATATGATATTACTGGAATGATCAAATGAAAGATAAAAATAAAGAGTTTAAGTCATTTGAGTTTCTATCGAAATGTAAATAAAAAACATTTTAGATCCTATTGAACTCCTATTTTTTTCTAAATCGCATTTTTACTATGTCAGTAATAATGATTATATTTTCTTGCCTTTCTTCCTGTAGCGATTGATCTATATCACCGGCAGAGCCCGGTCCAGAAGTCACAGACACATAGTCACGTGTGCGAATGACAAAAACAAAGAGGAAAATGATGTGTCGGGATGAACAAAGCGTTGATGCGAGCCCCCGACTGTCCATTCGCACGTTGTGGACAAGTGAATTCGATACGAACGTCGAGTGTCCAAAGTGTTTGATTTAACTTTTTTTTCGTCGAGGGAAGAAAAGAAAAAATGCAAAATTCGTGTCAACAAACACTCAAATCATGAGTTCGACGAGAGAAAGAGAAGGATCGTGTGCGGGAGAAAAAAAAATTGTGAAACTCGTCTGACCGATCGTCGCAATGACTCTCTCACTCACTCACTCACTCACTCTCTCTCTCTCTCTCTCTTGTAGTATTATCGTCTTTTTATTTGCTATCTTAAACAATTATTTGTACGTTGAATCAAAAATGGGGAAAAATCCGACACGAAGAAAATTTGCGTGCGATCGTGAATTCAGTGTCAAAGACGATAATGCAGAGATATCAATAATCGTGAGAAAGAACATACACAGTGATGTTTTTTAATCGCGTGAGAAGAAAAATCGTAAAGTCTTTTTATCCGAATGAGAAAATAACGAAAAAAAAATTTCACGATCCTATCCAACAATGGTAGGAATGTGCTTTGCATCGTGCTAATTTTTTTCTTTTATTTACGAAGAATGCTGAATGAAAAAAATTACATTCTTTCTGTTATTCGTTGAAGAAGGGAGTGAGAGGGGCGAGGACGAGGGGAGGAAGAAAAATCGGAGATTGTAGCGACAATTGTAGATCGAGACAATTTCAGGTTGATCTTTTAAGAGAAAAGTTCACATCCTCGAGCGGCCAGCAGCTCCGAGAATGGAACATAGAAAAAAAAAGAATTATTTCGCCATTACGAAGGATCAACGCGTCGATAATTTCATTATTATTATTATTTTTTGTTCAATTGACGCTCGATTGCTTGCTCGTCGTTCGCCGTTTTTTCGCCTATATAATTCACGTTTTGAGGCGAGGAATTTGGTGCTATAGTCGCGATCTCTCTCCCTCTCATACTTTTTATTTCCCGATGGGAATACGGACAAATTTTGTATTTATCGATAATCCCAAAAGTCTTCCAGGGCAAACCCGGACCGAACGAAAAAAAAAAACAGAAAAAACGACGAAAAAAAAAAAACAATCTCAATTGCATTTTTCTAAAGCGCGATATCCGCATTTTTCGCTACAAAATTTACCTCTGCTCTAATATTCGATCTTTATAAACGATATACACAATTCTAGAGGTAAAAAAAAAACAAAAATTCCGATGCTGTAGATTTATCATACAGGAGCCTACAGAGACAACACACATACACACACGTAAACACAAAAATACTAGGACAAAAATAATAATGCATACAGCAAAAAAAACAACAAAAAACGCGCGTCGCTTTTACACGTGTATACGACGATTATAGTAACGTTGCGCGGGTGCAATTCGCGGTTATCGAATACTTGTATAAAAAAAATAATAATAATAATAAGTCCGCGATTCACCGCGTTAAAAAATCGTCAAGTGTTTTTAATTTCGTGTATGGAATCTATGTAACTTATTGCTTTGTAAAATGCAGATCTTATTTAATTAATCAGACTCGTTCGTTATTGCGTTAGAAAAATAACAACAAAATCCTATTCCATCCTCAATAAACTAATCCCCCTCGTTGTGTTCTAGAAATAAATCTTCATTATTACTATTATTAATATATAACTTCGCGTTAAACTCCGATTTTAGCAAACTTTAAGTTGTCCTACTCCCTAGCCCGGCCCCCTCCCCCTGACATCTGGTGGCGCTGGTAGCAGATGTTTGAACTCGCAAAGTTCCGGGAAGAAGAAACTTTTTGGCAAGGTAAGTATTGATGTCACAACGTGTAGGCAGATATGAGAAGAACGACAAACGAGGAAACGCGAGGCTTTGGGAAATTTTAATTTGTACGACGACTGACAGCAATGGTTTTGGGTAAGATGCGCGGCATCGACGGTCTCCGATGACGCTGAATTAACAAATAAACAATTTGTCTCGTCGATTTTTTATTAGTCAACAAAAGTTGTCACCGGGACAAACGATACGTGGATCGATTGGTCTCGATGAAAAGAATAATTGACTAAATTGTCAATGCTCTATTGTCATGCGTATTTATACCATTAACATGTAAACAATTTATCTAGTCGATTTTTTTATTCATCAACCAAAGTTGTCACCGGGACAAACGATACGTAGATCGATTCGTCTCGATGGAAAGAATAATTGACTAAATTGTCAATGCTCTATTGTCATGCGTATTTATACCATTAACAAATAAACAATTTATCTAGTCGATTTTTTTATTAATCAACAAAAGTTGTCACCGGGACAAACGATACGTAGATCGATTGGTCTCGATGTAAAGAATAATTGACTAAATTGTCAATGCTCTATTGTCATGCGTGTTTATACCATTAACAAATAAACAATTTATCTAGTCGATTTTTTTAATAATCAACTAAAGTTGTCACCGGGACAAACGATACGTAGATCGATTCGTCTCGATCTAAAGAATAATTCACTAAATTGTCAAAGGTCTACCGTCGTGCCCGTTCAAGTAATGTTTACTTATAAACAATTCATCTCGCAGTCGTTGCGCACGAGTCTGTCTGCTAGCTTCGCCGTCTTGTCCATCTGCTAGGTATAGTGTTATAGCTAGCCGACAGATGACACTGACGCTGGCTGTCAGACGTAACAGACAGTCCCGATGTGTAGAATTTTTTTAAATTAATTAACAAAAGTCATCAGCAGGATAAACTATATGTCAATCGATTCGTCTCGATGTGGAGAATGATTGACTAAATTGTCAATGGTGTATTGCCATGCGTGTTCACACACCATTAACATACACACCATTAACATCGTACTCGCGCTCGTCCTCGAGCGCGAGTACGAGATAAATTGTTTACATGTTAATGGTGTGTGAACACGCATGACAATACACCATTGACAATTTAGTCAATCATTCTCCACATCGAGACGAATCGATTGACATACAGTTTATCCTGGTGACAACTTTTCTTAATTAATTTAAAAAAGTTCTTGTCCATCGAGAATTTTTGCGCTCGAGGACGAGATAAATTGTTTATATGTTAATGGTGTGTGAACACGCATGACAATAGAGCACTGACAATTTAGTCAATTATTGTCTACATCGAGACGAATCGATCTACGTATCGTTTGTCCCGGTGACAACGTTTGTTGACTAATAAAAAACTCGACGAGATAAATTGTTTATTTGTTAATGATATAAACACGCATGACAATAGAGCATTGACAATTTAGTCAATTGTTCTTTCCATCGAGACGAATCAATCCACGTATCGTTTGTCCCGGTGACAACTTTTGTTGACTAATAAAAAAATCGACGAGATAAATTGTTTATTTGTTAATGGTATAAACACGCATGACAATAGAGCATTGACCATTAAGTGAATTATTCTTTACATCGAGACGAATCGATCTACGTATCGTTTGTCCTGGTGACAACTTTTGTTGATTAATAAAACAATCGACGAGATAAATTGTTTACGTGTTAATGGTATAAACACGCATGACAATAGAACATTGACAATTTAGTCAATCATTCTTTACATCGAGACGAATCGGTTGACATATAGTTTATTCCGGTGACAACTTTTCTTAATTAATTTAAAGAAGTTTTTGTCCGTCGGGAATTCTCGCGCTTGAGGACGAGATAAATTGTTCATATGTTAATGGTGTTTGAACACGCATGACAATACACCATTGACAATTTAGTCAATCATTCTCCACATTGAGACGAATCGATCGACATATAGTTTATCCCGGTGACAACTTTTCTTAATTAATTTAAAAAAGTTTTTGTCCGTCGGGAATTCTCGCGCTCGAGTACGAGATAAATTGTTTATTTGTTAATGGTGTTTGAACACGCATGACAATAGAGCATTGACAATTTAGTCAATTATTCTTTACATCGAGACGAATCGATCTACGTATTGTTTGTCCCGGTGACGACTTTTGTTGATTAATAAAAAAATCGACGAGATAAATTGTTTACATGTTAATGGTATAAACACGCATGACAATAGAGCATTGACAATTTAGTCAATTATTCTACACATCGAGACGAATCGATCTACGTATCTATTGTCCCGGTGACAACTTTTGTTAATTAATTTTTGTAATTTTTGCACGTCGCGAATCCTCGCGCTCGAGGACGAGATAAATTGTTTATATGTTAATGGTGTGTGAACACGCATGGCAATAGAGCATTGACAATTTAGTTAATTATTCTTTACATCGAGACGAATCGATCGATATATATTTTGTCTCGGTGACAGCTTTTGTTGATCGATGAAAAAAATCATAGGCTTATGAAACTGCGCCGGGCTCGACCGTATACCTGGGAATATCGTTCAGTCGTTTATGACGCTCTATACTGCACTATACCAAAGCGCGGTCTGTCTGCTAGCTTCAGCATCATGATTGAGAGACAGTTTTTCTACGTTTCCGATGGTAAACACAATTGAGCCTTAGTAAAATCCAACCGCCTGTAATGATCAGGTTTTCCGCAGTTTCCCTATGCCCTCGTGATAATAATAAGCCGGTCTAGAGTCGTGGAATGAATGAGAAAGGCAAGGGGAAGGGGCGTGAAAACCCGAAAAGGATTACGATGAAAAAATCAATTTTTTTTTACCAGTTTAATCAAGGTAAAATAAGATTAATGAGAAATTTGAGTCAAGTTGTTTTGGCACGATGAATTATTTCGAAATTATATCCAACAGGATTTTCATTCTTAGTACATGAGTAACGATTTCTCACTCTATCCATCAATGCTATTACGTATAATTTACTACTCTGGCTTGATTTCCCGCGAGAAATGAAGTTTTTCCTCGCCGCAAAGTTTCGTTGTCCCTTGACGATGAAACTCTTTCGAGACGGGTGGGATAAGCTTGGTTCAAACGACAAGAACTGACGTGGTTTATCAGAAGCAACAGAAACTTATCGCGTTTATATATATGGAACGTTTCAGGCGAAATCGATAGATTCATGGAGCTCTTCGCTATTTGAATATTTCTTCTTTTTAGTATATTATAGAGCGACTTGAAAATCAATTACGGACGGATTTTCAGATTTAAAAAAAATTTGACTAAACAGTTATCAAGAAAAGAGTCAAATTAATACTGTTAGTCGTTAGCGTTTTTTGTTTCAATATCTTTAGAGTAATTTCGTGGTTAAAGGACAATTTTTATAAACTATAATAGAAAATGAACTTGAGTCCAGTGTAGTTACTGCATAGGAAATTAATTTTTATATTTAAATTATGTCCAAAAGTTAATTCAGAACTTTCATTGCTAACGACTGAACTAATTTTTGAGAAAACTTGAAAATTGGTATGAAGTATCTTTTCCTGTCATCCTACAACATGTTGAGAGGTGACGAACTAAATGAAAATATTCACGGTCACGGAAGTGTTTATTTGGCATAGAATGCCCATATGCATATATGCATATACTCAAAGTGTACATACGATAATTTTATATCTGCCCGCGCCTCATGGCGTCTCGAACATCAATCTTTTTTTTGCACGCTATCTATATTTTCTAGCAACCATGAACTCGCCGCCCTGATCCCGTCAAGTGCCTGTGTGGCTGAAAAACCTTTTCGCCAGAGTTCTTGAAAAAATTAGAGTAAAAACATTGAAAACACTTATGGTAATTAAAATGTTGAAATAAAAAAAAAAAAAAAAACGAAGATAAGATTAACTGCAACAGATCTTGATTCGCTGATGTTAAAAATATGATTTTTTTAATCGTATTATCGGTCTTCTTGTCGTTTGTGTAACGCGTGATCACCATAAAAAGGAAAATACGTTTTTTTTATTCTATATATATATATACATATACAAGGTGTCCTAAAACATTAGCACGTCAGAGTGACACGGGGGTTAGATTGGCTCCGGACCTATCAGAACAAACAAATATGACCTCGGTAAAAGTTCAAATCGTAAGCAAATCAAAGTCCGAGTTCACAGCATAGTGGTGAGAAAAACAAACAAAAACAGCGAGATAACAGGAATAGCGATTTTCCACAAAATTAAAAAAGATAATTTTTCGGAAAATCGCTATTCTTGTTATCTCGCTGTTTTCGTTTGTATTTCTCACCACTATGGTGTGAATTCGGACTTTCATAGCAATGGTAGCGGAATAACAAGTACTAGGTAGCGATTTTCCGAGATATCGAAAAAGACAATTTTTCTGGAAAACCATGAGACTTTTAGTGAGGTCATATTTGTTTTTTCTGATAGGTCAGCAGCCAATCTAACCCCCGTGTCACTCTGACGTGCTAGTTTTGAGACATCCTATATATACATATATATATGTTGGAGAATGTATTTTAATGACATTATCGAAAGTGGACGTTCGGCTTTTAGTGAAATTTCGCTGTGTATTATGGCCTCGCGCGGACGACGAAAATGTTCGGTGTAATAACGTGACAGTATCTATCCTGTGCAATATAAACGCGGCCCGATGAACGTTAATCTGTGGGTGCGGAAGACGAGCCCGAAGAGTGGACGCTACTGTGGCTAAACGGTTATCGGTGAGTGAACGTTTTCGATAATTTCCAATAATGCCTGTTAGTTACACTGGGTTTTCCAGAATTTAATGACTTTTTATCGTACCGAATTGCCGGCTATATGGAACCTTTTTTTAAATTATAATTTTTTGGGATTGGTAAAGAAAAACAAATTTTTTGGGCTCTCTCGTCATTGCTGCGAAAATCGACAAATTAAAAGTTGTTAAAAAAAACTTGGTAGAAATTTTCTACCGTTAAAAAAAGAATTACTATTATTTGTTTATTTGAATAAAAATCTTTTATAACTAAACATATTTGTAAAAATATATTTGATAAATTATTTTCTTTGTTCCAAGGTATACCCTTTCGGGTTTTTACGTACACATTGGTATAAATAATTTTTTTTAATTTAATTTTCAAACTATCAGTCCAAAACCATTTTTTAAAATGTTTAGTATCGTATATCGGTACTTGGAATTCGATGGAAATTTTTAAACCCACTGAAAAACGATATTTATAATGAATATCGATGAATACTCGATGTATTTTTTTCAACGTTTCAAAGTACCGTTCTTTCTCGTACTATAATTTTAGAACGAAATGCAATCACCTCTATATTCTTTATTTATAACCATTTCGTTCAAATTGACGGTCACGGCCGATCGAGTTACGTTGTACAACGACAAAATAGAAATGCAACATTGATTGAACTCCGGCAATTGGCTGAAATTGACTTTAATCGGAAACACAATTCTCTGAAATGAAATGACGCCATTACAAACGAATGAACGAGGAATGCACAGTTTTCATTCCAGCATTTAATACGATTAGTAATTCTTTTTTTTTCAATATAAAACGATGTTTCTGAAAATATCGAACGATTGAAATGTAATAAAGATGCGAATAAAAGTGTCGCATCGATATATAAATGTCCGCACGCTTGGCTTTAATATACGAACACGTGCTTGACAAAGCTGACGACACAGTCCGTTACGTCGACTATTACACTCTTTGGATTGGCTCTAATCGTTCGTCGAGTTGCTTGTAAGAACAAATCCGATTTCTGCATCGTCATTATAACCAGTGAAGACTTTACTCAATTTTTAATTTATCTTTAACTGACCGTTAACAAAAATTACAATTATTTTTTTCTACTAAGCGAAATACGCTCTAAAAAATATTTCAAAATTCATTCGTACATTATTAACGAAACCAAATTAAAAAAATAATCGCAATTGTACGATCGTGCGACGAATTAAATTTACACGTTGCAAATTTGTTTCGAATTTTAATTTATATCTAATTATCGGTATAATGAATTTCAAACGTTCGATGCCACGGTGCACGAAAATTACTTTAACGATTGCTGTAATGAGATGTACGATAATTACACGTTCAGTCGTGTACCACGAACCGTCGAACGAGAGCACGTGTATTATAGGTGAAATTTTCGATTGGAAACGAACGAAACTCGAACGGTCGGAAAATTAAATTAAAATATTATAATTGTAACTGATGTTCCGGGAAATAATGCCGGGACACAGCAGACGCGATATTTCGTCGATTATTCGATAAAACGGGAAAACTGTTTTCGATGAAACGGGAAGGGTGAATAATAATAACCGTGATACGATAATAATCACCTATGCAATAATCGATTTCCCATCGTGTTCAATATATTTTCGATTGAGATTATCCGCAGTTAATGCGATAGACGATAGTGAACGGTTATCAGCGAGCACCATTGTCGAATACAAAAGATAAAAGGATTCCTATTAGCATAAATACGAGAATTAAATTAATTGCGATATGATATAGCGTTTATGGATATTTGAATAAAACTTATCGAAAAATAGAATTTCATCTGAAATTTCCATTGATTTATTAAAGATTATACTCTATAGATTTTATTGATGTTATTAATTGTTTATATAAACGTAATTTTTTAATAAAATTGTTTACGTAATTTTATGTGTCTGAATTACACGTCTTCAAGTACCTTTGCAACATGCAACTGCTTCAGACTTGGTTTTTTGAATTGCTTGGTCCTTTTCAATCAAAACTTTTCTACGACCGTGCGCGAGGAGCCTCTTGAAGCTCGTTGCATGTTTTCGTTACTCCAAGGAGTAGGTAACGAGACTCTCGTGTGGTGTATTATGAAAATATAATTGACGAAATAAAATTGACGAAGGAAAATCAAGGTTTCAATGTTTATATCGATTTTTTTTTCATTCGTCAAAGTTTCAAGCTGTCGTTCGATCGATAATCTCTCCCTGATGACAAATTGAATTTTCTTTTCGAAAATCCCATAAGATTCGTTCAGAATAGGATCTTGAGATATCCTTTAAGTCAGAAAAATGACTCTTTTCTATATTGAAATCTAATTCACGAATTAAAAAATGTAATTAATCATTTTCAATCAAAGGAATATTCGATAATCTAGTTAAAATGAATGCGGCAACCGAGATTTTATCAAATTTTGAATTTTTTTTTTTCAAAGAAAAACCTAACTGCCGCAGCTTCTGCTGATCTCAAACTAGCATTTACAAAACCGAGTAACCAGTGATAAAGAACTTTTCGTACTGAATTTTGCGTAAAATTGAGAGAGAAATAAAAATTTTATGGAAGTATGAATTTTTTCTGCAAACAATGATTGTTAATGCTTTTCTGCAACAAAAACATTATTTAATGGAGGTAAATCGTTGTAAAAATATAAATTGACCGAAATAATTAAACTTTCAATTGCCGAGCAAAGAAAATGTAAAAAAAAATCCGGCAAATTATAAATTTCTAATCTTCTTTAAATCTTTACATTTTTGTAACTTCCAATTATGACTCAACGCAATTACGGTGGCTCAGCTTTTTTTTCCGTTCGTCCTGTACCGCAGTTAGCGGTAGGTTCAAAGTTTTCGCAACTTCAGCAAATACCTGAAGTCTGACGAATATGAAAATATCTGTGCAAACGTAGCGTCATTACGAGCGAAAAGATAAACCCTCAACTAAATCGATTGATGCCACTTATTTTATTACCCTTGTGCATATAAACGATCAACTCGCTTACTTCGGGAAATTCCTCAAAGTATTAATGTAACCCAAGTATGGCATAATCGTTTTTATCGCTCTGAAGCGGGAAAATTGTGTATTTATAAGAAGGCAATTTGTCGATGCCCGAGGATTGTTGACATTGTTGATAAAGAGGCCAGAGAATGCTCGAGGAAAATCATTATTCTAAGCGCGAAGTCTTTGCAGTCGGGCTTGAATACTGATCACAGAAAAGTCGATTATCGTTTGCTCCGGAAATTTTTGTGAATTTCCAACGTGGACAACAAAATTCGAGAGTGCGCAACG
Source organism: Oxytorus armatus (assembly GCA_958009045.1). Classification (NCBI taxonomy): domain Eukaryota; kingdom Metazoa; phylum Arthropoda; class Insecta; order Hymenoptera; family Ichneumonidae; genus Oxytorus; species Oxytorus armatus. The sequence continues at coordinate 27,988,331 of OY253747.1, forward strand.
AGGAAAAACGAGTTATTATACTATACGTAAAAGTGTGCGATTAAAAATTCCAGCAAATCTGTGAATTTTTTATTAATTACCTACTAACTACATGTGAGTGGGAGTGTTTTTTTTCCGATTGAGAAACTTGAAAATGAATGTTTTTATTTTTCATAAAGAAAATCAGTCGGTGTATTTAATTGAAAAAAAAAAAATCAATTCGTATATTTCACTGAAGAACAAAATATAATTAGCAAGGAAATTCTAATCGAATGAAACGTTTGAGTAACTTCTTAATAACAATTTTTAAAACTTTGAAATTCTGGAATTTAAATATTTTGGTAAACTTGATATTTATTTTTGATAATCAAGAGGACAATTAGTGACTAATCAATCTAATTTATGAAAAAAACAATAATTAAGTTTAAAAAAAAGCTCTAAAAGCAAAAGTTACTTCGTAATTTTTACTTCTCGTAAAATATTAAATTATTATATTATTAAATAACAATTAAATTTTTCAACGCCTAATTATTTCGCATAATTCTTTTTGCCGGTATTTATGGCTTTAGAGTTGTCTCCGGTCTTCATACTCATCTTAGCCGATTTCGTTCTCGTGTCTTTTAATCCCCCGAGACGACAGTGGCCGATTTACAATTAGCAATCCTCGCACTCGAAACCACACGGGTTTGTCTCTCGTGCTCGCGGTTACCTCCACAGTGTATAATTATAATTACTAATAATAAGATTAAGGTCAATTGGACGCATCGTGAGCGGGACGCATATGCCGATCGTCAGTTTTCATTCGATGAGGATTAGAGATGTCGAATAAATAGGATGAACAACGTTCACCGAGCATCACATAGAAAGATACGGTCGTGTGCAATTGCAAACTCGCGATCGCCGCTAAAACGTGTTTGGTGCAACGGTAAACTGTGCGCAATGAGGCCCAATTGTTGGTTGATTTACTCACAGCGTGAGAAACGAGCGATAATTTGACAAAAATAAATACAAAAAAAAACAAAGACAAAATCGTGAAAGTAAGACACAAAGAAAAATAACAATAAGTATTGTTAATTTTTTTTTTTCAAGTTCACATTTTTTCTGTGCCAAGTGCGTTAAATTTTCTAATGAGAAATCTGAAAAATCATTTAAATATGTTGTCAAACATTCTTTCGTGAAATAATAGCATTTTTTTTCTTCAAAATCGCTCGATTGACGCATAAATTAATGGAATGAATTCATGAGCCGAAAAAGTAATTTTACAAAAGTCAGCAGTACGGTGACGAAGGATTTTTCGTATAAACGGATTCGATCGAAAAAAAAATCATTTAGGACGATTTTTAAAATGAAAATTTGAGAATACAAATATTTTTCGGAAATTTGTATCATTTTGTGTAAAATTGCTAAAGGAAAATCTGACAAATATTGACCTTGACGTGCCGTATGCAAACTTTGAATTATATATGGCTGCTAGTAGGAAACATCGGCTTATCCGAAGTCGAGATAAGGAGAGTGCATAATCATTAGACATAATCGTTAGAGTTCTCCAAGTACAAGTTCACGTTTAAACGCTCCCGAATGAAATTGTTCGCTGTTTGTTATCGCTCCTCTTTCTCTCTGAGCGCCGCGTTAGAGATTGAGAATCGCGATAACGGCGTTTCGGGATACCGTACGAAACTCTCCGGAGATATCTTCTCTCTCGTTGTGATCGTTTCAACACCATAATCGTAAACGAGTATAACTTTCACCGGAGAGCGTTTGCCGCGAAACACGATTTCCCAAGGTCCGCGAGCAGATTCTATACACAACGATTGTATTAACGCGTACAGATACAGGAACGCGTGTCGAAAAGGCCCTTGCTACGTTCATTCCCATTTAGTAATTCGGGACGAAACGATTCTCCAGAATCCGCGTATAGTACGAGACCTCGGTAGTTTATTCGAAGGAGATTGTATACGACGAGAGAAATCTTTTGTCAAAGTGATTTTTATATGAACCAAGTGAGTAATGTTGACGATTGAAAAGAGTCACGAAAAAAAAATTCACAAAACACTTATGTGAAGTAAAATTCAATCGTTGGAACGAGCGAAAAACGAAAATTTTGTGGTTTTTTTTTAATAACAGTTTTTTTAATTGTACAACTGATTTAAAAATCAAAGTTCTCAACCGATAAAACAATCTATCAAAATGATGTATCGTCTTCTTATTTGAAAAATTATTTTCAATTTATTCGTGCAATTATAAAATCAATAAAAATAAATAAAAGCTTGTATCAAACAACTGCACGGTTATTAAGGGAAAAAGTAATTTTGTAAAGAATAACGGAAAAATTAAAGCTTTCATTTAAAAATTCAATTTCATTCGAATAAAAGTCCTCTTATTTTTTTAAATAATAATTTTCTCGAATGGAATTGACTGAATCTAATTTAAAAGAAAGAAAGAAAATCCGTGCTCGGTTCGTCCAAGCGGATTTTTACTTCGTCTACTCTCTGAAAAAATGTTTCACAATACGACAATGACAAAATCTTATTTCTTCATCAAATTCCCCCAAGAATAAATGCTCCTTTAATATCAACGAAATTAAAACCTTCTCTCACGAATAAATCGCTTTGTCAACTACAAACAAACGACAAAGAATTTTTCCATGAACGATTAAAAAATGACACGTATACGTAACGTTTTATTCTCAATGTCAAAATACTCCATGCGTCGCGTAGAAATTTGATAGGATCGCGAGAAACGGATTTGTAGAATAACCACGTCTCCACGGACAACACAATGCCAACTGTACACACTTCGTTCCGTCTCGAGAAAATTTTTTAAATTTTTTCTTTCCCACCTCGTTGCCGCAAGCTATCGTGAGGCGGATTATCGAAACCGAACGAAGATAGGGAAAAACTCGAGTGTCAATGGGACACGAGACTCGAGAACTATGAATGTGGGAGCCACCTCTCTTTCTCAACACGCCACGTGTGTTATCGTACCGCATAGACCGCTTAGATATGAATGTCTCGCATCTAACTTCCCTCAACCAATCGCAGCAGAGAGATTATAAATATACAAAACGTTATATGGAGAGCTGAAAGAGCCGCGCCGACGCTCTCGGTGACTATACATATAGACATATCTACATGAATATTGAAAAAACGCATATTCATATATATATATGTATACGTTTCGAGTCACAGGACTGTAAATTCGACTGGAAAAACAAACGAGAAGCGTTCCTCTTCTCATTAGTCGGCGTCGCGGCGGTCGAATACGATCGATCGCGCATATAACCAACGCACGTTTCGGGAATCACCTCCTCACACAATCGTCCGTGATTGTATACATTTTTTAAACATACATATAGTTTCGCGCGATAATCGGATCGATATAGACGGAAAATCATGGCTGCAACAATAGACCCTCTGGTGAGAATGAAGCATTTGAAACAAAAAAGTCGTTAAACCAAATTTTATTCGCGATCGCGCGTTCCACGTGACTTCACCTTTCAACCCCTTGCCTAACAACTTGATCGACCTGCGCCGCACGTGCTCGTTTTACGATGATTAAATTTATCTCGTGTCGCGAGGATTATGAAATGTTCAGGTCATGTGGGAAAAACGTGGCTTTTCCCCACCAGACTGTTGACGCATGCGCGACGTTTATACGTGTATTCGTAATTTTTCGCGAATATTTCCACCGAACAAAAACATAAGGACTCGAAATACACTGTTAAGCGCATTTTTAGTGGATAGAATAGAATTTATGTTAAATCTTATTGACAATTCGGTTCGATAATAGATCGTGACGCAAAGACGTTCGAAAGATTTTCAAACAACGGTCGATAAAAGCCTTTCCTCGTTGCGGTTACCGGTAAATAATTATGATAGTGTTTTGCAAAGAAAAAACACAAGTTTTTTGTCGTTAGAAAAAAGAAACTATTCGAAGGTCGTTGTAGCGTATACAGGATCGTTCAAAAGTTGGAGACAACGAAAATTTTATAACGTTAATTATTTGCACGACTAGAGAGATTATCTGCGTTACGATTTTTATGTTTTGAGATTATTGGCTGACAAGTTTCATAGACATTTACATTTTTTTTAAGTTACAAATTTTTTTCATTGCAATTTAAAAAAAAATTGTATTCAAAAGTATTTGCGACCACACTTTGTAGTGAAAATTCGGAATATTTGGTGGAGTATTTATAAAAATTTAGCAACTTTTAGCTTTCTATTTTTCGTTTGTTAATATAATTTTACCGTCGTTATTGTTTAAATTCAAATTTCTTAGTAGACCCGCTATGATTGTTTTTTCAAATTTTTATTACACTCCGATGTTCGAACATTTCATCGAATATCCATTTTTGTTTTTTCTCGAATCTTCATCGAAACGCCGATACAAATGGAATCACTGATCCGCAGAGATTCAATAATTAGCGACAAAATTTTTAATTGCTTGTCCGTTGGCTATTTTTCATTAACTTTTGTCAATTGTTCATTAATTATTACGCGAAATCTATTTTTTTTTCAAGCTAGCGGATCCTGAGGCGAGTCCTCGAGTACACGTCTTTGAGATGGAACGAATGCGCGGTCGGACGCAGTGGAAACAATGGGCGGCATCGATATCAGGTGAATTATACTTGCACGTAATTCCAAGTTCTACCCGTCTTATCGCACAATATGGTTAACGTTTTATCGATGGCCTTATCAATTCAGGTCATGACATAAAATTCTAGTCTTTTTGCTTCCTCATAGAGGAAGTCTTGTGAAGGTGATAGATAAACAATTTTTTTTTTTCGCCGTCTACATGAAAAACAGCACTTACGGGGTATCACCACGGTAGAATTTCCAAAAATCGATGTTTTTTTTTGCTTAAACGATGCTTTATCATCATAAAAATAAGTTAAGTTAAGTTAAGGTAGTAGTTAGTATTTGTGTTCACCGACTTTGAACGTATAACGTAAGCCTACCTCTGGCTCGGCCATAGAGAACTCGAGCGCGCCGCGTGACAAATAACTTTGACAATTTTTGCCCGATTGACTTCAAATTAAAAAATTATGTTTCTAAATGCATTTCACAGACGTACGACGTACGGAATTTCTGATTATCTAAAAACTTTCCATTTTATGAGCAGTTTTATTCGAAATTTTTTACTGGAAATTCACCTTTTAAGTTCAAACGCCTACAATATTCGAATAAAACAATATTTTTCAAATTCCGTACGTACTTCTCTAAGTATTCTCATGTAGATTAACGAGAATTTTTTGTTTTTGTTCTGGATCAAAAATTGTGGATGCCAAATGTCACGACCGAAAAAAAAGATACCAAAAGCAAATAGCAGTAGTCGGCTATTTTGTGTAACAAAAAAAAACAAACAAAAAGTAATTATTATTAGCTTGATCTTTATACTAAATAGATGTGTAATTAGTTTTATAAATAAATCACTTTTTCATTAAAAAAAAAAATTGTCAAATGCGCACATGATCTTACACCCGCTACCGTGGCCATGCCCCTTGAGTATAAGTGTTAAAAAAAAAAACAATATATATCGTTGCTTCAACTCGTACAGACCTCAAGCTATTGAAAACTAAAACTTTTATCGCCGATAAGGCACTGACCAATGATATTTGATCTTGAGTCTGTGCGAAAATCAACAAAGTAACGAAAATTCAATGGAATTTTGAGTTTGTAGGAAAGTAACTATATATACTTTCGAATTAAGACATTTTTTGCTTCAGTTAAATCTTTCTACATTTGTGAATTAACACAGAACATACATTTCAAACGATGGGACGGGCAAATTCTAATTAGAATTCCTAATTAGTGTTTAATTAACCTCTAATTCGTCGTGGTGGGTGGCTTCTATTATAAACCCACTGAACCTCATTAAAAATCGACCATTCGTTTAATTTTCCAGCAACACTATCGATGATAGCAGCGGGTACGGTCTACGGTTGGACAACGACGATACTGTCACGTTTGATGAAGGGCAACGAGGTACCGGTGAAAATAACGAGTGACGAGGGTTCGTGGATAGTTTCACTGACGGTTATAGGCTCGATGATTGGTCCGTTTCTCGGTGCTTGGTTAGCATCGTCGTACGGAAGAAAATGTAGCCTATTATTCAGCAGTATTTTCTACATAGCCGGTTGGATAATCGTGATATTCGCGAGTAACGTCGAAGCATTGTACGCTTCGAGAATGGTTTTGGGTATTGGGGTTGGAATGTCGTACACGATTAATCCGATGTACGTCTCGGAAGTTGCTGATACCAATATACGCGGTGCTCTCGGTACTCTGATAGCGGTGAACGTTTTTACGGGCTCATTGATAACTTGCAGCGTTGGTCCATGGGTGTCTTACAGAGTTCTCGGTTTAGTTATGCTCGCGGTACCAATTATTTTCATCGGAACGTTCATCTGGTTCCCGGAGAGTCCGTATTATCTCGCGTCAAAGGGACTGAACGACGAGGCGATAAAAGCAATAACTTTTTTCAAGGGTATCGAAGAGCCTGACGAGGCGAGACAGGAGCTCGACGGTGTACTCAAGAATATCGATGAGAATCGCGAGGATTCCGAAAATTGGCGTGTAAAATTGCGTAGATTATTGTCGTCGAACAATAGAAAAGCATTTTTCATCGTTCTCGCGCTCATTGTTGCTCAACAATTGAGCGGTAGTTTCAGTACGATGCAGTATCTCGAGACGTTATTTAGTAGCACAAACATCGCTATTGATTCGAACATCGCGACGATTATTGTTCTTGCTGTTGGATTAATATCGGGCACTCTGTCAACTGGTTTGGTGGAGGGCGCTGGTAGACGACCGTTGTTGATAGTTTCGACTTTAGGATCGGCCGTGACTCTTGGAATTTTGGCGATTTATCTTCTTCTCGATTTTAACAAATACGACGTGTCGTCGATCAATCTTTTGCCGGTTATCGACGTTATACTATTTCAGATCGCTTATCAAGTCGGTTTAGGCACATTGCCGAATGCACTGATCGGCGAACTCTTTCCTACTAGCGCAAAAGGCATCGCCGGTGCGGCAATTACGATTTCCGACGGTGTTATTGGTTTCGCTGTCTCGAAATTGTATCAGGTGATCGGCGATCTCGTTGGTAATTTAAATATTGTTTATTTCGTATTCTCGGGCTCGTGCCTGATCGCCTTTATCTTTGTTATCCTTTGCGTGCCGGAAACCAAGAACAAGAGTTTCGTCGAGATACAGGAGGAACTCTCGCGAAACGAATTTAGGTGTCGACGGCAACGAAGAAATAATATCGTTCCGGTAGTCGCGTGAAATCGATTTCAAAGACCAACGATCGTCGCGACTCGAGAAACTAATAAATCAAGGTGACGGATTTAAAACAGTTGACACGAGAAAGTAGAATTCATTGAATCAAGATAAATTTTTATTCTAGCCAAAGGACATTCTTCCTGATCCCCTGTTTTTTTTCACATTTTTCAAGAATTTTTTTTTGTGGAAAAAAAAAGAGATATTCGAAAAATTTTTTTGGGTTTTGTTCCTTGTTTATTAATGTATCAAAAACATTTTTTTCACATTTTTCACGCCGCATGGTGGCGCTGGGGAAGCTCTCGCGTCAGGTGCTGTCATCTCCGCGGCACGCAGCAGAACTCTCGTCAACGTCGATCTGAAAAAAAATACCGAGTGTTTTCGTTAATAATATGATATTTTGAAGAGAAGTACATAGGATTTTTTCGATATCTCAATAATTATAAAAGTTATAGCCTATTTTCGACGAGAAATTTTGCACATTTAATTTCAAAGGCGTGCCTATTTTTTTTAAAACAATATTTTTCCAAATCCCTATGTACTTCTCTTCAAAATATCATATTATTAACGAAAACACTCGGTATTTTTTTTCAGATCAACGTTGAAGAGAGTTCTGCTGCGTGCCGCGCCGATGACAGCACCTGACACGAGAGCTTCCCCAGCGCCACCATGCGGCGTGAAAAATGTAAAAAAAATGTTTTTTGATACATTAATAAACAAGGAACAAAACCCAAAAAATTTTTTTCGAATATCTCTTTTTTTTCCCACAAAAAAAAATTCTTGAAAAATGTGAAAAAAAACAGGGGGTCACAGTGGTGTTATCCCTTAATAAATTTTCTTTGATTCAAACAAACTACTCGACAAAAGTGCGTGTTTTTACATAATCTTACGCTCGGGAATTACTCCGAAGATTTACGACGTGAAAAGACTCACAGTGGATGTAGGGGAGAGAATAACAAGAAGTGCAAAGATTAATAATTCGTTAATGTACATTTTTATCGCAAATGAGCTTGATTCGTTGATAATTTTTACTTTTTACAGACGATCCGTCGATGTAGTTCAATATTTATATTTTTAATTTGCCACGATGACACTAATGTAAGATTTTGTTGTAGGCAGTTCTCGTGAGCCGGCAAACTTTATTAATCTCGGTTCTTTTTCACGCAGAAATAATCGAACATCCATACAAATAATCACAATAGAGCCGTTTTAATTGTTCACGGATACGCGAAATAGTTTTAAATTTACTCTATTTTTATTTTTTGTTTTATCTGTGTGTATATATATATATATATATATATATATATATTCATATCATTGTATTATTTATCACTAATGGAACAAGTATTATTAGCTCTGAAGCAGAATAATACGCGAACTCTCGATTAGATAAATTCAAAGAGATTTGAATTTCCCGCCAAAATAAGGAAACTTGCGCGTTATTAAATCAAGCACAAAAATTTTATTACACACACACTCCTGTGAGTTCCTATACTCAGTGGTGACTGGTATGGACCTATTGTTATGTATATACAAAAGAATAAATATGAAATACCATTTATTACATCTGGACCGAGAACCAATATTCATTCTCGAATTTCCATCCGAAAGAATATCGTTTTTTCTTCTTCTTATTGCTATAGTTTCCCCTTGAAAAATTTCCCTCAAGAATTCGGAGCGCGGAACGCGGAGAAGGAACGTTGGAAAAACTGGTGAACGACGTTGGTAACGGCGAATTCCACGGATTCTTTAACAATCGATCGTTGCGAAAGCCATTTGACTAGTTCATTCCACAGCGCACAGAGATAATACGTCATTCGTGCATACGGAACGTTTCTCGAGTTTTTTTCTCTTTATTAGAAACATTTTTTTTCTTTATTCTCAAGAGAAAATAGAATAATAACAATTGAAATGTGTGTAACAGTATTACTTTCACGGATTTTTGTACAAGTTTTACTATCGCACGATAAAATGTGTTTTCTCGCGAGAAAAAAGTGCCAGTCGTCACAGTCAGCCACTCTTCCTCGTTCGAGCGCTTCGAATATCGACTTTTGCCTTTTGTAAAGGGAAAAAAGTAAAGGAAAAAAAAGTAAAGGAAAAAAAAGTAACCATGTATATGTGTGTATTTTTATATATTGACGAGGAGGAGAAAGGATATCGATGTGTAAAAAAAAACGAAAAACACCGCGAGTGATTGGGTCACAAGGATAAATAAATAGAATAGAGTGTGAAAAACTTTCGATTGAAAAGAGCAACGCGGAAAAATTGCAAAACCCGAAGGTTCGTTAAGAAGCGGGAATGAACAAAGGAGGTCGAGGGAAAAAAATCGGTCTTGTTCGTTAGACGTGTGCAGTGAGAGCAAAAAAAATGTTCTTTCGAGCTCGTTCAGTGGTATACACGTCGAGGAGTGTCCAGGAAGAAACAAAAGACCCCCGGAGGGCATTTTCCACATCCACGTGCGAGGTTTATTCCCCGTGTGCTTTCTGCAACCGTGAGAGAGACGGAAAAGAAGAGGAAGAAAATACTCTTCCTCTCGATGAGATGGAAACGTGTTCGAAAAACCGTAAATTCGCCATTCGATAACCGAACAAGAGCACATCATTCACAGTCGTTGCTTTTTGAGCTTCGAGACAGGGGATGATGTCTGATAAATGAAACTTCGAGCGAATGCATTTTCACTTTCGCGAGAGTTAACGGATCACTCGAATCGCTCATGCAAAATTTCTAATCGAATAAATATGTTTCAAGCAACAATAAATTTACTTTGTCATATGCGAAAATTTCGAATGCATAACTCTCTGAAATAATTAAGGATTCTTTTATGCCTAAATTTAAGGCTACATTACCGAATATTAATTTCTTATTTTTGTAGGTAAGAAAAAAGATCTAAAAAGATCTAAAAAGACCCATTCGCTTACGGTTGACTCGTCAATTACCCTTAACAAGAAGTTTGAAGATATTTCGAGTAAACTTAATTAGTAGCGTCGTCGATTATGGATTTTCTGGAAAATCGATATTCACGTTTGTTTCAGTACCATATATTCCATGTGTTTTTTTTTTATTTAAAAAGTATCGGACAAATATCCGCGCTGCGAACAAAAAAAAAAAGGTCGCGGAAAATAAAAAAATGCATTTGGCAAAATGTGTTGCAAAAATCGTAAATTAATGTGAAGAACGTGAATCAGCACTATGTCGGCCATAAAAATATAAAATCCATGAAAAATATATTATTGTGTGAAAAACTCTCAGCCTTGCAACAAAATGCTGCCGATTAATAATAAAATTCAAGAGGATTAAACAAAATTGCTAATGATCCTGAAAAATTGATTTGCAAAACCGCTCGTGGTATAAACTTTAACGCTGTGAAAATTGGAATAAATTGAATGTCGAATATTCGACAATTATTTTCCCCTTTTACTACACAAGAAAACAATTTACCATGAAAAAATCTCACAAGCTTAGTTATCGATCAATATTTACGTGAAATCGTAGTAAATGCGTACTGAACGTACAAGGGAAATCTCGCGAATGTAGAACGAGCAAGCCGAAGGAATAATAGCGTGCCTCTCGCGGAATGATGACATAGAGCGGTATGTACATTCCAAGGATCGAGAACTTGCCGGGATTTCGTCATCCCCCACGAGTACCATCCCTTTACATGCCAACGGCAGTGAAGCAACACGGTACGATGTCCCTAAATCTCGCGACGAAAGGCACTTTACCAAGCTCAAAATTTTAAGACTCCATCGTACGTCTCGACCAGTTAGCTCGATACTTCGCGCGTTGCATTTCGTCCAAAAGCCCCCTCCGGGTCGATTTCGTTTCATCGTTTAGTCCAAGAGAACCGAAATTCTCGAGAAATTCCGCAAACGCTTTTCGTAAAACCGATATATCCTCACGTTCAAATATTAATTCGCGCATATCATAATCCCAAACAATACGTGCTCTATCTTGAGGTATCTTCCTATCCGCAAGGGAGATGTGCGGTCAACTAGTTTATAAGAATTCACGTATAACAAAAAATTAGCAAATTATTTGTCTTCAAAAATTATTAAATTTTGCATTATAAAAATCGTAATAAATTGAATGTTCAATATGAGACGTTTTAGGGTTTTTGTTTATCAAATTTTTCATCAATTTATCGCGTTTATCGAATTTTTAATATTGAACATTGCAAAAATTTTACCGAATCCTTCGATTATCATTTTCACAAACATAAATAAATAAATGCACAAATTGATGAATTTTTCAAATAAAAAATCGACCTAACGATTGACGATGACTTTTAGAAATAAAAATTCACGTATATTTGTGTTGCCGAATGAAGTTCACTGCGACATTGTTCATTCTGGTCCTCTCGTTTTTTCTATATATATTCGCGTAAGGATGCACGTAGCGTTCGGAAAAGGGCAAAAGTTTACGTATTCGAGTTTGTCACACGATAACACAACTCTTCGCGAGGACATATATATATATACGAGAGAGAGAGAGAGAGAATAAGCGAGAGGAAGTCGCAGCACGAGAGGACAAATCGTTTTAACGAGATCCGCTTCTCGGTGAAAGTCTGTTTACGACGCGACAACCGGAAGTCAGAGAACGAAACCCTGGCGCCAGGCTCTCTCAAACCCCTTCGCGGCCTGACGATTTTTAGCTCCCCTCTCACCACCGGCGAACAATTTCACGTCTACTAGATGCGTTTCGTGTTGAAATCGTCCGGGACTATTCGCTAGAGAAACATCGAGCTACGAGCGGCATTAAAATAAAGTGGTACTCGACGATCACGATCAATGAATGGAGGAACGAACGAGACACAGAAAGTATTTATACGCGCGATAGCGAATGGCTATCAGGATTTACGAGTACGTGAAATGTTGAGAAAATGAGGATTATGTGAATTGCATTAAAGTGCTTGATGTTTAATACCACACATACAAGAGACCCTCCATCAAACCACAGTCACTTTTTCCCCTTGACATCTGGCAAACTTTTCTCGACCCTGTAGTGAATCTTCTAGTTTTTTATTTTATTTTATGACGGTTATATTTTTTATTTATCGCGGGTTATTCAAGTTTCTCGACTTCCATACACGAATGTTAATTATGCGCAAAACAAAAGTTGAGACAAATTGTGTTTTAAAAGGTTGAGATCGAACTATAATAAAAATCGTTGATTCGAGCATAATATATAGCCAGTATATTATGCTCGAATCAACGATTACAATTATAAATTCATTTTTTCAGGACAACCCCCGCCGCCCCTTATATTTGCCCGATGTAGTACTGATCCACTTCATTCAAATTATTTTACAATTTTTCAACATTTTTGCCAAAAGCATTTTTTTTTCCAAGTTAGTAGGGCGGAAAAATAATTTAAAAAAACGAGATACGGGTACGTGGGTTATTCTTTTAACGAAGAAATAAAATTATTTCGCAAATTTTCCCGCATATTATGAAGAATAAAATAATTTTTAGTTTCCGCGAGATGATTTTTATTTTTTATTTTATTCTATAACGATTGAATTTATTATCTGCCGCAGGTTATTCAAGTATCTGCCCTTTTATAAACGAATATTAATTACGCGCGAATCAAAAGTTGAGACCAATTGTGCTTAAAAAGGTTGAGAACGAACTTTAATTAAAATCGTAGATTTGAGCATAATATATTGCCATTATATTATGCTCGAATCAACGATTACAATTATAAATTCATTTTTTCAGGACAACCTCCGCCACCCCTTATATTTGCCCGATGTAGTACTGATTCACTTCCTTCAAATTATTTTACAATTTTTCAACATATTTTGCCAAAAGCATTTTTTTTCCAAGTTAGTAGGGCGGAAAAATAATTTTAAAAAACCAGATACGGGTACGTGGGTTATTCTTTTAACGAAGAAATAAAATTATTTCGCAAATTTTCCCGCATATTATGAAGAATAAAATCATTTTTAGTTTCCGCGAGATGATTTTTATTTTTTATTTTATTCTATAATACTGTATTTATTGTCTGTCACAGGTTATTCAAGTATCTCCCCTTTCATAAACGAATATTAATTATGCGCGAATTGAAAGTTGAGACAAATTATGCTTAAAAAGGTTGAGAACGAACTTTAATTACAATCGTAGATTTGAGCATAATATATTGCCAGTATATTATGCTCGAATGAACGATTACAATTAAAAATTTATTTTTTCAGTACAACCCCCGTCCCCCCCTTATATTCCTCCCGATGTAGTGCTGATTTACTTTCGGCAAATTATTTAATGATTTTTCAACATATTTTGCCAAACGCATTTTTCTCACAATCAGTAGGGCGGAAAAATAGGAAAAAAAAAAAACGAGAGTTATTCTTTTACCGAAGAAATAAAATTATTTCGCAAATTTTCCCGCATAATATGAAGAATGAAGTAATTTTCAGTTTCCGCGAGATGATTTTTATTTTTTATTTTATTCTATAACGATTGCATTTATTATCTGTCGCAGGTTATTCAAGTATCTGCCCTTTCATAAACGAATATTAATTACGCGCGAATCAAAAGTTGAGACAAATCGTGCTTAAGAAGGTTGAGAACGAACTTTAATTAAAATCGTAGATTTGAGCATAATATATAGCCAGTATATTATGCTCGAATCAACGAATATAATTAAAAATTCATTTTTTCAGTACAACCCCCATCCCCCCCTTATATTTTTTCCGATGTACTGCTGATTTACTTTCGGCAAATTTTTTTACGATTTTCCAACATATTTTGCCAAACGCTTTCTTTTCGAAGTCAGTAGGGCGGAAAAATAGAAAAAAAAAAAAAAAAAAACGAGATACGGGTACATGAGTTATTCTTTTAACGAAAAAATAAAATTATTTCGCAAATTTTCCCGCATAATATGAAGAATAAAATAATTTTCAGTTTCCGCGGGATAATTTTTATTTTTTATTTTATTCTATAACGATTGCACTTATTATCGGCCGCAGGTTATTTAAGTATCTGCCTTTTCATAAACGAATTTTAATTACGCGCGAATCAAAAGTGCAGACAAATTGTGCTTAAAAAGGTTGAGAACGAACTATAATAAAAATCGTTGATTCGAGCATAATATATAGCCAGTATATTATGCTCGAATCAACGAATATAATTAAAAATTCATTTTTTCAGTACAACCCCCACCGCCCCTTATATTTGCCCGATCTACTGTTTATTCACTTGCTTCAAATTATTTTACGATTTTTCAACATATTTTGCCAAATACATTTTTTTCCAAGTCAGTATAGGGCGGAAAAAAAACCGAGATACGGGTACGTGAGTTATTCTTTTATCGAGAAAATAAAACTATTCCGCAGATTTTTCCGCAAAATACGAAGAATAAAAAAAATTTCAATTCCCGCGATCTTTTTTTTTGTTTCGCACAGCGCGTTTACTTGTCCGATATTCAAACGAAGAAAAAAAACACGTTGAATATATGGTAATGAAACAAACGTGAATATCAATTTTCCAGAAAATTAGTAATCAACGACGCTACTAATTAAGTGTACGCGAAATATGCTGTCGCATATCATTTACTCACTTGCGCCCGTAACAGCCAAGTGACGTCATATTTGTCATATTGTATTCAGGAGTAATCAGGGATATTTCCGTGCGCTGGTGGCTCTTCTATTGTGATCGTAATTGTTATAGCATTGTCGTATAAATTTTGAATAATATAACGAACGAGAGTACGGGAGAGAGACAGAAAACAGAGATTGCTCGATCGATGATGCGGAATTAATTGAAAGGGAAACCTGGTGGAGTTACGCGACTGGACGTGATACGAGGGTGGTGGCGGTCGGTTAAACGGGATTCGCAGATATACGGTATACGTTGGTATATTTTATGTTTATATATGTATATGGATTAGGAAGTTGAACGAGGGGTGAATATGGAACGTCGAATCGTTCAACTGAACTGACACACATCCAGGGATTGTTTGACGTTAGGCCCTGACAAGATTAGAGCTCGTTTCGATGGCTCTTCGACGAATTCAATGCATCGATTATATGTATATTCCGAAATTTCCATGGTCCCGTTCCTCCGGGGATGATGGCTCTCTCGTTATTGAGACAGGTCAGGACAGGCTCATGAATAATGCAAGTGCCATGTGCGCTTCATTGCAACGTCATAGTAACCTAATGTGATATATATATATATATATATATATATATATATATATATGTGTGTGTGTGTGTGTGTGTGTGTATATATATATACAATATAACCTGGTATGCCTACCCTATCCCTACTTTCCTAATCTCGTCAACGTCATCATAATTTATGACATCACGGAGCCTCCCTAGATGAGCAAAGATGCACTTTTAGTACTCGGAATATATTATTGAAAAAAATAAATAAATAAACGAGACTTTTGAGAATTAAAAATGCCCAAAAAATATTTTACTCGAAATGAAAATTAACCATTGAGAAAACAGTATTTGTCGAATTGAAAATTGCATACGTACGCAATTAATGTATGGAATTTTCAATTAGACAAATACTGTTTTCTCAAGGACTAATTGTCATTTCGAGTAATATATTTTTTGGACAGTTTTAATTCTCAAAAGTCTCGTTTATTTATTTTTTCATTATACCGTGTTGCAAAAGTGGTTGTACTTTTTTTGAAGTATATAAAAATTAACGTGAGATAATGGTGGTAAATTGAAATATTTTCTTTCCTCATTTTTTTTTTCGCGCACACATACACCAAAGCGTGAGTCAATCGATTAAAATTTAGCTCCTCGTCGAATTGATTTTCAAGATTGTTCGGCTTTCAACGAAACCGTATTCTCTCGACGTTCGTGTCAAACACACGGCGCACACGATATATCACCGGGAATTTATTGCCCACCGCGGGAGAGTTTGCGTGCGAATGGCAGAAATTGGTGGCAGAAAAAAAAATAGCAAAAAATCTGGAAGGGAATGAAAAAGACGAAAAAGTAAAGGAGAGAGGACGAGCGATTTGCCGCGGTTACGTGTCAAATTTATTCGAGAGTTCGGCGGCAACCGCGTTGTTCACACTGTCGTCGGAGGAACGGAGGAGAAGCGTTTTCAACACACTGCAAATTGTACGAGCTCCTGATCGAAATTCGAAAATATCGTTTAATGAAACTTCGAATACTCTCGCGTAGTTAAATTTTTTTTTTTTTAATTCAAGTACTCTGTACTTTAGTCAAATTCCAATTTAAGTCAATTGAGTTTTCATAAAGTTCTTAAAAAAGGTAAAAAACAAGGCGCATAAAATGACAAGGAGAACGATCGTAAAACCTCATTGAATATTTTTTCACTAGACCGGTGAATTTAAATTTTTTCATTGATTAAACTCATTGTTTAAATGTTTATTGTTAAAAATAACCGAAACGAGGAATATTTTTCGTAAAAATATTAAAGATTTCCTTCATTATATTAATGTTGTTACTTCGACGATAAAATTCTTGTCCTGTTAAAAGTTAACTTAAATTTTTTAATAAGAACATTCGTCAAATGCAATTTAAACAAACGCTGAATGCAACACGATCACAAAATTCATAAAAGCAATTGTAGAAAAAAATTGACAGTGTCTTGTTAGTTTAAGAAAATCGTTCATTGTTTAAAAATAAAAGCGAACGAGACGTTGCATTAAAAAAATAAATAAAAATAAATAAATAAAGAAACACAAGTTTTTTAGATCATGACAATATTCAGGAATAAATTAACGTTCTGACAATTTTAAATTACCATTAAATATTCAATATCAGTGAAAAAATAAAATTAATAACACTAGATTCCAATTGTGATGAAACCGAGAATATCGTCAATAAAAATTTCTCCATAGTCTATAAATTTTCGAAAAGTTTCATCGCGTGAAAAACGTAAATTTATGTTTACAATTGCAATTCCGTGAATTCACGAGAAAACGCACTGGTGAGAAAATATCGTTGGAGTCTATAGCGTGAATTATATATCAAAAACCGAGGACAGTTATGTATGGTCGATGCGCCTTCTGTGACCCTCGTGTGTACAGTAGATGATAAAACTCACAAGTTTCAGAATCGAACGACGTGACTATATGTGTGGTCCATATAAAGCTCACGCGGGGCGAGGGTATCAACAAAACCACGAAGAAGCGGTAGTGCAGGGGATCCGAAGAGATAAAGAGAAGGCGTTACTTAAAAGTGTCCGGAAAAAGGGATAAACGTGTGGTCTCGATTCGACCTCTTATCCGAGGACGATTATCGCGGACAACGCGGTTCGGGATTTAGTTGCCTCGTAAAACTCGGCTTAACTACTGGCCGGACGCTGATTCACGTTCTGATACCAATGTATACGTATATACGTAAGGTAAAATGAAAGTCCCATTTTTCAACTCGTTTAACTTCCAATTTCCGATTTTCTGGTAAATTCAAGTAAAAAAAAATCGATTTAGGAAGATCGATTGTTCAAATCCATCGTGAATTAGCCTCCGGACGGATTAATAAAGTTTTTATTTATTTTCAAGAATGTTGGACCTTTTTTTAATAATGTTATGTATTTGGGTTAACACTAATGGTTAATTGATAGGGTACCATTGATTTTTACAATTTGCTTTACAACAGACTGTACAAATTTAATTGTATTATTAATGGAAAACATTTTATGTCTGTTTTTATAATTACTCGCCAAAGGAATGTATCGAAAATTCTAAACGAGAGATTGTTTAAAATTCTTTTACGATCATGTAAACAAATATTCAGTTTGGAATTTAAAAATCGTTGATGGATTTTTTCTTAAACGAGCGAAATATTTTAGACAAATTCAGTTAAAATTTCTCATTTATCGACATGAATATTTTATTATATGGCGACAAAAGTATTTCGAAAAATTTCTCGTTTGGGATTTTTCAGATAAAGATTTTTCGTTCATAAAAAAAATATATTTTTCTAATTTTTTTTACATCCCCCCTAATAAGACCAATTAAAGAGATTAACTGCACTAAAAGTGTGTAAAATCTTGGATCCTTTTCATCGTTAAATAATGGTCAATATTTAATTGTAAAATATTGAAAATTTCATGATTTATCGTTAAAGATAGATTTTCATCGACAAAACAAAACTTCTATAGAATAGTTAATTTAAAAAAAAGGACTCACTCGGTGATGTGAACCTAATGGCGAGATGATCGTCTCGACCGATTTGGTTCATACAGGCAAGTCCACAAATGATCGACGAAAGCAGTTCCAAAAGTTCGTGAAATTCCGTGAATCTAATTGATGGTGTTTTCCTTTGTATCAGCGACTCGAAAAATATACTATTTGTAGTCAAGTAACTGCGAATTTGAACGATCATCACAACGTTTTAAGAAAATTTTAATGAACTGATTTTAAGAGATGGTTAAAAAACACCGCACTGTAATCTAGACTAGTTAAAAAAAACACGAGAATCCCTAAATCTGCTAGAAAGCGTTTTGCCAGTAACCAAAAATGGGCAAAACTTTAATTTCAAAATTTTTATTCATACATATTGAAATTTTGATTTTAATCTATTAGTATCCTTTATTTACAACTTCAATGCCACTCAGTGCTAGAAATTAAAAATTTAAAAAATGTACTGAATTGAAAAAAAAACAATTGAAATTGAAATTTTTTTAATTGTAATTCGTAAGTTCGATTTTGCCCATCTCTCGTAACCTAAAAACGTCGGTGTTTCACTTGATTATAACTACAACACTTTTTCGGCCGAACAATGCTTATATACGAGTACTAACGAAACTATGGATTCTTTAACTTTTCACCGAATAAACACTTCAATGTTATGCAGACGACGCGCTCCAGTGGTCCATCTTCCATGAAAATCATTATTGTCAATGTAAGAGGAAATTAATTTTTGCGACACGCCTCAATTGTCATTTTTGTTCGTTTTTTTTTACCGATTCGCAGCGAACATCGCGAAATTTTCTTGCCGAAAAGGCAGTAGGAGAGTTCTAGCGGCTTTTCACACAATAAAGACTTCAATGTTATGCAGACGACGCGCTCCAGTGGTCCATCTTCCATGAAAATCATTGTTGTCAATGTAAGAGTAAATTAATTTTTGCGACACGCCTCAATTGTCATTTTTTTTCGTATTTTTTTACCGATTCGCAGCGAACATCGCGAAATTTTCTTCCCGAAAAGGCAGTAGGAGAGTTATAGCGGCTTTTAATAGCCCAAAATTAATTTATCTAACGCTTCGAACCTAACTTTTCATTGTTTACGGATGGATAATAAAAATAATATTTTATCCCGTCAAGATAATTGATGCGATACAACTCACTGAGTTAGGGCAAATTGCGATGATAGTTACGAGAAAAAAAAAACATAAAAAACATCGATCAAAAATAACGACACTTGCCAGTTGCGAAGATTAAGCTTCCGCGATCGTACATTAGGCGGCGTGACGATAGCCCTCGGTACTGCATAAAAGTCTCGTCAGGGGCGGTGGCGTCGGTTGATATTTTCAAACGCGTCGTTTGCCAACGGTCGAAGCGTCCTCTACAACGAAAATTCTCACCGGGGACACGGTTGCGCCTAGCGGCCACCGGTTGCACTGTTATGCAAACTTACCGATCGTGCACTATCGACCTTACCGACGAACGGTAAGAAAAAAATTTCGCGATGAAAGTCGAAAAAAATTTTCGTCAAAATTCGCGACGCACTTAACTGTTATTTAATGAAATGTGTCGCGTTTGATTACAGAGAGGAGAAAAATGTCTCTAAATGGTGAAATTATTCTGTAGTCAAAAAAAAAAAAATTCCGATTAAAAGTTATTTCGCGATATTTCTATTGCCCGGCGGCTTGTAATCACTATTGCGCTTGTCGGGAATAATTGAAATTGAAATAATAACGAAAATTCGATGAAATTTCGGGACACCAAAAACACACGTCCGACCCGGGAAAAGGCCCGTTCGGAACTGACGAAACGCCAATTTTTCGCAACTCTCTAGTCAAAATAGTATCTTAACAACAACAATTTTATTACAATTTACCCCTTTGAACTTTGGAAACACCGCCAATGCGGTTAATAAAATATTTCATTAATTATTGACATATTTATTCTCAACTCCGAGCCTTAAGTACGAAATTTTGAAAAATATCGAAAAAATTTGACTCATTTTTTGCGAAAAAAAAAATGGTCTCCCACCTCTTTTATAACCCTTTTTTTTCATGAAATTGCAAAAAATTGAAATAAATATGCTTACAGCGGACTAATTCTTGTAATAAGAAGCTCGAAATGCATCAATTTTTGTTCGCTACAATGTCTTTTCAGTTTTTTTGGCGCCAAACGAGCACTAGATAGTTCGTACAGGCTAGTACAACAACAAAACCCGGCGCGGTCACTCGAGCCACGTGCACGGCTTTTTTTTCGTTTCTCTCCTGTTTTCTCATTTTTCGTTACATTGTAATACATTTTTTCCATGTTATTTTCTCGCGGAATGCTTTGCGCAACAATGTAACCTCGTATCAAACTCCTCCTCGGATTTTATCGTTATTAATTTCGCAAAAATCTAGCGGACACGGCGATCTCAGACTCTGATATCAATTCGTCGACATTGTAATCAATGTGTATTTCCGATCATATTTCATTGTTCACAGACGTTACTTCGAGGTAATAATCAATATTAATCATTATTTCGTCAATGACAGTGGTTTTTGTCCATAGAAGTGACATTTTTTTACGTCATCTGTGAAAATCCAAACTAGCTGACGCAGCATCCCATTTTCATCCCAATTTCAATTTTTCTGTATGCCACAGGATTCAGTTCCAGTCCGCAGAGCAAGTACACCAAAGATCATTGTTCCTCACCTTTGCAGCAACAAAAATTCAGATCAAGTGGAGTTTGTCATCGCTGCGGACACCAAAAGTATGAAGCGCAAGATTTTTAGTGTCTACGCTGCAGGTAAAAATATCCTGAATTATTTTTTCAATCATATCTTATATGAAACATGTTATTGGTGAGACAAATTTATATTGCAAGACTTGAGTGTAAGGAATTCAGTGGATGGGATCAGTATTAAGTCAGACGCATAGATAGTGAGTTGCACTAAATGATTGAGAATCAATCTTTGAGGCTTGACGCTTTTATTAAAAGTTGAAAGAAATGAAAATATGTTGTTACACTGTGCTAATAAAGCTTTAAGTAAAACTTGTTCATGCCCGTCAACTTTCAATTTTATTCTCAATTTTTCCATTCAGCGAATGAATTTTAATGTCATAATGAGAAAAATATATTTGCAGGTTCTCGTTGAAGTATCCAGAGTACAGGATCAGATCTATCTAAAAAGCTTTTTTGGCCTCGATGTAAGCTGTTTCTCAAGACAATAGAATGGGAATTTTCTACAATGAATACAGAAATCATCTTCTCAGGTAAGAAAATCGTTTCAATTTTTCTGCTACACTTAGCTACCATGAGTTTGTTCTTCGTTTGTGTGTTGCTAGGATAAGGAGAAAGAACAAAATCGACAATTCGACGTGTTAAATAACTCGAGCGACGAAAACGAACGATATTCTACCAGGAAAATCAACGAAAACGTATTATTCAACGATGATAACGATAACCAACGTCGCTAAAAGCTACACAAAAATAATTCTGCAGGATCAGAATCAGCATTAGCCTTCACAAATGCTTTTTGCATTTGTGCGAATTGATTCATAAATTGATTCACACAACATTGAATTCAACCATCATACCGACGTAATATTGAATTCCCTAAAACAATTAAATTCCTTTAGGTCAAAAAATCATATCCGATTAATCTCAATGTCTCTTCATGAGGAAAATTCATTTAAACGATTTCCAATCTATTTTACTGTCATTCGAATAATATATTTCATTTTGGTCATAAACAAACATTGACACTTTCTGAGTGCTTTCTCGCTACTGAACTTTTCAAAGATGGATATATACCAGATAGAAAATACGGTCGTTCAGGTCGAACGATGCTTCACGAGCTAGAGCTTTATAGCGCGAAATGTTTCATATCACAGCGTGATATTGTATTCCGGACGCGGGGAATCGTGTAAATATGAGATATTGATCGAGCGTTGACGGAGGATTTCGACCCTATCGCACTCGTATATTATGATGGATCTATTGTATTCCGAATGGTTCTCTGAACGTAGTACTGAGAATTTTTTATTGTATAGCGCGCTGACTGAAATGCAGAGAAAATGCGAAAGGGTGAAATTTTCGTAGGATAGGAAGATCCTGTAGATTAAAAGTGTAAAGTTAGAACGAGAGATAAGGAGAGTTAATCGCCGTCGCTTCGAAACAAGTGAATAGCCAGCATTATCTGCGTACTTCCGACTAACAAACACACGCACACACAAACAACACAAAGAAAGCGAGAAAACTTGGCAATTATCACGCGTTGATTAAATGTTCCACAGCTTTCTGCTTTTCAAGTTTTCGCCTCGTCTCTCTCTCTTCGTTCTCTTGCTCGCGTACTCCATCGCATCACAAAGTTTCGCGTAGCCGGAAGAAAAAATCGTTCAATTCTTGTATCCTCTGCAGACCCATTACACGCAACACAAAACATGTAGATTAAAAGCTGCTGTTGTGCTAGAAATGAGAATCTCTAAGAAACTTTTCTACGAACCTTTGAAACTCGATATCTTTTTATCTCACGAGTGACGATAATTTTGCTCCGATGAAATGAGAAAGCGTATACAATCTTACGAGAAAAATTCGATTCCATGAAAGAATTATGTTTCATTTTATGAAAAAATATTTTTCAACAGAAACACACTGTTCACGACCGATCATTTTCGCAGACGTAGCTTTTTTAATAGTTTAGGATTACAAAATCGAGTCTGATGTACTAGCAAAATTGTGCAGTAAAGAAGATGAGCAATTAGTATTTTTTTTTTTAATCGCTTCGTTAGTATCTTTCTGATACTATACTTTTTAATTCTCAATATTCTTAGCAGAAGGTAGCGTTGATCTTGAGTCCATTCTTTAAGGACCATAAAAAATTCATTTACAAATAGTCTTGTACAATCGCAAAAAGAGGAAAACAAAGCAATGGAAGAAACATTCTAGTCTTTTTCTTACTCCATTCGCTGTTAAATACATGTACTTGACTGATTTTTTGTAAATCAATCCATCTCGTTATTATGGACATCATTGTTGGAAAATTGGGCTATATATTGACGGTTGATAGATCATAAGAGCAGATAATACTCGGAGAGATAATCAAATATTGCGAAAAACCATTTCGAGTATGAAGGAAATAAGTATAATACTTATTTCCTTCAGACTTGGGAGATTATTACGGTACCGGAAGGCGAGCGAGAGGATGATGCAACGATAAGCAATCTGAGCGAGAATAAAGTGACGCGAGAACGAAGTAATTTCAATCGGCACTCAGACTCTAGGAACTACCAGCGCTTTTTCTCTCTCTCTCTTTCTCTTTCTCGTAGAAAGACCGTCAACGTTATTGGCCTCTCGCGAAACGATAACTAAGAAAAATTGCGTCAGCTTTTGATATCGAACGGTTTATTATTCCTGGATAATTTAATACCAGGAAATGTACGTTCACTTTTTTTCCTTCACTAATTTCAGCTTATCAGCTATAACGTAAGAATATGAAAGAAAAATTGACATTTTTTCAGTGAGATGTACTTTTTGAATCCATTTTTAAAATTTATTTTTCAATATTTACAACAACAAAAAATTCAAATACATATGATTGATTATCGTTAATTACATTTTTCATATGCATTTCTTCCTGGTTAAATTTCTCCATGGGAACGTTACAGTCTTCGCAATAACGTGAATGAATTTTTAATTTAGAATTTTGGGAAATTCATCAGTTCAATTAATTCCCTAAGGAGGATCAGATCGATATAAAAATTTCGTTCAATACTCCAATTACGTAATGTCCCTCTTCCTTGTTCAATGAAACTATTTCGAGCTGTGTGCTTTAGCAAATGGTCGCGAGGCTTACAACGAGGAAACATTTTGATGCGGAGCTAGAACTCGTTCAATACTATTGAGCAAAAGTAAACTTGCAACATCTGTTGAGCAAACTCTGATGGAAATTCTGCGGCGAAACTCCTTGGCCAATATGTTGCTTACACATATAGTTCAAATACATATGATTGATTATCGTTAATTACATTTTTCATATGCATTTCTTCCTGGTTAAATTTCTCCAAGGGATCGTTACAGTCTTCGCAATAACGTGAATGAATTTTTAATTTAGAATTTTGGAAAATTCGTCAGTTCAATTAATTCCCTAAGGAGGATCAGATCGATATAAAAATTTCGTTCAATACTCCAATTACGTAATGTCCCTCTTCCTTGTTCAATGAAACTATTTCGAGCTGTGTGCTTTAGCAAATGGTCGCGAGGCTTACAACGAGGAAACATTTTGATGCGGAGCTAGAACTCGTTCAATACTATTGAGCAAAAGTAAACTTGCAACATCTGTTGAGCAAACTCTGATGGAAATTCTGCGGCGAAACTCCTTGGCCAATATGTTGCTTACACATATAGTTATACACGTAAAACGTAAATGTCAAACAGAATCGAACGAGGAATAAAGTATTACGATCAAAAGGGTCGAATCCATGAGCGAATGTTTGGGGATTCCGTTTCTCCTTTTGTGAAACAGCCATTACAAGAACACATATACTTCCAGTTATATGGACCCGATTGTGTATTATTTTCCGCTGATCTCAAAGGACATCTCCGGAAGAAAAAAAGTTACACAAACGTGTCTAATTTTTTTTTATTATTAGTTTTAAAAAATCGTATAGAATATCCTAAAAGAGAGATTATCCGATATGCTTCTCTGACTATGTAAACAAAAATATTCAGCCCGGTACATGAAAAATTGTAAAAGTAATACGACTTTCCAGAAAAGTGTATGTCGAATTGGAATTTTGCACTCTTGCCAAGTGCCATTGGTCGAAATCCACTTTCTTGTTTTTGTTTTTCTCTTGTTTCAATTTAACTGCATCGTTTTGAGATTAAAGATTATTATTTTCCATATTTGGTTTCTGTAGGTTAAAGCCTAAAAAAAGCTCACTTTTGTTTTTTTCCTCGTCTCAAGAGACCTCCGAAAATCACAATGATTCATTAATTCATTTTCTCATTAACGAACGAGCATGAATGAAAATTACAAAGTCTACAAAGTTCGAATTTACAAAAAATGACTGTTTTTTTGCTCGATCCAATTATAAATGATTGTTTGCAATGGAAAAATGGCTATTTTCGAAAAAATATTGTAACCACAGTTACACAAGTTTGCTGTAGGTATAAAAGACTCTATAGAAGTTCAATGCTAACTTTTTCCTGGTCTCCAGAGCCGTACGTTTGTTTTAACATACAATAATGACTTTGCAAAACTTTAGTACACCCTCGGAGAAGCTTTTCATCGAGAAACTTCTTTCCGTAGTACAAACAACGGCATTTATTTTCTTCGCGAAACTACATTTATTTTTTTCATCAGCGAATCAAGAATAGTCAGTGTTAAAATCTGTCGAGGAATAATCCACGTGGGTCTCGTGGGATCCATGTCGTTTCGAGCGAAGAGGGTATACAGGAGCAAAGACTTCTCGTCGGGTTAAAGTCTCCCAGAGGTTTTGACAAGTTTCACAGGAAGTCACTGCGATCCTGGTCCGTCGTTCTCGACGTTTCTCGTCGTGAACCGAGAAAGAGAACTTTATTCTCTTGCCGGCACGTTTACCGAACATCGTATAATACATACCGTATATGGTCCATAGAGAAATGTATGTGTATATAGACATGTAACATTTGGATAGATATGTATATACATTAAAGGGAACCTGCTGCCAATTTAGTTTAAGAAGGAGAGACGTCAGCTAGCTTTACCCATCCAGTCGAACTCAAAACAAGATTAAGAAAGTTCGTATAGCTGTCCCGAGAATTGAGAAACGTCGCTGATTCTCATGGGATTTCCTTCTTCTTTAGACCTTCTTCATCCCTTTTCCAACTCTATGTCAGCGAATCTCCGTCTTCGAACGTCCACGATGATCGAGTTAAAATCATTCGTCATATCTACCATTTTTCTCATTGTTGAAAAAAAAAGGGACACTGCATTTTTCTTTAAAGGGCAAACGAATAAAATCACCAGTTAATTCATTAGTAATTCATATTTCAGTTTTCCGAATATGAATTCGCGAAGTTTGAGTCTTTTTCAAATTGGTGAAAAAAAGACATCAAAATCGTATCGAAGATCCAGTTTAGGGGCGCAGGGTTGCAGATAACGGCACATCATTAAAACTGGTACATCCGCTAAAATAATAATAATAAAGTTTGGTGATTTTGGACTTAGGGAATTTTTGCGACTTATGGACTATGTAGCTACAAAAAAGTAAACAAATAACCAAAGCTTCTCAGAGCTTGTTTTTGAGGGTAACATTTTTTTATTTTCTTCGAACATCAATTAATGGTATGCTTAAAATTTTCCCTAGCCAAAAAATCATGACAATTTGCGGGGAACACCCTGTGTACAATACATTTCCGGTCTTTTTTACTGGAACATTTTGAGAAGATACATTAAATGGTATTATAGCCACAATATATATATAACCCTTCTAATTTTTTTCGCCGATTTTCAACTTGCTCTCACGGCTACAATCATTGAGATATCGGGACGTTCCAAAATTCATTCTTTAAGTCTACTCGAGACGTTTTGAAAACGCTCGTCAAAACCCAAAATCGATGAAACCGGAGCCAAGTTAAGACTATTTGAAATTTCGAGATTTTTAGGTTTTCGAAAAGGTGGGCAAAAAATTACAAAAAATTTTTTTTTCTCTTTTTTCAATGTTTCGATACCCTATTCGATCGGAAATTTTCCGCTGATTACGAATAACACCGAGTTTTAGTCGAAATCTCAAAATATCAATGTGAGAAAGGCGAAAAACGAAAAAAATCACTTTTTGGACGATTTTCAATGAAATTTCGCTGATCACGAATAACACCGATTTTAGTCGAAATCTCAATATTTCAATGAGAAAAAGGCGAAAAACGAAAAAAATCACTTTTTGGACGATTTTCAATGAAATTTCGAGTTTTTCAAAGAAATGGTTCCTGAATTAGTAATCAGCGAGTCAAAATACATCGATATAGCGTCCTAAAAGAAAATTTAAAGAATTCAACATTGTTTTGCATTTCGGCCAAAAAGAAGTGGCTTCACTAAAATCGCTGTAACGTTGCTTCCCGATGGAGTTGGAACCCCACTCTGTGCTCATTCTTTTCGTGATCGAAAACCCTTTAAAATGGCGCTTGAATCATTGTGCTATCATTATTTTTCGATTTTTCACAGTATATTAAAGTCGGACCATCGATTTTTGCGAATTTCTCCATAAATACCCCTTCTCTTTTTTTCGCCGATTTTCAACGCGCTCTCACGGCTACAATAATTGAGATATCGGGATGATTCAAAATGCAGTCTCTAAGTCTACTCGAGACGTTTTGAAAACGCTCGTCAGAATCCAAAATCGATGAAACGGGAGCCAAGTTATGACCATTTGAAATTTCGAGATTTTCAGGTTTCCGAAAAGGTGGGCAAAATTTACAACAAATTTTTTTTCTTTTTTTTCAACATTTCGATACCCTATTCGATTGGAAATTTTCCGCTGATTACGAATAACACCGAGTTTTAGTCGAAATCTCAAAATATCAATGTGAAAAAGGAGAAATACGAAAAAAATCACTTTTTGGATGATTTTCAATGAAATTTCGAGTTTTTCAAAAAAATGGCTACCGAATTAGTAATCAGCGAGTCAAAATACATCGATATAGCGTCCTAAAAGAAAATGTAAAGAATTCAACATTTTTTTGCATTTCGGCCAAAAAGAAGTGGCTTATGAATATTTGTGAAATGATGCTCAAATAGGACTCTGTGGTCCAAGCCACACTTCTGCTAACATTCAGTGTTCCCTTATTATTGTAACAGATATTACACTCGGCATGATTTACATATGCATATGTATTCGCGTATGAAAATATATATCGAATGGTAGCAAACAGAAGGACATAATTTGTATCATTTTTATCATTGTGTTTCCTGAGTTACGTCCTTATGTTTACCAACCCTGGATTTCTGTATATTTACGTTTATATATAACGAGAGGTTCACTTACGGTACGGTAACGACCAACTTCCCGTCTAGACCCAAGCAAGAATACTCGCGGCAAGAATTCAAATAAGACACTCTTCGTGATTGCAGAATGCGGGTGATCGTTAGCTCTCGGAAATATATTCTGGCAGAGCACGTGCCTTCTCGTCTGTATAATGGGCACTCGGTTACTATTTGCTTTATGTACATGAAAAATATGTTTCTTCGAAGTAAAAAGAAAAAATGGAAAATCACCCCAAGAGGGAAATTTCAATGTTTTTTTTTTTTTTTAAAAGAGCAATTAGGGTATTTTATTATAATTATCCATATTGACATTGAATTTAAGGTCAGTGATTTCCAGGATCACCAGAGATAACCATTTTTCATACTGGGTCGCCATTTTTTTATATTCATAACTTGAATGTTCACTTAGAACACTGATATTCTTTGTAATAATGTTTTAGTCCCTAAGAGTAGTACTCAGTGCCTGATTTCATTCATGAATTGAAGAACAATGCAACTATTTCAAGTAAAATTAGTTCAAAGTCGTAATTAACATTTTTCTTTTTACAAAAAAATACAATTGAATCTCTTGTAAATTTAATCGATATTCAAATAAAATTCAGATTGATAGTTAACTCGAATTTTAACAAAGTCTCGAACATTCACAATATTTTGTCGACAAAAATTGTGATCATTTTTGTTCGTCAATTGTATCTCGTCCAATTTTCGTGAATAAAAATCGAGGCCGAAACCTGATCTCTGGTGATTTGACATTGGACCTCTTCGTAATTGACGAGCGTCGTAATCGAGCTTTCGAGTGTCATGTTCAACTGGACATTTACCAATAGCAGCACATACATAGATATATATTTACTGAAGCTGTTTGTTCCCTCTCTCCTGTTTTGTCCTATTGTCGTAGCGGATCAAGAGAGGGATATGTCACTGAGATACAGAGAGCTCGTGGTGAACAAAGCACCAATTTTGGGAAATAGCGTCAACGACGAGTTTTCACTATATATCTATATTGTGTATTATCTCGCAAAGATCGAGTCCCGTGGAAGCATCAGGGCACAGCAACCCCTCGATCGGTTCTTCGAGTTCTCTGTATCGGTGTGTGTTCACCGTATTTCTCTCTAGATTTCTCGTTATATCGGTATTGGTCGAACCTCAAAAGATTCTCGAGAGAAGCGTAGAATCCTGAGAGATAGAGAGATCGCGGGTGGAGGAACAAAGTGGAGATCCGCTAGTCTCTCTGCCGTGATAGGGCACGAGGGCTTACCTCGAAGATCGATACGATGGTACTGATTATCCCGCTGTACCTGCCACGAGAGATCCTCCGGATAGTAAAGCCCAACGAAGCCTCTTCAGTCGCGCTCTCGCTCTTGTCATCCCTTTAGAACGAAAACTAAAAGAAAATAAGCGGAAAATCCGCGAATGAAGGGTAAAAAAGAAAAAGCTTTGACAGAGGGTAAAAGAAATTAGATGGAATAAAGTTTTTTTTTCTTTCTATTCGGGGATATAAATGACGTGGGTTTCACGTAAATGATTCAATGTAACCCTCGGTAGATTAATTTTATCATGATCCTGGGGGAACGTCAGCCAAAATCTTTTCAGTCACCCTCGTCCTCGTCTGGGTTTCAAGAAAAAAAACGTTGTTTTATATGAACACGAAAAGAATTCGACCTAGACGGAAAAAAGTGTCAGGGAAAAAAAAGGGAGGAAGAAATAAAAAACACATTAAAGGTATAAGGGTTTTTGTGTTCGAGGATAAATAATAAGGGTTCGTGAAATTGGTTCGATGTCTACATTTCCAACAGAAACTTCGGTGAAATTTCAGTATTTTGAAAAATGTAATTTTATGTATTAAAAATAAATGTTCTTAACACTCGTCGTAAATATCATTTTTAATGATTTTCCACTTAAATGATACTCATTCCTGCCGTTTCATGCAACCGCAGAGTCAATCGTCGTGGAAATGGTTCAAAAGATCCAAACGAAACATTTTATTGGTCAGAGATAGCTGGTAAGAGAAAGAAGGAGCATCAAACGGTCCCCATTGTTTCGGAATAATCAGGGATTATGTTAAATCGTTGGACGAAAAAATTAACCGATCATTTGGCATACAACGGTGCTCTGCTTCGCTAAAATCACAATGCCTCTCCGATATATATGCACGTGGGTTATTCCACGCGAATCGTGCCAATTGGTGATCAACCGAATTTTTGAAATCCTTCGATAGAGCTGTTAAAAAAAAATTGAAAAAGGTAGACTTAAAAGAAAGCCTTTTTATATATCTTCTCGACAACCACCGTTTATCAATTAAATCGCTCGCAAAAATTCATTCGACTAAAAATCGTTCTCCTCATAATACCCTATACATAATCGGACTTGAAGTGTTATCGCGGCCAGGGTAGACCCTTTTCTCGACTAGTTACGAAAACGGACACTAGGGCACCAAATTGATGGTATTATATGCCAATCATGTGGCTTTAGCCAGTTCCGAGACCTCGAACGAGAAACGATCGTTTAATCCGAGAAAAAGCCCGACTAAATATTCAATTATTGGAGGATGCGGATTCTCCAGGACGAATAAAAAACAACAAAGGAAAACAAAATTTCCCTCATACGATATCGGGAGAGAAAAATACTCGTTGTGGCTTCTCCGGTTGAAGCGATTTGTCATTATTGATTATCAATCGTTAACGAATTATCGAGAAAATTAATCCTTAATGAACGTTTTCAGTTATCACCAAAGGACGTAATCTGTTTCGTTTATTTGTCGTATTATCAACTCTTTTATCACTCCTATCAATGAGTTATTTGTTTGTGGTATTCTAACAAAATTATTGATAAACTTAGAATTAATTTCATTTTCAGAAAAATTTTGATTTAAAGCATTAAAAAAAATATTATAATTTTATCACGAATGATTTGTATCTACCAAGGATTTATTTATTTATTCACAATTATATTAAACCTTTCGAACAATTTTACATACGAGATATTCTCGGATTAAGACTGCCTTTGATCAATCGTTAATTTTGTTTTCGAGTTTATAGTTTTGTTCTCTGCCGGAAGTTTCGACATACAAAGATGAATAAAATTGTTCAATGGTTAAATTCTGTATTTGAACGGGATTGCTGAGATTCAACGAGCACGCGGGCGGTATTAACAAAAGTTAATGACTAGAATAAAACGGGTCATATCTGGGAATGTGTGTACGTTAGTGTGGGTGTGAGAGTTGTGTATTACGGGATACCCAGAAGGATTATGTTAATGGGCGAGAAGGGAACGGCAACGTGAGGTGGAGTCAGGTTGCCCGTGGGTTTCATTAATTACTAACATAAAACATGAGGGGCGAGAGAAAGAGAGAGAGAAAGTAGTGGCTCTCTGAGAATACGAACTACCTTATTCCACGGATCATAAAATCAGAACTTCGCATTTGGCGCTCGGTCAGATCGTGTGGTCGTTAATAATTTGAGCGTTGGAAAGAAATGAAAAAGTTAAAAGAAAAAAGCACGAGAGTTCCGGGTATAAGTGGAAAAGGCGAACACGAGTAGTTACGGTCGACAAGTGGTCAGACCGTAGCAAAGGAAGAGAAAATTAGTGGATATATCGACTTGAATGAAATAGTAGAAACACTCTTGATCGGTTAGACATGCGTTAAATTGCTGGCTCACATGGGAATCACCTAATATTTATAAAACACAAACAAAATGCTTATATCATTGATTGATCAGTCAATTATCAATATTAATTTATAATTATTAGATTAAATTTCTAAAAATCAACTACAAGTACAATTTGTTTGATTAAAATACTAGATACATTTAAAATAGTACATATTTATTAAACCCACATAAAATGTAATTGATACAAAAAAAAATCAATTTCAATATCCATTAGGGGTTTCATCTCATATTTTACGACATATTAATCACGATAAGATAACACGGATTACGTTTAGGATAATAATCTTGGAATGCAGCATCCTAAAAAAAAATTCTCTTTGGTATTTCCGCTTTTGTCTTACTAATAGAGAATCAACAATCTTTAGTCTCCAACAGAAAAGTGAATCATTTCTTGGGTAATTTATTAGTTGCTTCTTAATAGCCCCAAAGCACTTTATATATATTCAGGGTATATATGCATAACTGTCCAAAATTCGGTGAAACATCTCGTAGGAGGAAAAACACAAACAAAATGCATGTATCATTGATTAATAATTCAATTATCAATATTAATTTATAATTATTAAATAAAATTTCTAGAAATCAACTACAAGTAAAATTTGTTTGATTCAAATCCTAGATACATTTAAAATAGTACATATTTATTAAATCTACATAGAATGTAATTGATACAAAAAAATAATAATTTCAATATCGATTAGGCCTTTCATCTCATATTTTACGACATATTAGTCACGATAAAATAACACGGATTACGTCCAGGATAATAATCTTGGAATGCAGCATCCTAAAAATAAACATCGCTTTGATATTTCCGCATTTGTCTTACTAACAGAGACTTAACAATCTTTAGTCTCCAACACAAAAGTGAATCATTTCTTGGGTAATTTATTAGTTGCTTCTTAATAGCCCCAAACACTTTATATATATTCAGGGTATATGTGCATAACTGTTCAAAATTCGGTGAAACATCTCGTAGGGAGGATGAGGAAGTTCTTGCGAGGACGTAGCCTAGGAAATTGTCAGAGAATCATAATTGATGACGGCCCCAGGTGTCGGGAATCCTTCTCTCGCTCCGATAGTGACATATAGCTTGTGCGCTCTTACGGATCCGATGATTTATACGTGAAACCCGGTTGGCCGACGAAACGAGATTGAGAGAGGCTAAGGGCTCGTTGTGCACCCTGAAATGCGAAAGGTACTCGAGGCTCGTACCATAATAGGGTAAGGACAGCGTTTTCTCAATGATTTTCATCTATTTTTTTATAGTATAAAAAATGAATATAATTTATTGAAACTTTGAGAATATTTTATACATATATTTAAGTTTATACTATACAATTTTTGAAGAATTTTCTTGAAAAACACCGAAGATATTAGCGACCCCATACTGCAGGTCACAATCAGACTCAGCATTTTGCGTACATTCTGGAAACCGCAATTTTCATCTGAAATCAAACGAGGTTGGAATTTACTTTTATTATATGTCTCTCTTCTATATGAACCTAAATGCTATCAAAAAAATAGAAAATTGAATTTTTTACAGGGGTCAAAGCAAAAAAGCATGATTTTTTGCCATTTTTTACATTATTTGCAAAAAAAAAATTATTTTAAATAATGATAATATTCCGATTTTAGGTTCATATAGAGCGCAATACTATGAAGAAGGTGACTGCCAATTTTCAAAACGATTGGTTGAAAACTTTCCTAACTAGCGTGTACGCAAGTTCAAAAAAAGTCGTTTTCAGAAAAACGCGTTTGAAAAAACGCAAAATGATGAGTCTGATTGTGCCCTGCAATATGGGGTCGCTAATATCTTCCGTGATTTTCAAGGAAATTCTTCAAAAATTTTATAGTATATACTTAAATATATGTATAAAATATTCTCAAAGTTTCAATAAATTATATTCATTTTTTATACTATAAAAAAATTCATGAAAATCATTGAGGAAACACTGTCCTAACCCTATTTCCCCCCTTAATGGCTTATAACAATAGAACGAGTCGGAATTTTTATTAAAAATTTTGGGAACATATTTTTCAATAGTTTTACTAACAATTTATGAAATAGAAGAAAAATCGATTTTTTGAACCGTCTAACCCTATTTCCCCCCTTAATGCTACACAGAATACTCCACATGAATTCAAAGGATTTTAAATCAAAGAAAATTTGTTGACCGCAGTTGAAATTCCAAATGTCTGCAGTGAAGATTTTCCGAAAAAGAGCTCTTCAAATTTTGTTTTTGAATTGGGCTTTTTTTACGTTTTAAAGCGTACCGTTTACAGATTAAGTGGCTCTCAAAAATTTCCTGATCTAAAAATTCCTTCAATTCCTTGGGAAAAGGTATGCTGTAACAGAAGGGCGGATTCCAAGTAATTTAACATTTAAAACGCATTTGTGAACGCTAGAGGCTCAAGTTCGGAGAGGGACGAAATCAGACCTTAATCTGGGACGAAGGACGATGGAATATTTTTCCTCGTTCTTCCTTTACACCCTTCTTAAACATATCGCACAATTTGTCTGTATGTGGGAAAATAAACATGTCAAATTTCGTATCCTCCCATCTACCGATAATCCAGCCTCTCTCTTTCTATTTCTTTTCTCAAATAGCCGGGTAATTGTTTACCGTTATCTACTCTGATTAATCGTCGAACGGAACTAGCCAGCGGTGATTGCTCTTCTAGATCAGTCTCCTCGATACCCTCGTCAAAGTGATCAATCGGCACTTGTACTGACGTCTAGTTTGTTTCGACGAAATTAATGGTATGCACTGTGAAAATTGTTGATTTAATTTCAACAAATCTTTCGTTGAATATGGCAAAATAAATATTTTATTTAATATTCCCAAATTTTAGTTGAGTTAAATAAACTTATTATGTTCAATAAAACTACTTTGAAAACTAAAAAATAAAAAAGTTTTACTATACAGCATAAAAATGTTGTCAATTGAAAAACAGACTCAACAACATATTTCAATAAACTTGGGTCCCCAACCGAATATTCGTAATCCCACGTAGAATGAATTTCACACTTAAAATCTGATCGGATCCTCAATCACCAACATCCACGCCGGATTACCTTTTATATATTCGACGGCTTACAAAACCCTCCCTCAAAATCGTCACTGTGCGATTCGCGTACACAATTGTTCGACATCCGTTGTCCGGAAACAATTTTATCGGAAATCTTATCACTTACCGAGTAATCTGTTTTCGTCCATTGTTGGTAGCAAGATTTTTCGATCATTCGACGCTGTACCAGATTAGATCGACACGCGTGTACGCATAAGTGACGAATAACACGAAGTATCTTTAACGTATTACGACGTTTGTAAAATGAAATCAATTCGTATTCAAATTCATCAAAAGATGCACATTAGAACTTGCACAGTTTCTCATAATTATAGTGTTCCGAAAGCTTACTCCTTGGGAATCATAAAGTTGAGATTTTGTGAATGCAACAATTACGAGAAAACAATCGATAAGTTTCAATTCTTTTATTTCTTTTATTAATACCCTTGCATTCTTGCTTCATTTGTTCTGTCGCACTTTTTTGTTCTTTTTCCAATTAGCTGTATAATATAGTATTTAAAAAGGGGAGTGGGCCGGAAAATCACGTGAATTTTTTAATAGTCAAGTTTGCCCGAATGACACGTTTTTATTATTGGATCCCCGTGGATGCTTCTCGTCCCGTGGGACAGTTCAAGCAAGAGT
Organism: Oxytorus armatus; assembly: GCA_958009045.1. Taxonomy (NCBI): domain Eukaryota; kingdom Metazoa; phylum Arthropoda; class Insecta; order Hymenoptera; family Ichneumonidae; genus Oxytorus; species Oxytorus armatus. Next base: position 28,024,102 of record OY253747.1, read on the forward strand.
TCTCGGGCATACATATAACCGCGAACCCAGAGACGTAAATATAAATCAGTCTTCGTGAAGGCCGGTGGTAAATTTTGCGAGAGAGAAATATAGAAATGCGAGAAAATTGCGCGCTTCCACTATATATTTATATATATATATATATATAAACTATTAAACCAACTGGGAATATATACGAGGTAAAGCGAAGGCTTCCTACAAGGATTTTAATGCAACTGATGAGAAATAAATTTAGCAAATGTGCTGCAAACAGTTCACAGTGTTATATCAATTAATGGTTTTATATAACAGGGATGTAAAAATGTGAGACAATGCGCAATTTTCAATATGGAAAGTTGCCGAGGTATTTTTTTTTTTGTATTACCGTAGAAAACAGGGTTTTCCCTCGAGGTAGCTGCAATCTGAATATTTTCAAGCTTGAAAAAGCTTGAAACGTGCCAGATAATTGAATGGCCGGGCGCGTGAGCGAAACACTATAGAGACCTCATTGTTTTTATCGTTCAAGGAATAATAATAATAATTGAAGTGAAGAAGACCTTCTTTACTTTAAGGGGTTATACGCAGTCGGAAATTTCAAAAAATCGATGTTTTTTATTGCATTTTTGGAATGTACATATATTTGAGTATATTCTCTGAAAATTTCAAATCAATCCGGCAAATATTCTTGGAGATACATGCATATTTGTAAGGACGCTCGGAGCGTTACAATGTAGGCGGCCTAAACTTTGAACGCGTTTTTCTCAAAACGGTGTTTTCAAAGTCGGTGAGCACAATTTCTCAAAAACGGCTCAACCGATCGGTCTGCAATTTTAACACAACGTTCTCAGATATATTCTTCAGGTATTGATTGAAGGAATAAGATTTTCGATAATTATTTCTATTTTTTTAAAACAATTCAACAAAAAAATGTTGGTAAAAAATTGGAATTCTTTCTTTTTGGAGCGGCCATTTTGTCAAAAATCTAAATTTCGTCTATTCCTTCGATCAATACCTAGATTTATCTATCCACTAATAGAATCTTTTTGGTTTTTTTATTGTGGATAATCCAAACCGGAAATATCGTGCTCACCGCCAGACACCTTTTATGCAGGAGCTCCCGGAGATCGGCTATAGCAGCTTTAAAAATCATTATTTTTACAAATAAAAAATATGAAAATAAAGTTAAAAGTTACCACAACACGTATATAAATTTTTACGTTAATAAATTAAAATGTCTTTCCACGAAAAATTCTTGAAAAATCGCCTTTTTTCGGTCTCCTGACTGTGTATAATTCTTTAATAATAATTATTATTTCCTCCTTTTATTATTATCTCCTTTGAATCGAAATGTTGATTGAATATTTAAAAAAAAAATCATTGAATTTCAATCAATTTCAATTAGATAGAAATCACGCAATTTGCAACTTGGAAAAATCAATTTTATTCTATTCAAACGATTTTTTATTTATTCGAATAGACCCGCAATGAAATTGCAATGAATTCATTTGTTTTTGAGTTACATTTTAGCCCAAGAGATTTTTAATGTGTGCAGAAAACCGTTTTGGTTTTCTTACCACGCGACGCGTTTGGTGTTTGCGACGCGTTTTGCGTCGCAAACATTTTCTCGTCTCGACGTATTTCTAGAGCACTACGATGTGGTAATAGTTTTACCCGAAAGCGAAAATTGCCATTCCCGTTTTTCATTTTACTCGTTTGAATCTCGAATTTTTTTTTTTCGCTTTGAATTTCATTTTTTTCCTCATTCGTTTGCGTACGGAAAAGCTCGCGTTCGCACGTCCGTTTAATGAAATATTTCCGGATCCTGTTCGCATCGTGTAAACGATGAAGCCATTGGCGAAAAAAAAAAATACTGGAACGGAAAAGCATTTCTGTTCGATGATGGGGTGTTGCAACGCTTCGGAACCAATGGCTATATCAAATTCGGTGGTTCAAATAGATCAGATAGCAGTGAGCGTAACGATCGTATGGACGTATACATTTTTGTCTCATAGATTTTCTCGAACATTTAGTCGGCAAGTTTTTTATTGAACTTGTAACGTTTACAAAACGTAGGTAATATTAATACGCATTTAGAAATAAACAAGATTTTTCCGATTTCGATAGAAGAACATTTTTCATGTGTTATATTCTATTGTCACAATTTTTTCAATAAATAACGTGAATAATGCATGATTAGCCAGAATTCCAAATGGAATAGCGGAACCTGGAAAAGTTACCGGTCAGTTAATTAAGGGCGTAAAGAAGCTTTTTAGAAAAAAAAATTGTAAAATAGAATGACATTTTTGTTGAAATGATTTTAATTGTCTGTAAATAGATCTGACTCTTATTGTCTCACCGAGATACATAATTATCATTATTCCGAATATAATGTTACTACTATAATAAAGCTGGAGAGTTTGTTCGTTTGTTTATTCGAACGCGCTAATCTCAGGAAATATTGATCCGATTTGAAAAATTCTTTTTGCATTAGATAGCCCGTTTCTTCGGGAAGGTTCTAGGCTACATAATTTTATACTATGACCCTAATCTTACTATTTTACTACTATACTACTAAACTATAATAAAGCTAGAAAGTTTGTTTGTTCGAACGCGCTAATCTCAGGAAATACTTATCCGACTTGGAAAATTCTTTTTGCATTAGATAGCCTGTTTATTCAGGAAGGTTTTACGCTATACAAATTTATGCTATGACCCTAAGAAATGACGGCGGCGCGTTGAATCGGAGGACGGAAATCTATCGCGGGTGAAACCGCGGAGCACAGAGCGTTATTGTATATGCACCAAAGAAGTGCTTTTCTCGTGTTCTCAAACCCCCATCACATATGCCCTGGATTCCATGCCAATTTCCATTCGTGGATCGATACCGATCATTTCCGTTTTGGTCGTCGCTTTGAGAGCCAACGGCAAATTGTAATATGCAAATGTGAATCGCGAACCGCAGCCACTCAACGTATATGTACACATACATTCGGAGGGTATATTCTGCATCGAAGAACAAGCCAATTTTATAACCGTATATGCATAGAAAACCGAAAACTTTTATCGATAGTCATGGAAAAATCCAGTTTCAAATATCGACGGCCGTTGCTTTTTACATTAATAATAAAAAAAAAACGGATAGTATGAAATTTCTTGAATTACGATAGCGTTCATTCGTTCATGAAAAGAAGGTCATCCGAGTAACGAAAAATTCCGAAATAATTAACAGGGTTAATAGGCTCGAGATGGGTTCTCTCTCTCTCTCTGTGCTTACCATGATCTAATGAATTTTCTCACTCGTTCCCAGAGCAGGTCCCTCTCTTTCAAAGAGTAAAACTGCGAACATTTACAAAGAGGGGGATTTTACAGCCTCTGACAAACGCTCGTCAAAAACCCCTTTGTGTGCCTCTCTATAGTCATTTAGACGTCGAGGCCACAGAGAATGTGTTTCATGCTGGAAGGAAGAATTAAAAAGTGTGAGAAAGACACAGAGAGCCGCAAATAATCTGCTTTTGGTAAGTGACGTGTTCTGGGTCGCGTGTGGCATACGCGTCAAGCAAAAATTCATATATTTAAGGGAGGAAATAGGGTTAGACGGTTCAAAAAATCGATTTTTTTTAATTTCATAAATTGTTAGTAAAACTATTGAAAAATATGTTCCCAAAATTTTAAATGAAAATTCCGACTCGTTCTATTGTTATAAGCCATTAAAGGGGGAAATAGGGTTAGGACAGCGTTTTCTCAATGACATTCATGAATTTTTTTATAGTTTAAAAAATGAATATAATTTATTGAAACTTTGAGAATATTTTATACATATATTTAAGTATAGACTATAAAATTTTTGAAGAATTTCCTTGAAAAACACCGCAGATATTAGCGACCCCATATTGCAGGTCACAATCAGACTCAGCATTTTGCTATTTTTTCAAACGCGTTTTTCTGAAAACGACTTTTTTTGAACTTGCGTACACGCTAGTTTGGAAAGTTTTCAACCAATCGTTTTGAAAATTGGCAGTCACTTTCTTCATAGTATTGCGCTCTATATGAACCTAAAATCGGAATATTATCATTATTTAAAATAATTTTTTTTTTGCAAATAATGTAAAAATTGGCAAAAAATCATGCTTTTTTGTTTTGACCCCTGTAAAAAATTCAATTTTCTATTTTTTTGATAGCATTTAGGTTCATATAGAAGAGAGACATATAATAAAAGTAAATTCCAACCTCGTTTGATTTCAGATGAAAATTGCGGCTTCCAGAATGTACGCAAAATGCTGAGTCTGATTGTGACCTGCAATATGGGATCGCTAATATCTGCGATGTTTTTCAAGGAAATTCTTCAAAAATTGTATAGTATATACTTAAATATATGTATAAAATATTCTCAAAGTTTCAATAAATTATATTCATTTTTTTTACTATAAAAAAATTCATGAAAATCATTGAGAAAACGCTGTCCTAACCCTATTTCCCCTCTTAAGCATACAATTTCACATTACCTAACGTGCTACACTTTTTTGAGTGGCGTCCTTGTCGTTCATCATAAGTGACCTCGTGAACGCGCACTTACCAACTATACTGGCAAGTTCTCAGTTCAGTTCCCGCACATTATACTCGTATGTGATTAAGGCCGTCGTCTGGTCTAGAGCGAGATTTTTGACGTCATTTCTAATGTGCAATAACGTTTAAACCGTTGAAGTTGTCTCGATAAAAATTCACACGTGCATTTACCAATCCTTAGAGAATACTTGTACATTAAAAAAAAAATTATTTTAAATATTTTCATGTAGTTTTTTGCCTTGTTGCAACATGGTGCGCCTCAATGGGCGCCCACTCTGGACGATGTTGTATGCATCTGAAAAAAAAAATATATATATATTCTCAATCTGTATGAGTATTCTGAGCACTAGTAGCAGAATCGGTACTTAAAAAAAATTGTTGACAAAATGGCGGCCTGTTGAACTTTTATTAATGATATTTCATACATTTTCGGGTATTCGACGAGTTATAAAATGTCGGCAAAATTATTGTTCGACTCAATTCTGCTACCAGTCCTCAGAAACAGGCTACCGAAGGTACGTGCAAAATTTGAGCTCGATCGGTCCATTAGTTATCGAGATATCGTGGGCGCCGGTTCGAAAAACATAGTTCTGAGATAAACGCGTTCAAAGTTGCTTCCCGTTCGCGCTACCTGAGCGCGCGGCTTGCTTGGAATTTTCATTTCTCGGCTAATTTTTGAAATATCAATGAACGGTTTTCAGGAGCGTATGAAGAAAGGTCTAAGGAATAAGAAAATGAAAAAAAAAAAAAAAAAATCGATTTTTTCAAATTTCTAGACCAGACGACGGCCTCAAGAGAGTAACAAAGCTAAAAGTACGACCACATTGGTCATTTTAATCGTCTAATTACGTACATTATCTTCTGACTTTTAGCCACAAAATCCGTATACTCACCACCACTCGTAAATCATGATTTTCATTCGTTTCCATCGGAGAAAAAGTGGCAAATTTGTCACGACGTACACTCGCTATAACGATCATTTATCCCTCGTAGTCGCAAAAGTGATGAACAAACATTTCTTTCGCGCGTGAGCTCTCGTCGTTGCGCGTACATCGCTTTATTCGTTGAATAAATATGCGCAAGGTTAATCAGAGGCATTGCGTGGGCTTGCCGGTTGGAAAAAAAAAAGAGATCGACGATCGTCATACGACCGAACAGCGAAAAATAGCAATGTATACTCTCTGACTGCGGGAATTATTTGGATAAATGACGATTATTCATCAAGCTGAGTCCGCGATTGATTAATTTTCGTGTATCAGCTCCAATTAATTTTCCAGACGAGATACGCGACGATATGTGCAGTTAAGAAACGTGAAAACCCTATGCATCGCGTAGTTGTTTTACAGGTTTTGAGAAAAAAAAAATTAGACAGACGCTATTTATTTTATGCATGCGTAAGCTCTTTATTATAATTGTTAAGCAAATAAGATTATAATCCAATCAATGATTGTCCATTAGCGAAAAAAGTCGTTTCCGAGTGCACGGTGTCCGAGTGAAGTTCCATTTGTCAATGCAGATTTGCGCCGATTAAGCATTAGTTCGGGATCTTTGCATCACGGTATCCGTGAATTTCACTCTTATCTCCGTTAGAGTCATATTCGAGGTGAGGAATGCGGATAGAGTTTGAACATCGGTGCGTGGTTTGCGATCAAAAGGATATCCCATGGCGCGAGCGTCCGGATATTTGCGATCACGGATTCCACAGTAGGACGACGCGTCATTGCATTCAACAGGGCCAGCTTGTTCGACCTAAAAACGATAATTTAACAAAACGGCAAATTCAATAATTTATAAGTATCGAATTAATAAGTTATGTGTGCGAATCCTTTGAAACGATCTTTACGAAATCCTCGTCGTGGTTTGAAATCATGACGAATAATTCCATGGGAAAATCGTCCTTCGTGCCTTTGGGTACGAGCATATGCTGAGGCCATCCGCAACCACAGGCATTAAAGGCTTCGCCACTGAGCGTTGAATTATCGTTGAGATTGCGAAACGTCCTTTCGAATGGTATCGTCACCGACGATTCCGTAGAATCACGCTCGATTATATTATCACCAGGTTGAACTGTGTACAGATCATAATTGCCATTGATCAATCGTTTATCGTCTCCCAAAGACTTTTAAGGGAGAACACCACTGTGACCCCCTGTTTTTTTTCACATTTTTCAAGAATTTCTTTTTGTGGGAAAAAAAAGAGATATTCGAAAAATTTTTTTGGGTTTTGTTCCTTGTTTATTAATGTATCAAAAAACATTTTTTTCACATTTTTCACGCCGCATGGTGACGCTGGGGAAGCTCTCGCGTCAGGTGCTGTCATTTCCGCGGCACGCAGCAGAACTCTCTTCAACGTCGATCTGAAAAAAATACCGAGTGTTTTCGTTAATAATATGATATTTTGAAGAGAAGTACACAGGGATTTGGAAAAATATTGTTTTAAAAAAAATAGGCACGTCTTTGAAATTAAAGTTAATTTTAAAGGCGTGCCTATTTTTTTTAAAACAATATTTTTAGAAGTACACAGGGATTTGGAAAAATATTGTTTTAAAAAAAGTAGGCACGCCTTTGAAATTAAAGTTAATTTCAAAGGCGTGCCTATTTTTTTAAAAACAATATTTTTCCAAATCCCTGTGTACTTCTCTTCAAAATATCATATTATTAACGAAAACACTCGGTATTTTTTTCAGATCGACGTTGAAGAGAGTTCTGCTGCGTGCCGCGGAAATGACAGCACCTGACGCGAGAGCTTCGAAAAAAAACAGGGGGTCACAGTGGTGTTCTCCCTTAATGGAATCACAGATGAACACGAGCTTTATTTTTCATCTTACGCGTCGCCGTAAATTTATCCATCTCGATCATCAATTCCATCTGAGCACGAAGGGCAAACGGTAATTCACGCTCGTCAAGCTTAGGACCGATGAAGATCCTAACTGTACCAATTTGCCTCAAATTCGTACGATTAACCACCGTCATTTCGTACTTGAAATTGGCGTGATTGAGATGAGTAATTCTCACGGGCATGTCGCCTCCGGGCGCAAAGTCAAGACCCTTGGAGATATCGATATCACTCTTCGTCCAGAATGTCATCAGCGTGTTGAGCGGAGCGTTCGGAGTTGTTATCTGACATTGAACTATCTCAATACCAGGGAAGCTCAACTAAAAATACGAATAATATCATTAAGGCATTATATACGCGAAAATTTCCAAATTTTTCATTTTTTTTTCATTTTTGATTCCATTAGCGTGAACGGTTAGGAATATTTTAAGCTTTACGGAATTGAAAAATTCCAAAAATGCTATTAAATAAGGTAAGATTGCATTTATAATAGATAGCGCGCGGTGTGACCGCCAACTTCAAAGCCGTTTTTCCACGATTCACTTTTTCGAACCTTGTGAAAGTTCTAACTCTTGAACGAAGGTTCGGATCGCTTTGAAATTTTTACAACATATTCTTAGTATCACCACCTATCGTGTGAACCACAGAAACAAAAATGTCAATGACACAAAAAAATTGAAAAAATAAAATACCGACAGAAAATTGAGTAAACAAATTTTAAGTTTCGAATTTTCATAATAATAATTTTTTTTTAAATAATATTGTTGGTTCACACTGAAGATACATTCATTATGCAATTATAAATATGTTAAATTTTATTTCAGACACCCACATCGATGCCGAGAACTTTCACCATCAACGCGCGCGCCAAAAAAATACATTGCTTTATTATGTTATGTCTCCGACATTTGTTAGTATTTCTGATTTTTATTTTTACATATACTTAACCATGTACATAAATAATCTGTAAAAAAATGTTGTCAATATATACGTCATTTTTTTTTAACCGCGTCTAGAAAAGTTTCTTAAGGGCGGAAATAGGGTTAGACGGTTCAAAAAATCGATTTTTTTTTTATTTCATAAATTGTTAGTTAAACTATTGAAAAATATGTTCCCAAAATTTTAATTGATAATTCCGACTCGTTCTATTGTTATAAGCCATTGAAGTGAGTAGCTCTCCTTCAGGCCCCGAGCGCGCTATTTTTTCAAACGCGTTTTTCTGAAAACGACTTTTTTTGAACTTGCGTACACGCTAGTTTGAAAAGTTTTCAACCAATCGTTTTGAAAATTGGCAGTTACTTTCTTCATAGTATTGCGCTCTATATGAACCTAAAATCGGAATATTATCATTATTTAAAATAACTTTTTTATTGCAAATAAAGTTGTAAAAAATGGCAAAAAATCATGCTTTTTTGTTTTGACCCCTGTAAAAAATTCAATTTTCAATTTTTTTGATAGCATTTAGGTTCATATAGAAGAGAGACATATAATAAAAGTAAATTCCAACATCGTTTGATTTCAGATGAAAATTGCGGCTTCCAGAATGTACGCAAAATGCTGAGTCTGATTGTGACCTGCAATATGGGATCGCTAATATTTTCGGTGTTTTTCAAGGAAATTCTTCAAAAATTTTATAGTATATACTTAAATATACGTATAAAATATTCTCAAAGTTTCAATAAATTATATTCATTTTTTATACTATAAAAAAAATCATGAAAATCATTGAGAAAACGCTGTCCTAACCCTATTTCCCCCTTTAAAGCCGGTTTCTGTATGATTTTTACAAATGTATCATTAGCCGAAGTATCGTTGACGATATGACTCACTTGATCAGCACTGTATGCCGGCAAGCCACGCTTATATTCCAGAAAAATGTCGTTAATAAAACTGTGCCATCTGTAGAATACCGGATCTCTCATTGCCGTTGTTGTCTCTCCCATAACGCCAAATGGTTCCTACATTTATCATTGGTAATATCAAAATTAAAAGGATCTAACGAACAAACATCAATTATAATTAGGAGTACACGACTGTGGCAATACCTAAAATTTTCATAACTAACCAGATGACGATTATCAGGATCGTGACAGCACGCTATGGCAATGTGCCCATGATTATGAAGTTCATTATAAACTGTTTTGTTGGGCGAGAGTATTGACGATTCAACGATATTCCCAAGAATGTCAATACCGTTGATCTCCGTGAGTTTAATAATCTCGTCGGTATCGCTCTTCACCTCACCCTGATGAATGGCCAAGTAAATTCTGTCCCTCGCACGCTCGAGCTCGTCAATCGTGACGAAATAGTCGTCAATCGGTCTATTAACGTCCTTGAGAGAAAGACCGCTCGGACGTGCCGCCCAGGTTCTGCTCGCCACGAGGGAATTGAGCTTGGGAAAGTAACCTTCCGGTATCGGTTCACGAAAATTATTCAATTTCGTCACACGACCGAGTTTAACACACAAACGCTCACAGTTGTATCTGTTTATTATTCACATTAAAAAATTAGATATCGCACAAGAATTTATGATGTTTCATGCGATTATATAGAGTAATAGAAACACAGCTCACCGCGCCAATATTTGCTGATGCATATAATAGAAGAGTTCGCCACGACGATCCTTATCGACGATTCTCATATTGCCATCGTTAGGATAGACGAGGTGCCAGTGCCAGTGATGTAAGTTGATGCCAATGTCCTCCCTAAAATAAGCAACACGGTGCTCCGTCTCGAGATCGGAAGCTGTATAACTCATCGGAATCTCGATTGGAATCTATAACGAAAAAAATGTACGCAACCAGCATTCAACAGAATGCGAACAGTCAAAAATGCAATTCAGTCAATTCAGGGGTAATACGCAGTTACAAATTTCAAAAAATCGACTTTTTTATTGCATTTTCAGAATGTACATATATTTGACTATATTCTCTGAAATTTTCAAATCGATCCGGAAAATATTCTTGGAGATACATGCATATTTGTAAGGACGCTCGGAACGTTACAAAGTAGGCGGCCTAAACTTTGAACGCGTTTTTCTCAAAACGGCGTTTTCAAAGACGGTGAGCACGATTTCTCAAAAACGGCTCAACCGATCGGTCTGCAATTTTAACATAACCTTCTCAGATATATTCTGCAGGTATTGATCGAAGGAATAAGATTTTCGATAATTATTTCTATTTTTTTTAAACAATTCAACGAAAAAGTTTTGGTCGAAAATTGGAATTTTCACTTTTTGGAGCCGCCATTTTGTCAAAAATCAAAATTTCCACTATTCGTTCGATCAATACCTATATTTATCTATCCACTAATAGAATCTTTTTGGTTTTTTTTATTTTGGATAATCCAAACCGGAGATATCGTGCTCACCGCTAGACACCTTTTTTTCAAAAAATGAAAATAATGTTAAAAGTTACCACAATACATATATAAATTATTACGTTAATAAATTAAAATGTCTTTCCAGGAAAAATTCTTGAAAAATCGCCTTTTTTTCGGTCTGCTGACTGCGTGTAACTCCTTAATTGAGCGATCTATTTAGCGTAAATGAGAACGTTTTCAAAATTACCCGTGATCCCGCGGGTACGACATTGGCTTGTTCCATTGATTTCATGAAAATGGAACAGTCCATAAACTTGGCGGGAAATATCTCATAAGCGGGAGGTAACGAAAGAGTCTTCGTGTCGTGTCGATGAAGAATCGCGACCGACAGAGCGTACATAAATAGATAAGGATTGAGATTATCACGACAGCAGGAAGCGACGGCGAGCAAATCGTCGTAAGTTTTCATGCCCATGAACACATCGATTAGGCGTCCAGCTATTTTACGATGTTTCGGAATAAACAGTGAAAATAATTCGTCACGTTTCAGTTCCATCAGAGCGCTCATGTCCGGCATGGACGCGAGCTGTTTCACCGCAATCTTCGTCTCCGTGTCGTCGCCATAATGATTGAATATTTCAGTCCCAAATGAACGGAATCTCTCGGGCTATGAAATACGCATAATTGAAGGATCATTAAATTAATATTCGACCGAACAATATGGAAACATTGAGACTGATACGAAATTTCATTGATAATCAAAAAAAAAAAATATATATATCACCAGAAATTCGGGGGTTATATCAAAGGAGACATGGTTGCGACCTTTCGGAACGAATACCGGCTCCAGCGGGCGCTCGAAGAGGCACAGAATTAGATTAATGTCAGTGTCTAACATGTCGTTGATAATCGTCGTTACCGGTATTATTTGCGTCCTAGTTTATACTTGTTCGTTAATATAATGATTCGCGATCGAGATGATAGCACGAAACTATTGTTTCTTTTTTAGAGAATTATTAATCAAAATTCGAACAGACTTTGCACACGAGAAGTAATATGATAAAGCTCGAAATGCACATACGCGTCGACTTTAACTATCTGATGCAGTTACGGAGAACGAATTTCTATTTTATACAGCGATTTTCATGATGCAGCGTGCTAACGATACTGATAAACGCAATTGCCAACGCAAACCGCAAATTTCCTTCCGGCACTCCGTGTGCGTCTATCTCCTCAGAATCTAATCGCCATTCGTTCTTTCTCTCACTCGTTAAGTCCTCCTTCGCGGCTTTTCGTTCCCTATTTTCTTTCCTTTTCTTCTATTTCATTGTAACGCGAGTATATCTTCGACGCGTGCATCCGATGAAAACCTCAGAGCCCGCGTAACCGCGTGCACAATGTAATATGCAAACGGATGGTCATCCGTTGTGCACGACCTAATTAATCCCGCACTCTCATCCTGTTTATTCGCATATCCTGTCGACTTTGAGATACTTATAGATGCGAGAATGTGTCTGCGGAACGTGATTGCATGGCGAAAAGGATGATTGTCGGAAACCGATTTTGGCAACATCTCCATATTATGACACCTTCGTGTGACGATCCAATTAGCCAATTATCGATAGATCATCGAGTTTATTGTAGGTTCTATTTTTACAAGCATTTTTATTCTTAAACATTGTCTCTTAAGGGCTCACATACCCCTGCGATTTAAGAAAAAATCGATTTTTCTTTACAAATCTTTATTCTTTATGCTTTTAGGAATTAAAGAAAAACTTTTGAGAAAATTCCACTCCGTTACAAAGTTGTAGCAATAAATGGGCGACTAGCCGTAAGTTCACGTTGTACCTATCAGAAACTTCAAGGAGTTATACGCAGTCAGGAGACCGAAAACAGGCGATTTTTCAAGAATTTTTCCTGGAAAGACATTTTAATTTATTAACGTAAAAATTTATATACGTATTGTGGTAGCTTTGAACTTTATTATTTATTTTTTATTTGTAAAAATAATGATTTTTACAGCTGCTATAGCCGATCTCCGGGAGCTTCTCTAAAAAAAGGTGTCTGACGGTGAGCACGACATCTCCGGTTTGGATTATCCAAAATGAAAAGAACCAAAAAGATTCTATTAATGGATAGATAAATCTAGGTATTGATTGAAGAAATAGTCGAAATTTGGATTTTTGACAAAGTGGCGGCTCCAAAAAGAAAAAATTCCAATTTTCGACCAACATTTTTTCGTTGAATTGTTTAAAAAAAATAGAAATATTTATCGGGAATCTTATTCCTTCGATCAATACCTGATGAATATATCTGAGAAGGTAGTGTTAAAATTGCAGACCGATCGGTTGAGCTGTTTTTGAGAAATCGTGCTCACTGTTTTGAGAAAAACGCGTTCAAAATTTGGGCCGCCTAATTTGTAACGCTCCGAGCGTCCTTATAAATATGCATGTATCTCCAAGAATATTGGCCGGATCGATTTGAAAATTTCAGGGAATATACTCAAATATATGTACATTCCGAAAATGCAACAAAAAAATCGATTTTTTGAAATTCCCAACTGCGTATAACGTATTTTTCTCAAAACTATATTTTTAGAGAGTATCAGCACGATAACTCAGTCAATTTTTAATATTTTTAACTTTTTTTTTTACATCTTGATAATTACCTTCTCTATAGTCTGACGAGAGGTTTTTTTAATTTTTGGGTTGGACAATTTTTTATAAATTATCAAACCCTAATTTTTTTAAAATTGTATACCAAAGTTTGGAATACCGTAATTTCGTTATTTTTGGAAAAAAAAAATTCCCTCCGTCAGACTATTACTACTACATTATTTTACTAAATTCTTTTTTATTTTTGCAGATTGAATCGTTTTTGGTGAAATTATGGTGTCGACAAGGAGGCGCCATGGTTTTCATCAGTAGTTCATTTATATCCGTAAAAAATAGTGTTAATATTGAAAAAAAATTGAAAAAAAATTTTTTCTTACGGTTGAAAGGTTAATAAAAAATATGCAATTAACAATTTAATTTTTTTTTCACCATATAATTGTTACAATAATTTTCCAAATTTGCTCGATTTTCAGCGCGCGATTCCATCCATATACTCGTTAAACGATCAATTTGAAAGTCGTTAGTCGCGGAAGGGGAAATTGTATTCATAAGAAAGATCGCAGTTAATTAAATTTGCCAGTGATCCACCGAGTTATTATACATTCAGAGATGGAGTGGGAAGAACGGAAATGAGTAAAAATTTAATTGGCCCGGTCCCGCTTTTCCGCGGATTAATTTTCTCCTGTAATTTCCGGACCATGAAGCACAATATATTTTTACATAGATATATAAATGTATGTATAGTCTCGTGGTTTTATCACAAGAGACAGCGTATCGTAAGGGTTAAACCCATCGAAGACGATTATATACAATACGGGAACGAGGGTGAAGACCCTCGATTAAGACGTGTAATACAATTTCTTCGAGATTACGTTTTCGTGGGGTTCCAACGAGACATCCACTTTTCCTCGTTTTTTTTTTATTCACTTCCCGTCATATTCCCTCCGGGGAGAGCAGGAAAGGCCTCGGCAACTACCGATTCAAGCAAAGTTTCACCTTAACCGCTGCCCTAAATATCTAGTGGGGCGACAATGTTCCTCGCCGATAATGGAGCTTGTCGCGTTTCACAAGACAAAAGATTCGCGTGACCTCGGCAAACTCTTCATAAAATCCGTGAATATACATATCCACTAGGGTGGGTCAAATAAAATGATTAATTTTTTTTTTCCTCGATATAATGAAAAATGTATTGTTTGGCATCTCAAAAAAACCCTCTGCAAGTATGAGTCCTTCATATTTAAGGTTGTAGTCTGGTAACTTAAGCCGATTTTCATGTCTATTTTGGAGGGCGTTTCTTTGTAGGAAAATAAAAATGAATCGTTTTGGATATTTAGGATGTTTTCATTTACATATTAAAGATACAAAAAAAATTTTTTTGAATAAATTTAATAGTTTATTATTATTATTATTATTGATCGAAGTTGGCACCTCGAAAAAAAAGTGCGTGGGTGGCCCCGGTGATTTTGGCTCTTGATGTTATCTGAAATAAAAAATTCTTGATAATTCTTAATCTATGGACATGTCATTCTGGTCGGAACTACTGAAGTTAAATTTCATGGATAAATAACAAAATGGAAAAGGACGTTTTTTTTCCAAAGTCCGCCATTTTGTTATTTATCCATGAAATTTAACTTCAGTAGTTCCGACCAGAATGACATGTCTATAGATTAAGAATTATCAAGAATTTTTGAATCTTTTGAATTTTTGTATCTTTAATATGTAAATAAAAACATCCTAAATATCAAAAACGATTCATTTTTATTTTCCTACAAAAAAACGCCCTCCAAAAAAGACATGAAAATTGGCATAAGTTACCAGACTATTACCTTAAATTAAGAGGTCCCTCATCGCGAATTTTCATTTCCCATTCAAATAACAT
This sequence comes from Oxytorus armatus, assembly GCA_958009045.1. Taxonomy (NCBI): domain Eukaryota; kingdom Metazoa; phylum Arthropoda; class Insecta; order Hymenoptera; family Ichneumonidae; genus Oxytorus; species Oxytorus armatus. The sequence goes on from OY253747.1 coordinate 28,039,294, forward strand.
GGAAAATTTTTTTTTTTAACTTTGGAATTTTATTAGACTTAAACCGTTGATGTTACGAGAGTTTTTTAGCACATTTTTGTAGAACATTTGATGCTCTACAAAAAAGCTCTCTTGTGTCTAATCGACGAAAGTAACCGTACAAAAAGTAATCGGTGATAATTAGCTCTGTATTCTCTCATATTTGTTTGAAAACAATTAGTAATATATTAGTAGTATATTTATTCATATTGATGCATAACATTTTTTTTAATTCGAAATTTATGTACTAATAAACGAGATAAGTAGAATCCAGAGTTAATTATCACCGAATATTTTTTGTACGGTTACTTTTATCGATTAGACACAAGAGAGCTTTTTTGTAGAGCATCAAATGTTCTACAAAAATGTGCTAAAAGACTCTCCTAACATCAACGGTTTAAGTCTAATAAAATTTCAAAGTTGAAAAAAAAATGCTTCCACGTTATTTAAATGGGGAATGAAAATTCGCGATGAGGGACCTCTTAATTTAAATATGAAGGGCTCATACTTGCAGAGGGTTTTTTTTTAGATGCCAAACAATACATTTTTCATTATATCGAGGAAAAAAAAACCTAGTCATTTTATTTGACCCACCCTAATATCCACACACACCTAACTCCTCCATAAATACTTCTTCGAATATAAAATACATCAATTTCGATCACGTTGCATCGGTATCATTGCATATTCTTCGGGTTATTCCAGATATCGATAGAAAATTATATATGTCAAACGAGCAATATTATAGACAAAATATTCGTTCTAGCGTTTCTCGTCAAATTCACTACGATACACCGATAAAATTTCATGTGTTCTTGTTTTTTTTTTCGTTGAAACATCACAATCTTTCAATTACACTTAATCTCTCTGCTAAAATTATTGAAATATCGACGATCGTAGTTTCCCCAATGGATAATTAATTCGATGCCCGATAAATCGACAAAAAATATCTACGTACTATAGTGGGAGTAAAGAGCTATTTTAAAAGGCGACGGGAAAATAAGAAAAAGTTCTTGTGTTTATGCGAGATAATTTTATTTATTTAATATGAATAATTATGAAATTGAGAAAACAAATCGATTTTCCATTAACAAAACAGTCGTTTCCGGATTCAAGGGTCTAGGAGTCGTTAAATTTAATATAAAGTTTAGTTCGATGATCAAGCAGTGATTCTAGCGGCGTTTCTTGGTCTCACGGTGTCCGTGAAACGGACTTTAATCTCGGTAACGGCCATATTAGGGGTGAGAAATTGTGGCAAAGTTTCGACACCCGCGCGCGGTTGACGATCGAACGGATAACCCATGGAACGTGCGTCCGGATACTTTCGATCGCGAAGTCCACAGAAGCTCGCCGCGTCGCTACAGCCAACGGGATTGTCCTGTTGAATCTGTTAGAGAAAATCCGCAACGATTAACGGATCATCGTAATAACGATTTACATCGAAACAGGAAAAAAATAACGAAAATATATGGTTCCTTACCATGTCATTTCTGTAATCGGAAATCATGACGAACAGATCCATGGAAAAGCCTTCCTTGTTGCCCTTTGGTGCGAGCATATGTTGAGGCCATCCACAACCGCAGAAATTGAAACTCTCGAGGTCCGTACCGATCGGACGATTCTCGTCGAGATTTCGGAATGTTCTCTCGAATGGAATCGTCACCGAGGAGTCGGTCGATTGGCGCTCAATCGTATTTTCGCCGGGTACAACTTCACGGAATGAAAGTTAGGATTTCGACGATAAATCATCAATGATATCGCGCCCAAACACAGGTTCGAATCATCAGAACAATACGATTGATTATTTTTTGTTTTGTTTTACTCACGCGTCACGGTAAACTTATCCATTTCTATCATCAAGTCCTTCTGCGCTCGGAAACTAAAGACCAGACCACGCTCGTCAACTTTCGGAGCGATGAAGATTCTCACGGTACCGAGTTTCGGCGAGTTCGATCGATTTACCGCCTGGATCTTGTACTTAAATCCGGTATGATTGAGATGAGTGAATCTCGCGAGAACAGCGCCGCTTGGTGTAAAGTCAAGACCCCTGGAAAGGTCAAGATCGCTCTGGGTCCAGAATGTCATCAGTGTATTGGCCGAAGTGTTTGGCGTTATCAATTGCGCTCCGGACATCTCAATGTTCGGATAGTCCAACTGAAATTTACGTATAATTTCGTGAAATTCAATCGTTTCGACGCTACGACAGTCATTTTATCTAGTTTACCATGTTTTTTTATTTTTTTCATTTCATTAAATATATTATCTAATCACCTGGGCAACGCTGTATTCCGACAGAGTATTCTTGTACTCTAGGAATATGTCGTTGATAAATGCATGCCATCTGTAGAATACCGGATCTCTCATTGCCACCGCTGAGTCTCCCATAATGCCGAATGTTTCCTAGAAGAAAAGAAAAAGGTTTTTTTTTCTCATTGATGCACGTTTTCTATGATAATTTGTACAGTTGTACTTTGCACCCGATATATGACAGGAGAATATATCGTAGGACAGTAACTAACCAGATAACGATGATCGGGATCGTGACAGTATGATATCGCGACGTGTCCAAGATTGTGAAAGTCACCATAGAGATTTATATTTGGTGATAGAATACTCGCTTCCATGATATCGCCAAGTATATTGATACCGTCCTTCTCGGTTAGTGGTATAGTCTGGTTACGCATATTTGTCACAGAACCTGTATGAATAGCTTTGTAAATTCTGTCCCTCCAACGTTCCATATCCTCAAGATCAAATTGTATCTGATCGACCGGTCGATTAATGTCCTTTAATTGAGTTCCGCTCGGACGCGACGGCCATGTTCTGCTCGCAACGAGAGAATTGAGCTTCGGAAAGTAACCCTCGGGTATCGGCTCTCGTATATTGTTGAAACGCTTCACGCGACCGAGATGATTGCAGAGACGCTCGCAATTGTATCTGTTAATTTTTATGCGCTCAGGGGTAAATGTTGTAAATAATTATTGTTACGACTCGTGGTAATAATATGTTAAAACAACGAACTAACCTCGCCATAATTTGTTGGTGCATGTAATAGAACAGCTCGCCACGACGATCCTTGTTGACGATTTTTATATCACCGTCAAAAGGATAGACGAGATGCCAGTGCCAGTGATGAAGATTTATCCCAACGTCCTCTCTGAAATAGGCTACACGGTGCTCCTCGTCGAGATCCGAAGCTGTGTAATCTTTTGGTATCTCGATTGGAATCTACGAGAGTTTATGAATGAGATTTTATTATTTTTGAAAAAATTAGTATATTCAACATTCTCGTACTTTAACTCGAGAGTTAAAAAATAGGCTGAAAAGGTTTTTAATTCAAATGTTTAAATACATTTCATTCTGTTGAGATTGAAATGATCAACATTCTCGTACTTTAACTCGAGATCCGAAGCTGTGTAAACTTTTGGTATCCCGATTGGAATCTATGAGAGTTTATGAATGAGATTTAATTATTAAAAAAAAAAATTAGTATAGAAATAAAATAGTATGTAAGTTAAGAGCACTTAATGGTAGCTCTCACATAATTGTCAACAGCTTTTGTTGCTGTTTGCTAAATGAAAATTCTAACAAACACGTCACATTGAACTTAATAAACAAATAGGCTGAAAAGGTTTTTAATTCCAATTTTTAAATACATTTCATTCTGTTGTGTTTGGAATGATCAATATTCCCGTACTTTAACTCGAGATCCGAAGCTGTGTAATCTTTTGGTAGGTCGATTGGAATCTATGAGAGTTTATGAATGAGATTTAATTATTTTTGAAAAAATTAGTATATTCAAGATTCTCGTACTTTAACTCGAGAGTTAAAAAATAGGCTGAAAAGGTTTTTAATTCAAATGTTTAAATACATTTCATTCTGTTGAGATTGAAATGATCAACATTCTCGTACTTTAACTCGAGATTCGAAGCTGTATAAACTTTTGGTATCTCGATTGGAATCTATGAGAGTTTATGAATGAGATTTAATTATTTAAAAAAAAAATTAGTATAGAAATAAAATAGTATGTAAGTTAAGAGCACTTAATGGTAGCTCTCACATAATTGTCAACAGCTTTTGTTGCTGTTTGCTAAATGAAAATTCTAACAAACACGTCACATTGAACTTAATAAACAAATAGGCTGAAAAGGTTTTTAATTCCAATTTTTAAATACATTTCATTCTGTTGTGTTTGGAATGATCAATATTCTCGTACTTTAACTCGAGATCCGAAGCTGTGTAATCTTTTGGTACGTCGAATGGAATCTATGAGAGTTTATGAATGAGATTTAATTATTTTTGAAAAAATTAGTATATTCAAGATTCTCGTACTTTAACTCGAGAGTTAAAAAATAGGCTGAAAAGGTTTTTAATTCAAATGTTTAAATACATTTCATTCTGTTGAGATTGAAATGATCAACATTCTCGTACTTTAACTCGAGATTCGAAGCTGTATAAACTTTTGGTATCTCGATTGGAATCTATGAGAGTTTATGAATGAGATTTAATTATTTAAAAAAAAAATTAGTATAGAAATAAAATAGTATGTAAGTTAAGAGCACTTAATGGTAGCTCTCACATAATTGTCAACAGCTTTTGTTGCTGTTTGCTAAATGAAAATTCTAACAAACACGTCACATTGAACTTAATAAACAAATAGGCTGAAAAGGTTTTTAATTCCAATTTTTAAATACATTTCATTCTGTTGTGTTTGGAATGATCAATATTCTCGTACTTTAACTCGAGATCCGAAGCTGTGTAATCTTTTGGTACGTCGATTGGAATCTATGAGAGTTTATGAATGAGATTTAATTATTTTTGAAAAAATTAGTATATTCAAGATTTTCGTACTTTAACTCGAGAGTTAAAAAATAGGCTGAAAAGGTTTTTAATTCAAATGTTTAAATACATTTTATTCTGTTGAGATTGAAATGATCAACATTCTCGTACTTTAACTCAAGATCCGAAGCTGTGTAAACTTTTGGTATCTCGATTGGAATCTATGAGAGTTTATGAATAAGATTTAACTATTTTTGAAAAAATTAGTATACAAATAAAATAGTATGTAAGATAAGAGCACTTAATGATAACTCTCTCATAATTGTCAACAGCTTTTTCGCTGTTTGCTAAATAAAAATTCTAACAAACACGTCACATTGTACTTAATAAACAAATAGGCTGAAAAGGTTTTTAATTAAAATATTTAAATACATTTCATCCTGTTGAGATTGAAATGATCAACATTCTCGTACTTTAACTCGAGATCCGAAGCTGTGTAATCTTTTGGTACCTCGATTGGAATCTATGAGAGTTTATGAATGAGATTTAATTATTTTTGAAAAAATTAGTATATTCAACATTCTCGTACTTTAACTCGAGAGTTAAAAAATAGGCTGAAAAGGTTTTTAATTCAAATGTTTAAATACATTTCATTCTGTTGAGATTGAAATGATCAACATTCTCGTACTTTAACTCGAGATTCGAAGCTGTATAAACTTTTGGTATCTCGATTGGAATCTATGAGAGTTTATGAATGAGATTTAATTATTTAAAAAAAAAATTAGTATAGAAATAAAATAGTATGTAAGTTAAGAGCACTTAATGGTAGCTTTCTAATAATTGTCAACAGCTTTTTTGCTGTTTGCTAAATAAAAATTCTAACAAACACGTCACATTGTACTTAATAAACAAATAGGCTGAAAAGGTTTTTAATTCCAATTTTTAAATACATTTCATTGTGTTGTGATTGAAATGATCAATATTCTCGTACTTTAACTCGAGATCCGAAGCTGTGTAAACTTTTGGTATCTCAATTGGAATCTATGAGAGTTTATGAATGAGATTTAATTATTTTTGAAAAAATTAGTATATAAATAAAATAATATGTAAGTTAAGAGCACTTAATGGTAGCTCTCTCATAATTGTCAACAAATTTTGTTACTGTTTGCTTAATAAAAATTCTAACAAACACGTCACATTGAACTTAATAAAAAAAAATAGGCTGAAAAGGTTTTTAATTCAAATGTTTAAATAAGTTTCCTTCTGTTGAGATTGAAATGATCAGCATTCTCGTACTTTAACTACAACTTCTGTGTGTGCTACTAATATTCTTTTTAGCCATTTTATTAATTTAAAAAATAACGTGCATTAATTGTTAATCAATCCTTAAAAGACCCTGATCCTTTCCCTCTATCCAGTCATGAAAAAAAAAAAAACAAAAATTAAGCTTACGCGTGAACCTGTTGGCACGATGTTAGCTTCCTCCTTGGCTCGTGAGAAAATTGCGCTATCCACGTACTTGTCGGGGAATATTTCGGCGAGTGATGGAATCGGAAGATTTTTCGTGTCCTCGCGATGAAGAATAGCGACGGATAGAGCGTAGATGAACATGTTTGGATTCAGACGATCGCGACAATAGACGGCGACCGAGAGCAAATCTTGGTACGTTCGCATACCCATAAATATGTCAATTAGACGACCGGCAATCTTACGATGTTTGGGAATGAAGAGAGAGAATGGCTCGCGACGACCGAGCTGCATCGGAATACTCAGATCCGGAAGACTTATCGGATTAACTTGAATTCGCGATTGCGTGTCGTCGCTGAAACGATTGAACACTTGGACCGCGACATCCCGATATCTCTCGGGCTGTAAAGTACAATCGGTTATGGAGAATAATAAAAAGTACATTTTCGTGGTAACATTAATCGTATTAATATATTAATAATAATAACAATATATCGTACCAGATAACTCTCGGGTATCTCGAAAGCGACTTTACCTTCTCCCTTTGGCACGTAAACGGGCTCGGCCGGACGATCAAAGAGATACAAAATTCCGGTGTTGTCACCTTCCGCCATTTTTTTCAACGATTTTACGATTTTTCAATTCTTCTTTGAGTTTGTCAGAAAATTTTGATAGTTTTTCCAATCTTTACGAGATGTAAACGATGCTAGAAGCTTGCGAAGTAAATAGAACAAACAAAAAAATTCGACAAACGTGTTAAAAGACAAAGAGACACGATTGAACGACTCGAAGTGCACCCTCGAATGAACGCAAACTATCTAATACTCTAACGGAGAACGAAATCCTATTTTATAGTGGGATTCTCAGGATACAGCGGTTTTCCGATCCCGATAAAAGTAAACGCGCGAGACAAACACTAGCCGCAAGTTCGCTTCCAAAATTCTTCGTGTGTCTCCTTCATTTCCTCTCACTCACACTCTTCCTCTACTTAAAAAAAAATCTTTTTCTCCTTTTTTTTTGTCAAACCCTCCTATTTCGTTCACGGCTGCGAACGACGAAAACCTCAGAGCGCGCTTAACGCCAGTTTTACGTAAACGGAATGTTAACCCGTGTGCAGCGGGCACGTATTAATCGGACCTGCATCCTGTTATTCGTAAACGTATATCCTGTCTTATCTGAACATATTATACCTACATATAGACAGTGAATTTAGTCCGAGCCTGCGATAATTGTACGTCCGGTCGTGGAAACATCGTGATTTATAATTTCGTACAGATTTTCTTGAACCAAAAAATTGAATAAACAATTAATTCGACTTCATTGTCACGTTTTGTTTCAATTTTTATGTACGAGAGGGGACCCAAAAAAAACGGGAATTTCGTCATAATTTCTTTATTTTTTAATATTTTTACACCAAATTTTGATCACCTTCAAAGTATTCTCCATTTACCACAACGCACCTCTGCAAACGATCCTTCCAATGTTCAAAACATTTTTTAAATTCACTTATCGGGATGTTCTTTAGGCCTTCCAGCGATTTTTGTGTTACCTCCTCCACAGTGGCTAAACGCTTGATTGCTGCTTTGTTTCGGGGTCGTATCCATAGCACCACGATTCATCACCAGTAATCACCTTTGAAAAAAGTTCAGGGTCCTCTTCGAGCTGATTTTGAAGTTCAAAACATGCCCGAAGTCGACGCTCCCTTTGCTCGTTTGTGAGAAGGCGAGGGACAAATTTGGCTGCAACTCTACTCATGTGCAAATCTTTGGATAAAATCCTCTGAATTGAACTCCATGGTATCCCAGACATCTCACAGAGTTGATCAATGGTTCGGCGACGGTCTTCATGAATGAGAGCATTGATTTTGTCGACGTTTTCGTCACTTCTTGACGTTGAGGGGCGTCGTGAACGGGGTTGGTCTTCAATTGACATTTCTCCATTTTTAAAACGTGAAATCCACTCGTAGACTCTGGTTTTACTTAGGGCAGCATCTCCATAAGAAGTCTTAAGGGTCAACACCACTGTGACCCCCTGTTTTTTTTCACATTTTTCAAGAATTTTTTTTTGTGGGATAAAAAAGAGATATTCGAAAAATTTTTTTAGGTTTTGTTCCTTGTTTATTAATGTATAAAAAAACATTTTTTTCACATTTTGCACGCAGCAGAACTCTCTTCAACGTCGATCTGAAAAAAAATACCCAGTGTTTTCGTTAATAATATGATATTTTGTAGAGAAGTACATAGGGATTTGGAAAAATATTGTTTTAAAAAAAATAGGCACGCCTTTGAAATTAACTTTAATTTCAAAGGCGTGCCTATTTTTTTTAAAACAATATTTTTCCAAATCCCTATGTACTTCTCTTCAAAATATCATATTATTAACGAAAACACTGGGTTTTTTCTTTCAGATTGACGTTGAAGAGAGTTCTGCTGCGTGCCGCGGAGATAACAGCACCTGACGCGAGAGCTTCCCCAGCGCCACCATGCGGCGTGAAAAATGTGAAAAAAATGTTTTTTAATACATTAATAAACAAGGAACGAAACCCAACAAAATTTTCCGAATATCTCTTTTTTTTCCCACAAAAAAAAATTCTTGAAAAATGTGAAAAAAAACACGGGGTCACAGTGGTGTTGACCCTTAAGCATTACAGTAGTTTCCGCGGCCGATTTCCCCAACCGGAAACAAAATTTCACAGCCGCGCGTTGCTCTCGACAATCGGCCATCACGTTTTCGCCGAAATGGAAAAAGTTGTTTCACTACAAAAATTCCCACGGGCAAACCGATGCACTCACGGCGACAGAACTTCGCACACTAACTCAGGAGAGGTGTCCCCAACGGACACCTGGTCGAGCAATGGGTTCCCCCACTCGCCCTCCCCGCCGCGGCGCAATTCCCGTTTCTTTTGGGTCACCCCTCGTACTTCAATAAATTTTATCTGCTAATGAAACAATGATATTTCGTACGATGCAATATAATATAATAAAAAGAAATCTAAAGTCTGTTTATCGTGCATTTATTTTCGGCGTTAAAAAATCATCATCCACTTACGGGGATAGCTTGTAAAATAAATTGAAAAAAAATATGTCGCCTGAGTGATCTACGAGATGAGTGAGAAGGAAAGCTTCAAAATAACTCTACGCTGAGATAAAAATTAGTCCGCGAGTCAAAGAGTGAATGCGGATCTGCATAGAGGGAGAAAAAAAACGTCCCTAGGACGTGGTACCGTATTCGCGAGAATAAAAAAAAAAGCAGTTGGGAAAACACGGAGCGTTTGGGGCGGAAAAAATGTGCAAAGGGATGAAAAGACCCAGTCGAGGCAAACGCCAGAGGCGTTAAGTGACGCGATTACTACGAGCTAGCCAGGGGTAGGTGGGAGTTTCCCCGTACACCCGGTGAACGTTTGTGTGTGTTTTCACTCTCTTTTCTCTCTAACCGGAAATCCGGACGAACGGAAAATCCGTTTTTTTCGTGGGGGTAGAGAATTTCGTATATACAAATGGTAGGACGCTATGACGTTGCACATGCGTTTCGGGCAACCGGTGATACTCATGCACGTTGAAAAATCTTTCCACACATGGAAAACTCGATGGTTCATGAAAAAAAATAACTTTTAGTTAACGTTCGCATTTATAGCTTTTCCTCTCTCTCTCTCTCTCTCTCTCTCTCTCTCTCTCTCTCTCTCTCTCTCTCTTCTTCGTCAACGTCACATTTTTACCTTACCAAGTGTTCTCTCGATTTTTCTCACATTCCACCCCTCTTGCAACCACTAGACGCATCGAGAGGGTTCCACTCGTCTCTCGAAAACTATAAACCTTTTTGCCACTCTTTGCCACATAAGTACTCGCCATTACTTATTTTATTTTACCTCATTTTACATCATTATTGTATATCAAAATGCTAATGGGTCAAATATTATAGCGGTACCGTGAGGTTGCCGCTTAAAAACAAAATGAACCGTGGTTTTGCATGTTTTATTCTGAATTTATGGGAGTCAATTATAAATTATATAAATAATGTACGTGTTTATCATTTCTTGCTTTGTTGGAATTTTTTAAAATTATTAAAGCATTCAATTGTGTTAATTACATCAATTACAAATTTCTATACTTTTTTAGAATATCTCTTTTTATTCGAGAATTGATTTTTTCTTCTGTATTCTTTCAGGGTATAAATGAGCCACCGGCATATTGCCAAAATTAGTCTACATAATAATTAATAATTATTCGTTAAAATGAAAATATTTTTCATCATAAATATTTCCAAAGTTTCGTGAAGTCCTTCCGAACGTTTTTTTTTAATTTAAATTCCGTCTATCCCTGTTTGTCGGTATCGCTCGATATTAGCTATATTTTTTTATTTAACTATGTAGATAGTGTATTTTGTTGGAAACGGACAGCCGAATGAAATGTTCGGTTCAGAATACGAGAGTATAGTGCATATAGTTCGGACGAACGAATTCCGTCAGTGCTTTCGCCATTCCGCGTAAAAACAAAGGCGTTCGCCTCTACCCCGTCGTTTCGAAGGGATGTTACGAGCGCATTTGTTTGACCATAGGAACAATACTCGTCCGAGCTTCACCACACGTTTTGCCCTCTCCTCGCTGATCTCTGTCTCGCTCCTTCTCTCGTTTTACCAACACGTGGATAGGGGCCATTACCGCGCACTCCTTTTATGGTGAACCCATCCGAAATTACGAACATGAGAAGCAAAGCTCCGCTCGGAGCTTCAGCTCATCAGTGTGTACGAAATACTCTCGTTAAAAACAAAAGTTTCGACAGTGAGCGCTGAAAAAAAAAAAACGACGAAAATTGGGTCTTGAACAAAAGACGAGGGAATTCGAACGATACAATTGGTCCTCGTCATGAAAATGGTACTTTTACGTTAATCCAGAAGTTTTGTTTTTTTTTACGTCAAAATGAAAGGACAAAATTTAATGTAGATATTTATTTCCTTCGCGACTTTGTAGGATGCACTGATAATGACGTTTTATTTTTTTTATTTTATATATTTCCTACACTCGATTGTTACCGCGACGAGAATTATCAGATAACATTCTGATAATTCTCGTCGCGGCTGCGGTGAAACTGAGATAATCCACGCTTGAAATAAAATGACGAGTATTCTATACGGGGATCGACATTTTTTAAAAACAAAAATTCTTCGATAAACTATTCGAATTAAATAAACTTTATTAATAACGAGCTGTGGCCCGCGGTTTTACCCGCGTTAAATTTCCGTCCCCCGATTCAACGCGTCGCCGCCGCCGCTTTTTAGGGTTGTAGTATAAAGTTATAGAGCGCAAAGCCTTCCTGAATAAACGGGCTATCTAATGCAAAAAGAATTTTTCAAATTCTTTTTGCATAACTCGAGACAAACAATTGTCTCGAGTTATACGTAATTGTTGAGTTAACAAGACGAAGAATGTTGCTTCGGAATTTTATTTATTTAATAATTCCAAATTATTGTTCACTTCGCCTTGTGATATACGAAGGAATTAATACTAGTACAATCAATAGGGAGCCCGTTACTCTTGTCCATAATGCAATAAATTACAGGAGTTTTTTTTTTTTTTAATTAAGTTCAGTATCACGTACTGAATGTAAATGAACAAAATCCTCACAAATTAAGTGAGCGGAAGGGCTGCGATTTTGAGGAAAAACGTATCGGCCAATATCTCCGTTACCCTGCACTTTAGGCCAAAAATGGTAATATCCTTTCTTGTAGATAATTGAATTTCCTATCTTTTTTTCTAAATAATTTTCTTTGTATCACTTACCGTTTACGACTTATACGACTGTTAAAATTTATTTATTCACTTTGTTTAAACAATAAAATGCTAATAACTTATCTTTTAAATCCATAAATTTCCCACACTTTTTTTTTTACTTTTTTGTCTAAAGTTAATATTTTCAAATTTATAACGCGTTTTTATTAGCCTTGCACCCAGTAGCGCAACATTGAACGCGTTATAACTTTGAGAATATTAATTTTAGACAAAAAAGTTTTTAATAAAAGTTGTGGAAAATGTATGAATATAAAAGATAAGTTATTAGCATTTTATTGTTTAAACAAATTGAATAAATAAATTTTAACAGTCGTATAAGTCGTAAACGGTAAGTGATACAAAAAAAATGATTTAGAAAAAAAGATAGAAAATTCAATTATCTACAAGAAAGATTACAACCATTTTCGGCCTAAAGTGCACGGTAACGAAGATATTGGCCGATACGTTTTTCCTCAAAATCGCAGCACTTCCGCTCACTTAATTTGTGAGGATTTTGTTCATTTACATTCAGTACGTGATACTGAACTTAATAAAAAAAATATAAAAAAGTCCTGTAATTTAGTGCGTCACAATATTACCTATTGATTGTACTATACGTATTGTCAAGGAATTAATACAAGGATTGGGATAACACTTTGATAAAAGCGTTGCTTGCTCAATTTTATTTATTTAATGAAATTGTATAATTTCTCATTGATATGTTACGCAGTGAAACGCTCTATCTCCTCTGAACATTGATCACTGTTTTTTTGCACGATCACGTGCATACACATCTATTAACATAAATTCGAGAAGAAAAAAAAACTGTCATTTCATCGCAACGATGCAATCTCGTTTATCCAACATTTATAATTAACGTTACACGAGATACAGAATTGTTTTTTTTTTTACGTCACGCTAAAAAGTAATACAAACGTATACTTAATTGCTTAAATCGAGACAACTTTTACATAGTGTGTGCTAAAATTTGTAGGTGATAAAAATAACGAAGATTAAGAAAAAGAAATGTATCTTATTGAAGTAAAGCTTATTTAAAAAGAAATTCCATTTTATGCAAATAAAAATTATTTTACCAAATTGTAAATGGGACAATGGTTACTCTAATAAATGTTGTTGAATTTAAATACATTTTTTTTGTACAATTAAAAGTCATTTAAATCAAATAAATCAATTTTCATCCGATGTATACACTTTTAATCAATTATCATCTCATTTATTTACAATTCTCCTCTTTTAAGATGACTTTTCGTCTCTCAAAGCGAACGATTACAATCGATCGTTCAACGGTCTCGTTCAAGAATTCTCATTCTCCCCTTTATCGGTCAATCGTAAGCGTCGCACATGAAATGCTTCAATTTTCTCAAACGAACACGAGACGACGAGTAACATCCCGACAGGACGTCGCTGAATCGCATTGACTCGCAACGTTCGTGCCTCCGATCCATTTACCGTGACATCGGGCCCATGTCGATGTCATCATTTTCCATCTACCGATTCCCCCGAGTCCGAGCTTATTACCGTTGCCCGGACAACTCGTTGTACCCACGTCAGGTCGACACATCGCACAGATTTCTGTTCCTAAAAGATACATAGAACAAAAAATGTAACGAAAAACGTACAATGGGTGATGAAAATTCGGAAAACAAGTTGAGAGGAATAACGATAAAAAATAGGGGATGGAAAAAAACTACTGCGGAATTTCGGAGCAGTATTTTAAGATAAAAATATTTGAAAACATTGAGATTTGAAGAATTTCCATAAAATAATATTTTTTAAAAATTCTTCAAATCTCAACGTATTCAAATTTTTTTTTTCATCATAAACACAATACGGAGATGAATATTTTCAAAGTCCATTTATTATTTCGTAATTACTATATAAATGATACCAATTAAGAGCCTGGTTAACCCAGAGCTCGAAGTTTCCGTGAGATATTTCATCATTTATTATTATTTTTTTATTATCGTCCAAGATTACGCTTTTCCACTCAGATCGTACATTGTGTGCGAAGAGTCGTGGTCGATGCGAAAAGTCCGCGGGTAATAAAGAGACGATAAAAAAATCTAATAAGAGTATACAGCCATCGTATATTTCTTCATTTTTTTTTCCTGAAACGAGCTACGGAATTTAAATTCAAAAAGCACACGCAGCTTTAAAACGAGACCGTAATAGGGTAGTTCTCTATGTAGATATACGGTTCATATGCATATATTTTATATTCCCTGGGGGGATTCGAAGCTCGTGCATGATCGTTACTCTCTGGACTTTACAGCAATTTTTATGTAACCGCACGTGGGCAATATTCGTGTCTAACACAATGTAACGGGGGTTGGGAGTGAGGGGAAAAAATAGTACAAGCTACTGAGCACGACCTGATTATTTAATGCGCAAGCTACGCGAGAAAAGGTCGATAAGTTGAGGTACACCTTCCGTTAAAGTTTTACCTCAAAATCTCGAAAAGCAAAAGGGAAACTTTTCGGGAATATACGAGTGGAAGAAATCATGAGAGGATTGCAAAGTTTCACGCGAGGGAATCGAAAAAAGGGTCGAGGAAGAGGAACGCATGTGACAAAATTACGGTCCACAGAGATTTGGTTAATATGCGAATATAAAAAAAAAGACATTTCGTTTGATCAATAAATATACGAGCAGGTCAATTAAATATTTAATACGGTATGACCCTTTTTTTTTTGCTATTTGTTGGCAGAGTGGATAAATGTAAAAAATGCAAATGCAAAGGTAAATTATAATTTTGCATATGGCTTCCTCGTAATTTTTCGAAATCATAAAGAATTCGAAAATATTTCATTTCTCATTTATTATTGTTTGATTATTTACCGTGTTAATTTGTGAATGAGGAGACAGTTCGAGAGCTTTAAATTTTTCCAAGCTAGTGAGATCCCTTCGAATATCCTCATAAATTTTAATTAAAATCTTCATTAAGAACAGCTAATGATTGCTGCCAAATATCAAAAAAAGTTATAATATTAAGGATGTTTTTTTGTAAATAAAAAAATCATTTTCCGCGCTTTCTATGTGCAACGGACTGGCAAATATAAAGTTTCCCGATTATTTCGAAAATGTTAAACACTCTGGAATGAACATTTCGCAAAAAAGTTTAAACCTTTTTTTTGCTATTTGTTGGCAGAGTGGATAAATGTAATAAATGCAAATGCAAAGGTAAATTATAAATTTGCATATGGCTTCCTCGTAATTTTTCGAAATCATAAAGAATTCGAAAATATTTAATTTCTCATTTATTATTGTTTGATTATTTACCGTGTTAATTTGTGAATGAGGAGACAGTTCGAGAGCTTTACATTTTTCCAAGCTAGTGAGATCCCTTCGAATATCCTCACCAATTTTAATTAAAATCTTCATTAATAACATCTAATGATTGCTGCCAAATATCAACAAAAGTTATAACATTAAGGATTTTTTTTTAAATAAAAAAATCATTTTCTGCGCTTTCTTTTTACAACGGGGTGGCAAATATAAAGTTTTTAAATACAATTTCCCGATTATTTCGAACATCTTAAACACTCTGGAATGAACATCTCGGAAAAAAGTTTAAACCATTTTTTTTTAGCATCTATATATGTCGAAGACGTTGACGCGTATATTCCGAAGGGTTTATTGCCCGTGAGTCCTCTCGTCGACGATAAAATATACGAGCATATAGACTTATACCTAAGGGTGCTGTAATAGTTCCATCGCTCGGGTGAAAAGCGAGTGGTGCAGTGAGCGTAAAACCTAATTGAAGCGAACGTTGTGATAAGGGAGAAAATGAGAGAACGCGAACGCAAGGGGCTATGATAACCGTGCAATTATTTAATGCTTAGACACGCGACAGAGCTGAAAGCTCGATTAACGAACTTTGGTTATAAAACTTTCGTTGATATCCCTCTCCGCAACGCCGCAATATTTTTACGGCAACTTTTCGTTTCGATAAACAATGGACTATGGAATACATAAGGGATGATGAAGACAAATTGATTGCTTTGCTCCGTGAAAAAAAAAGTAGAAAACGATATTTGCTGAAATGAAGCAAATTTTACTTGCTACTAATGTTTTATTAAAATAATTCTTTGTATATAAACAATATTTCATTTTTAATGAATTAAAAATTTGTAGATTTTCAAATAACGAAGAAAATTGATACTAAAAATTAATTTCATCCTACTTGTGATCTCATTCGATTTTTATGAGAAGAAATCTTTTTTCTTTTCTTTGATATTTTTCATGTACAATATGGAAGCGACAGGAACGACTAGACGGTTGAAAACCACTGATGGTTCCGGCGATTCTCTCAGGAGAAGTCTCGTTGACCTCAACTCGAGAGTCAAGAGACTCCGTCATCTCGACAAACAAGCTCGACTTGCGGCGAAACCCTTGAAATCCACCTTTCCGCAGCTTTATCATTCTTCTCAACGAGCGAAACTCGCGAATTACTCAAATTTATTATTCAAAAAGACGAAAAAAAAACAAACGATCATCTAGTCTTTTATTTAAAAAGTTCACGAAAGTCATTTCATTTATTGACGCTTGAGATTGCACGAAATACAATTTTCAAGATATCTCATAAGACAATTTCGTTACTCTGTGCTTCGAGTATGAAACAAGTGTACCTGACGAATAGAGCAAATAGTCTCGGAGTACCAGTTTCCATTTTTCGATTCTTATTACGTTTGGAAATGTTTGTAAAGTCCTTTTTGTTTGCTGTATCCTACACGATTTATCACACGTCGACGCATTCATCTATCTGACCATTGTAAATATGTCAAGGATGATACACGGTGTTAACACCGTATACAATTTTGGAGCTTGACACCGATTTAAGCGTTGGAAATAAATTTTACAAAGTTTATACGTGAAAAGGCATTGTCCCATTCGGATTGTCTTTAATCTCAAACCCCGGGAACTAGTTTTGTAATTTTTTTTTCCTATTATTCCAAATCAATAACTTGTAAAATCACAAATAGACAATAACCCTTTCGATACTAGACATATTTTCGAATTATTTCTTTTATACAATTCTAGACAATTGCTAGTTTTGTATTTGACGAGAAATTTTCTGCAACAGCAATGATAAACTAGTCGAGAATTTTGGAAATACACTATGGAAAAAAAATTGATTAAAACTAATAAAACATGTGTTTTACTGTCTCGCTCACCTTCCGTCAATGTCGGAAAATCCTTGCTGCAAGCTCTCGAGGCTCGTACGATCGTGAAAGTGGCGCAATACCTAAAATCCAGAAACCACGAAATCGTATATGACTAAGGGGGCAAATAGGGTTTAAAAAAATCGATTTTTTCTTTATTTCATAAATTGTTAGTAAAACTATTGAAAAATATGTTCCCAAAATTAAAAATTAAAATTCCGACTCGTTCCATTGTTATAAGCCATTAAAGTGAGTAGCTCTCCTTCAGGCCCCGAGCGCGCCACGTGTATAACCGAGCGGTCACTATTTTTTCAAACGCGTTTTTCTGAAAACGACTTTTTTTGAACTTGCGTACACGCTAGTTTGAAAAGTTTTCAACCAATCGTTTTGAAAATTAGCAGTTACTTTCTTCATAGAATTGCACTCTACATGAACCTAAAATCGGAATATTATCATTATTTAAAATAATTTTTTTTTGCAAATAAAGTTGTAAAAAATGGCAAAAAATCATGGTTTTTTGTTTTGACCCCTGTAAAAAATCCAATTTTCTATTTTTTTGATAGCATTCAGGTTCATATAGAAGAGAGACATATAATAAAAGTAAATTCCAACCTCGTTTGATTTCAGATAAAAATTGCGGATTCCAGAATGTACGCAAAATGCTGAGTCTGATTGTGACCTGCAATATCGGGTCACTAATATCTGCGGTGTTTTTCACGGACATTTTTCAAAAATTTTATAGTATATACTTAAATATATGTATAAAATATTCTCAAAGTTTCATTAAATTATATTCATTTTTTATACTATAAAAAAATTCATGAAAATCATTGAGAAAACGCTGTCCTAGCCCTATTTCCCCCCTTGAATTTGCCTGTACACAGGATATGTATACTATCGATATCGAAAAGATTGGCACATCAAGGAGCCTTATGAATTTGTTTCTTTTTTTTTTACGTCATTCCAGCTGTACATTCGTCAATTCTGATATATCTCATAAATAAACAAGAAATCAATAAAATGTATTACAGAAACTTAATTGTTTTTTCCCAATGATCGATAAGCAAACGATGGAAATCATCAATCTTACAATTCGTCGATTATTCATTGACTTAATCCGTGAAAAACATCGCTCTTTTATTTCTTTCTAACAACACCACCCTTCCTAATTCAATTGTTCTTTTAATTATTATTTTATATCCATGTTACTTTTATTCGATTTAAATTTTATCTTTGCAATTGCTTTCGATTAATGTGGATCAATTGTACTAATCGTTTCTTTCAAAACCTTCGCGAAAATCGCTCTCACTCTCGTTGCTCTCGACAAATTCATCAATAACGAAGCGACTGTTTAAATCAGCGCAGCGTTCAAAGCCTCGAGCACGTACTCTCGAAACAACGAGTGTTCATACATATGAAGCGTGCCAAATGAAACGTAAATACAAATGAACGAATGGCTCAAGTCTTTCGTGAAATTAAAATTCGACGCGAGTGATATCTCATAAACAAAAGCACTCGAGCACGATTTTATGTTAATTGGATAGCGATAGTTTTGGACCGAAATTGTACAGATATAGGTGTGACACCCACTGTATACGAGAACTGCTGAAAATCTCATCATAAAGCTTCGACGAGGGGAGAGAAGAGTCCGGAGGGAGGATAAGCACCTCGTTCAAATTCGTTGGCTTAACCAAGCATCGGCAATTCACCGCCGGCCAAATCCAGCGTCTCTCACCCTCTGATTTCGCGGATGATGTTGACGGATACAAGCGACAATTTCCATAAACATTTACACGCTTGCACATATATGAATATATACTTAAACGTGTCGTGCGATATTTGCGCGTATGTATGTCAAAGTAAATACTAATCTTCAGCAGGGAAATAAATGCGGAAATGAAAGAAAATAAAACATTTGAATATTCTATATGTATGAAACGTTCATGATAAGTGATGCGAGCTAACATGAAAATTTTGCTCACGTAAATATTTAAAACAATTATAAATAAAATGATAAAATCGTAAAAATTTCACGAAAATGTCATTATGTAAAAATTCACTACCAAAATGCAACTAGCATTTTTCTTAAGCAATAAATTTAAGCCACACTCAAAGTAAACGCTTTTCTCATAAGATTTTTACAATCACGGTTTAATAAAAACGGATTTTCACGATTTTTCTTCAACTAAGTAATGTTTTTTTTTTTGCGTCACAAGATGCTTTGGGTATAATGTCTCGGGCATAAATGTTATACGATTAGAATTATAGTGCAAAAATAAGATATGAACAAGGAAGTGTAAAAAAAAAAATGTTGCACTCGAACAATCACTCGTTATAACAATACTCACCCTTCGTCGTTTATTTCGTTCGAGCTCGCCGTGTCAAAATTTTCCATACTCGCCAACGTCAGGAGAGCTACGTCTGAGGGTATTCAAGAAAATTAATAGTGCAAAGAAACGTCAAAAAAAAAGTCACGGATGTTCCTATCATTTATGATATTGTTAATTTTAATCTACGAACAAGTGTCACCGAAATGTTTATTACTCAAACCTAATTGGGGTTATTTTTTGATAAAAATAGAATTATTTTCATTGTTTTTCTATTTTTTAATGAAAATTGTATAAAAACTGTATAAAAATTGTATAAAAATTGTATATTGTATAAAAAAATAGGAAGAAGTAACTTTTTGTTAATTTTTTCACGTGTGCTCTAAACAATCTTATTTTCCAAAGTTTCACCTTTTAAACGAAAGATACGAGCGTCACGATGACATCCGGCGAAACTGTTACACGTTCTCGATTGTTCGAGTAGCGGACAATGCTTTCCGCCGTTCGTTGCCTGTTGAACGATAGACCGTGCTCTAGTTTGAACACCGTTACCGCATCTGTCACCGCACGGTGACCACTCCTCCCACTCGGCAACGTCACAATCGACAACTGAAAACGAGAAACCGTAGATCCAAGAGGTACAATAATATTCTCGTGATAACGGCTATTCAAGGAGGAAATGACATTCCGTGATGATTCCGAAAAGAGATAATAAAGAAACATTTCATGATAAAAAGGGACATTTAAAAACGAAGCGATTGTATCGCCAGTCGAGAAAGAGAGAGAGAGAAAGAGACAGAAACCTTTCTGTGCTTTGGCAAACTCCTTGCATATTTTAACAATATTTTACTTTATCGAAAAGCAAGAAGAATTGCATATCTCGATTTTGTTTAAATATACTTTCCGAGTGAGTAAAGTCTTTAAAATGGAATGAAACCAGTCGAGGGTCAATTTTTGCTAAATTTTCACTGTTAAATTTTAGTAACATTCATTGTTGCATAATTATTTTTTATCAATAATCAAATTTGATTATAAACAATATTATGATCAATAATAAATTTCATTATAAAAAATAATTATGCAACAATGAATTTTAGTAACATTCATTGTTGCATAATTATTTTTTATTATCAAATTTATTATTGATCAAAAATTGAATTTTAGTAACATTCATTGTTGCATAATTATTTTTTATTATCAGATTTATTATTGATCATAATATTGATTATAATCAAACTTGATTATTGATCAAAAATAATTATGCAACAATGAATGTTACTAAAATTGAACAGTAAAAATGTCAAAATTTTTCGATTTTTGATCAACGATCAAATTTGATTATCGATCAAAAATTGAATTTTAGTAACATTCATTGTTGCATAATTATTTTTCATAATCAAATTTATTATTGATCGTAATATTGATTATAATCAAATTTGATTATTGATAAAAAATAATTATGCAACAATGAATGTCACTAAAATTTAACAGTAAAAATGGAGCAAAAAGTTATCCTCGACTGGTTTCAATCCATTTAAAGTAGAATTGCAATTTTTTTTAAATAATTTAGCTAATTAGCTAAGTTATTACAAAAAAAGTTGCGATTCCGTTTGTAACTTGTAACGATATTTTTGACAATGCCAAAAGTATCTGCTGTCTCTCATATTTTTATTTCGATGCATAGATGCATAAAAGCGTGAAGGTACAACGAAACAACATTGATTTACTCGATTGAGCGCTTGAACTCTGGCGGGTGGAAAATGGTAAAGATCGTAAAAATCATAATCTCGCTCGTTTTTATTTTTAACTTGGGCAATCGTGAAAACGGACGTAATTCCAAGTGTCCCATTTCCGGATTCGATGAAGTGTCCTCCTCCCGCCTCCTCCCCCCGTCATTTCCATCGAATGTTTTGTTTCTTTTTCTCGATGTTCCCTAACTAACCCCCGTTGAAGTCGATTCCTTTGGTCGTTTCGTCTGGCACACGAAAGGGTAAAAAAAGGAGGGAGAAAAGGGACAAGCATCGCTTGCCTCGTTCGACGACGAGACGATCGATCTTTCGTTTGGAAAGTAGCATCGTTGAAACATCGACGAGGGAGGCAATAGAAAAAAAGAAAAGGAAGAAATAATAGAAAAAAAAGGATGTTACGAGAACGAGACCCGAGGACGAAAGGAATGAAACAGAGTTTTGTAGGATTGAGCTTAAACGCGATTCTCGTTGGTCATCCGGTATGCTGTCAACAAATGCCCCGAAGCTTTCCTCGCGATAACACGATTACATCTGTGAAGCTCTTACCGAGAATCCTTCGAAGCTCCGACAGCGATAAATGTTCATCATTTCGTTTTATTTTTTTTTATTGTCCGATGAGTTTTAAATTGACGGTTTTCGATCAGGGTTTTAATCGAATAATCGTTTATTTATTATAGTAGTATAATTATTGATGATTAATAATAACGATAATAATGAAATTCATCAATTAATATTAAAAATATTATGCTTAATAAAGAATTCATATTTTGGCTTGTTCCACTCGCGTAAAACATCAGCTGCAAAATTACTCATTATTCAATCATCAATATTATGTATTTATGCAAAAACATCAATTGACCCCGAACGAGGAACAGCGGGCGTGTCGTTTCCATCGCGCAACGTTGTTCGATTTACACGCAAAAATTCATTTTGTTTTTACTTTATATTAAACGGGAATACATTTTCATGAGAGCGCAGCGAGATTGGCAATTTTTATTTTTTTTTTCCTCACGACCGGGTTGAAGTATACATGATTTATAAAACTAGGTACTTTGAACGCGTCACAGCTTTCGACGATTTTACCATTTTATCCACCTCAAACCCCTCTACGCTCACCGCTTAAACGAAACCGGAATTTTTATGTATGTATAATCAAGATCTTTTTGGTCGTCTCGTAGTTTTCAAGATGCATTAAGTTCAACGAGGCCACCCTTCGTCTTCGAATCAGCAATAAATCTTCAAATTGTCTCACGTAAAAAAAAAACCGAAACTGATTACATGCACCCTTAATGATCATCCTCGTAAAGTTACGAAACTTTTTGCAACAGCCAAACTTTAAAAACCGTCAAATTCAGCCTTCACAAATATTAAATTATCCCACTTCGAGTCAAATTGAGTAAGTCGTGCGATTTAATTTTTTTTCTTTACACCAAATTGTTGAGTGACATGGAAAAAATATTACAGCAATTTTCTAGATTTTTCCGAAAATTCGTTAAATCAACACTGTTGGACGTGATCGATTTTTCGGACTTTTTTAACAATCAATCTCTTGATTGAAGAACGAGAATTTGCTTCTCCGATATTTTTTATTCGGAAAATAAGCGGTAAGTTAAAGAATCATTGATAATTTAATAAAATAAAAATCATTGATAATTTATTTGAAACTGTGTTAGAGAGCTTAAGGGGGGAAATAGGGTTAGACGGTTCAAAAAATCGATTTTTTTTAATTTCATAAATTGTTAGTAAAACTATTGAAAAATATATTCCCAAAATTTTAAATGAAAATTCCGACTCGTTTTATGGTTACAAGCCATTAAAGTGAGTAGCTCTCCTTCAGGCCCCGAGCGCGCTATTTTTTCAAACGCGTTTTTCTGAAAACGACTTTTTTTGAACTTGCGTACACGCTAGTTTGAAAAGTTTTCAACCAATCGTTTTGAAAATTGACAGTTACTTTCTTCATAGTATTGCGCTCCATATGAACCTAAAATCGGAATATTATCATTATTTAAAATAATGTTTTTTCTGCAAATAAAGTTGTAAAAAATGGCAAAAAATCATGCTTTTTTGTTTTGACCCCTGTAAAAAATTCAATTTTCTATTTTTTTTATAGCATTTAGGTTCATATAGAAGAGAGACATATAATAAAAGTAAATTCCAACCTCGTTTGATTTCAGATGAAAATTGCGGCTTTCAGAATATACGCAAAATGCTGAGTCTGATTGTGACCTGCAATATAAGATCGCTAATATCTTCGGTGTTTTTCAAGGAAATTCTTCAAAAATTTTATAGTATATACTTAAATATATGTATAAAATATTCTCAAAGTTTCAATAAATTACATTCATTTTTTATACTATAAAAAAATTCATGAAAATCATTGAGAAAACGCTGTCCTAACCGTATTTCCTCCCTTAAGGAGTTATGCGCAGTCAAGTGACCGAAAAAAAAGCGATTTTTCAAGAATTTTTCCTGGAAAGACATTTTAATTTATTAACGTAAAAATTTATATACACATTGTGGTAACTTTTAACTTTATTTTCATATTTTTTATTTGTAAAAATAATGATTTTTCAAGCTGCTATAGCCGATCTCCGGGAACTTTAAAAAAAAAGCGTCTTGCGGCGAGCACGATATCGCTGGATTGGATCATTTAAAATGAAAAAACAAAAAAAGATTTCGTTAATATAAGGTATTATCTAGTATTTAATCGAAGTGATAAGCAAAATATTAATTTTTAACAAAATGGCGGCTTCCCAAAATAAAAAATTCGCTTTTCGATAAAAATTTTGGCGTTAAATTGTTTATAAAATAAAAAATATTTATCGGCGAGATAAAACCTTTGATTAATCATTAAAAAATATATTTATAAAGCTTGTGTAAAAATTTGAGACTGATCGGTTCAGCCGTTTCCGAGGAATCTTGCTCATCGACTTTAAAAACATAGTTTTGCAGAAAAACGCATTCAAACTTACAGCGTCTATCTATCGGATTGACGTGAATTTTTCTGTGTATATACTTAACTGTATGTACATTACGAAAATGAAATAGAAAAAAAAAATTTTGTTTTTTTTCAATATCCTAACTGCGCATAACCCCTTAATGGATTTCACGTGGAACGGCGCGTATGAAGAAGAAGAAAAAAAGTGGTTTTCCGAATTTTATTCTATTGAACACTCGTGTACATGGGTGGAAAATCGCAAAGGGCCATTTATCTGCCGTTCCATATACGGGATCTCAGCGTGTAATCCGCGATAAGCCTTTCGCCTTACCACTAGCTGAATATATCCGAGAGCATTTTTATCCCGTTCACGCATATACGCTCGTTGCTTTGTGCATGTGTAGCTGGGATTTATCGTCGCCGGAACACTCGTTCATTGCTCTATATACTAAAACTATACAAACGTTTCGCACAGCGTGTACTTATATACATGTATATATCGATGAATTAAAAGCAGATAGTTGCACGAGCAACGTTTATTCACGGGACATACGCCCCTATGAAATAAATCGATTGATATGTATGTGTTTCTGTGGAATACAACAGAAACGTTGATCCTGCTCGCTCTTTACTTCTTCGTTCTCTTCCCTCTCGCTCTATCATCATGTATCCTCCATTATCACATTCTCTTTTTCTCTGCCACACAGCAACCACGAGTCGTAAATAAAAATGCCTCGCGAATGGTCCGCACGAGGTGGGTGAATTTTTCATCCATTCTTGGGAGCAAAATCGCGAAAAATATTTTTTTCCACCCTCCAGCCTCCCACCCCATCTCGACATTCTGCACGAGTCACGCGCGATATACATTTACCTGTCGGCGCGGTCTCTTTGAAAATGTAACCGTGTATATGTTACACGCGATATAAATGTCAAAGACACGTGAGAGAAGCGGTGGAAAATAGTAGGATTGAATGAAAAAAAAAATGACACTCGACATTGTCGACTAATTAACGAAGAAAGTATAACGCACAAGGGTATGTGCACTAACACTTGTTCCGCACCCTCGTTGAAGCCGAGTCATCAGATTTCGATTGTGCTACCTTTTGCTCTAACGAGAACACTCTTAATTGTACTCTAGTTTTATTCGTTTTATCATTTCGTTCCTTGATTTTACTAGCGTTCGAAGGAAAATGGATTTGTTCGATTTAGAGGTATGGGAAACCGGTGTGAGAGCGAAAAAATTGAAGGGGATGTGTTTCGAGAACGCATGACGACGTTGTTCGCAAATTTCATATGCAAACGAGCTGTGCCTCGCGGTTTCGGACGCGTTAATTTTCCGTCCCACGATTCAACGCGCCGCCGCCATTCCTTAGGGTCGTAGCATAAAGTTATATGGTGTAAAGCCTTCCTGAATAAACGGGCTATCTAATGCAAAAAGAATTTTCCAAATCGGATTACTATTTCCTGAGATTAGCGCGTTCAAACAAACAAACTCTCCAGCTTTATTATAGTATAGTTTAGATATAGTAATATAGTAGTAACATAGTAAGATTAGGGTCATAGCATGAAGTTATATAGTCTAGAGCCTTTCTGAATGAACGGGCTATCTAATGCAAAAAGAATTTTCCAAATCGATTTAGTATTTCCTGAGATTAGCGCGTTCAAACAAACAAACTCTTCAACCTTATTATAGTATAGTTTGGATATAGTAATATAGTAGTTAGATAGTAAGATTAGGGTCATAGCATGAAGTTATATGGCCTTCCTGAATAAACGGGCTATCTAATGCAAAAAGAATTTTCCATATCGGATTAGTATTTCCTGAGATTAGCGCAACAAACAAACTCTCCAGCTTTATTATAGTATAGTTTAGATATAGTAATATAGTAGTAAGATAGTAAGATTAGGGTCATAGCATGGAGTTATATAGTCTAGAGCCTTCCTGAATAAACGGGCTATCTAATGCATAAAGAATTTTCCAAATAGGATTAGTGTTTCCTGAGATTAGCGCGTTCAAACAAACAAACTCTCCAGCTTTTTTATAGTATAGTTTAGATATAGTAATATAGTAGTAACATAGTAAGATTAGGGTCATAGCATGGAGTTATATAGTCTAAAGCCTTCCTGAATAAACGGGCTATCTAATGCAAATAGAATTTTCCAAATCGGATTAGTATTTCCTGAGATTAGCGCGTTCGAACAAACATACAAACATACAAACTTTCCAGCTTTATTATCGTAGTAAGATAACGTCATTATCAGGGATGTTCGATATCAAGCTCAGCAGGACAAGATAAAGTGATTAAAAATGCACGAAAGCTAGAATTAAACAGCAAAAACTGACTAAATGTTACTTCAACAAACTATATTCGACGAATCCTTCTAAATTATATATTTATATATTTGATATTTCAACGTTGTTCTCTTATAATTTACTCTTGACCACAAAAACTTTGTGTGTACGGTCAACAAGAGATGAAACTTCTCGAAAAGTAAGGTTTTTGAAGAAAAAAACATTTTTAAACGTGTCATTTATTTCTTAATGTATCATCAATTTTCAACTACTCGTACCATCGATCATTATTTATATTATAGTTTTTTCTCCTTTTTTGTAATTACCTCGACAAGTATCGCGAAAGTCATTGCAGCAGTCGTTCAGCTTGAGACAAGCGTGATCGCAATAGCACGGTTTGTCCTGAGGGCTCTCGATAATGGCGTTCGGCGATGCTTTTTGAATAACGCATCCGGAGTCACGTCCCTCGCAGCATAGTTTAGCCGCGCTGCAACTCCCACCGGCGCTAATCTTAACGAGCGACAGCATCCCGACAGTCAAGAATTCCAGAAAAACTGGACCCATGATTGAACGTTTCTCGTCTCACAAAGTCGCAAATCACCATAAACCCTATTTCTTTGTCTCTTTTACAATTGTTCGTTTTTTTTCTTCGCGCAATTAACAATGCGGCCCCGCGTTATTGAATAAAATTCGAGAATTACAAATCCAAAATTTGACGAATTTGACACTTGTTGATAATAAATTAACGAGGTATTCCTCGGTTTTTAACAATTTACCAATAATCTCGAAATTTGAGATTATAAAGAAATTTTACTCGTGCCTGGAATAATGATTCACGCGTTAATTGACCATTTCACGGACTAATTAAGTTTCTCGCGGTAATCGCCGTTATCGCCGATTCTTGTAGTCCGTGACACTGACTGTTTTTTCATTTACATCTCGTGATATTATCGTTCTACGTTTTATTTCTTTCTGTACGCTGTGTTAATAAGAAATTGAAGATTTCACGGAATAGTTTTTACTCGTTGGAAAAAATTTGACAAATCTTCGCGTGCAACGCGAAACTTTGATGAGTTACGAATGAAATTACGTAACTCCGACGCTCGCAATTCGGCAATTGTCTTTTGCACGCTTTCTAATTGAAGCTTCTTCTTTTTTTTTTACATTATCGTTATTTTTATCATTATTTGTTGTGAAAAAGTTCTGATTCAAAATTGTATAGCTCGAAGAACGGTGATTTTATCACAAAAGTGTCAAGCCGCTATTGTCCCCTTCGAGCATGTTGAATTTTCGGTTTTATTTCATCGATGGGATTTAATCAATTTTTTGTCTCATTCACTTTTTGCTTCAAGTTTCGAGCATCTTTCGCCATTAATATCGTGAATGTATTGGGTGACAAATCATTGAAATAAACATTTCCAAATCTCGCTTTATTCTCTTTTTGTTCGTTCTTTTTTTTCCCCCCAGGAGAAACGTTGCCGGTTTATAGAGGCTGCGAAATTATCGCAAGTACGCGCCACTCGAACTGACGTCAACCGACTGATGTCCCATCGGCACGATATCGCGCACCCTTACGCCCGCGGGCTTAACAGTAGAACTCGAGATTCTCGGGGCGCATGCCCCGAAAACCTCGCAATGTATACGCGTGTTGTTGTATTTTATTTTATTTTTCTACTCGAATCCCCTCCACTTTGTTAATAAATACATTAAAGTCCTGTATCCGCCTTGGGAATCAAGAAATATTCTTTAAAATTTCTTTTTGTTCAACATTCAAACGGGTGAATACAGTGATTTTTGTTCCGTTGAAATTTTTCAAGGGTACAATGTAATAACAATACTCACACAATATGCGTATTGATTATTACAATAATTGAGATAGTGGAATGAATCAAACGGCAATCTTTAAGTTTGGTGCCAGAATTTTTAAAAAGCTTAAAGTAAACCTAAATTGGATAAAACTATTATATGCATATTGATTATTACAATAATTGAAATATTGGAATGAATCAAACAGCATTCTTTAAGTTTGCTGCCAGAGTTTTTTAAATCCTTAAAATAAACCTAAATCGGATAAAACTGAAGCAAAGATTCATATTTTTTAATGATAAAGTGAAGGAAGTTTAATCTTTTATAATCTTTTAAGTTTCCATGGGATCGCAACGTTTATTTTCTTAAATTTATTTTTCAACGAATTTGAGAAGATTAACAAATTTCTTTCCCAAGGCGTATCAATATTTTTGAAATTTGTACTATTTGCTAAAGAAACAGTGTCATTTTTCGTCGGGCAAACAACAGTTAATTGTTCCCACGCTTTAAATAACTGTGACCTTAAAACAGTTAGTACTGAGCGAGAGTTACCGCAGGACTAACCCCGTGGGGATAGAACCCGGATGCGTGTAACACGGTTGTCGATAAAGCGGCAATAACTCTCTGAAGTATCTGGCGCAGCCGTTGGGAATGGCCGACGCTGATGACGTGAACAAAAGGGTACAGAAAGAGAGAGAGAGAGAGAGAGAGAGATTCTGTAAACCCAACGGGAATTAATGGGGGATAAAAATGATAAGTCGCGTCAGATTGACATTCAAATGGATTATCCTGTGTGAAATAATGTATGAAATAAAATTCGTTACGATCGAACGAAAATCGGATCAATTCGTAATAAGATTAAGCTGCACCTCTGAGATAAGAACATGAGAAGGGTATAATAAGATAGAAATGTCATTTATATTGATAATAATATTAGTGGAAATTGATAAAAAGTGAAGTTTGCGAAGTGAAAAGTCGTAAAAATTCGAAAAAATATAACGCTCATCACAAATAAATAAATAATATTATTTATAGTAATTAATAATAAATATAAATCCTACATAAAAGACTTAAACTTTTCACATATTTGATTTCGATGCACTGGGGCTTTTTTATAGACATTCTGCAATTCTTACAAAATAATCCCCCCTATTATGAATATATAAATATTGTTTTATCAAAGTAAGGAGATTTGCAATCTCTCCCCTCTTCATCTACGAGTCCGATTTTCGTTTAAAATTGAAAATCGCATTGAAGATAAATAATCTCAAAGTAGAACTCTACATTGCAACGATTTCAATAAATATATTAACTGATAAAACTATATATAATTTTGGTTTGAATTATTTTATCCGGGATAGCGCGAACGCAGACCCGACTAACAAAAATTGTACGCCCGAGATATCCGCATTAGGGATATTCGCAAGGGTCAGCTCGACCGAGGTGCAATGGAAGAGCCTCGCCCTGGAGGAACCGCCTTCATGATCACGGTAACCTCTGCGCCAGGTAAGTATGCTTTGGCTCGTCACTCTCGAGCTTATATAACCGCGTTGGCGTAATTCACTTGCGAGAACAATCTCGAGGTACTGCGACGCGTAACGGCAGACCGCCGAACTAAAGAGCCACCGAGCCACGCAAATAGACTAGACGCGCTAGCCCCTACTAGTCGGTTGCCCCTGACAACGCTCTTTCGTAATTCTGAACAGCTGAGCGTCGGGTTTGCGAGGAAAATGCTCTACAGCATCGTCCAAACTCCGGCTGATGAATGGTTATATCAACTGTATGAATTCAAGGAATATTACAGAGCGAATTTTATGGATTTAGAAAATGAGTTTTTTTATTACTCGTGCTAGAAACAATGAAGAAAATGTTAATAAACTAACTCTTATGCATGATTTTGGTTTTTAAATGTTTGTGAAAGAGAAATTATCAATAACACTTGACGATTATGTGACTCTTCAAACGTCATACTTATTAAATTTACTCATTTACTCCGAAACGTAATTCCACTTGTTTTAACTCCGAAAATGTATAATTTTTCGTTTTCTCGTCATTTGCTTGTTCAACGTTACGAAATTTGAATAAGTGATTCAGAAATTGACATCGTGGTGTAACGGTTTCGATGATAATAAATCATAACAAAAACATACCTTCTCGTAAATAGAGTTCATCACCAAGAAGTTTTTTAATAGATCAACGTGTGTACGAAGTCGATTATTCGAAATGAGTAACTTCTTTAGACTTATTGTAAGTCTTTATAAATGAAATTATTATGTTTGATTGTATTTATTCCGGGATAGCGCGAACGCAGTCCCGACTAACAAAAATTATACGCCCGAGATATTCACATTAGGAATATTCGCAAGGGTCAGCTCGACCGGTAGTGCAATGGAAGAGCCTCGCCCTGGAGGAACCGCCTTGTTGATCACGGTAACCTCTGCGCCAGGTAAGTATGCTTTGGCACGGCACTCGTCGGCTTAAGTAACAACCAGTCGCAGCTTCTATTGTGAGAAAATTCTCGACCCTCTGCGACGCGTAACGGCTGGAAAGCGAACTAATAAACTGATGCTCTCCTTTCACATTTAGGAGAGTTCGAATCACGTACAAAAAATGACAACCGAGATAAACTACTTCAGTGTACTTCCTTTAATTATTTAATAAATTGTTATATCACATAATTCAGGATTTGTTAGTAATTTCTTCTTAACAAATATACAAATTATCCTGTACTGTCGAAAATGTTTAAATATTATATTAAACGTAATGGAATCAAACGTTAATGTACATAATACAAAATTGGAAATCGATAAAAGGGCTAACAAATAATTGTCAATATTGTTCGAGATCAGTTTTACCACACTAAAATTGGAAAGTCTTCAGTTTGTTAAAACCACCTCGTTTATCACTCGGAACCTTAAGACAACATAATTGAGTACATAGACTCACGTCCCCATTAGAACAATGTGGCTAATTACAATTGTGAGAAACGGGCAGCAATTGCAGTTTGATTAAAGACAAGTTTATAGCTGTACCTTAAACGAAAAAGCAGCTAAGAATTATGTAGCATATTCAACTAATTTATAAACTTCTCCTTGAACGTGCCGGGTACGGTATTTGTGTAAATTAAAGAAATGCTCTCAGTTTATTGGAGTTCTTGTAACTTATAAATATACGATTTTATGTTTGATATGATATTATCCGGGATAGCGCGAACGCAGTCCCGACTAACAAAAATTATACGCCCGAGATATTCACATTAGGAATATTCGCAAGGGTCAGCTCGATCGGTAGTGCAATGAAAGAGCCTCGCCCTGGAGGAACCGCCTTGTTGATCACGGTAACCTCTGCGCCAGGTAAGTATGCTTTAGCATGGCATGTGTCAGCTTAAGTAAATGCATTCTGCTCGTTCTCTTGCGAGAAACTTCTGGCCCCTCAGCGACATCTGTGCCAAAACGAGGCAACTAAAGTTTCTCGTATATATAATTATGTACATGGACCTGTTTGTGAAATGGTGAAATAGGTAGACTTTCAAAATAAAAAAAAAGAATATCCTTATCATGTTATAAGTGGTGGCTAAATGTCACCTAGTCAATAATGAGCCAATAAATTCTATATCATTTTTTTGTCGATAGATTATCCTTGTCTATATATTTACATAATATGGTTACAAAAATAATATATTCATAATTACACGTTTAATACTATTTATTAACAATATTTCGAATCGGCTGAATATTCTGCTAAATTAATTTTATAAATCTATTTTTTCGATGACACATATAAAAATATCGAAATCTAAACAGTTCGTTATCGTACGAAAGTGACTGGGAGGACGGAGCAGAGAGGAGGCTCGACAAGCTCGGACAGTTAGTGTGCGAGAGAGAAGACCGGTACCGATTAATCGAAAAAGAGAAAGACACGGCGATAGTTTCTCGTTCGTTCGGATTAATCTTATAAACCAGACAATTCATTATTTATAATTTCTACTCGATCTTCCACTTGTTCGATCTGTTCTTTTATTATATTTGTGTCGAATAAAAATTGTCAAAGAAAAACGTGGAATTAACAATTTTCACGTAAACTCATACCGTTAAAGTGTGAAACGCTTTTAAAAATAATTTTGTGATTTTTCCCGATGAACAATTTTATAACTAACTTATAACTACTGCAAGTTAAAGTTTGTCAGAAATATTCATTAAGTATAAAAAAAGTCATGTATTTTATAACGAACTAACACTGCACTGACAACTCTTCTCCACTTTTATTTGATTAATAAAAGTAAAATAAGAAGTGAATTAAACTTTAAATTGTTTATTATGTTTGTGTTAAAATTATCCGGGATAGCGCGAACGCAGTCCCGACTAACAAAAATTATACGCCCGAGATATCCACATTAGGGATATTCGCAAGGGTCAGCTCGACCGGAGTGCAATGGAAGAGCCTCGCCCTGGAGGAACCGCCTTATTGATCACGGTAACCTCTGCGCCAGGTAAGTATGCTTTGGCACGGTCGACGTGGACTTATGAAAGCGCACGGTCGGTAGTTCGCTTGCGAGTATGAATCTCGAGCTACTGCGACGCGTAGCGGCCGGAGCACCAACTAACTTTGCCGGCGCATAGAATATATATATATATATATATATATAAAACAGCTGCTTGGGCAGCTACAATCCAACGTATATATATACATATATACAAGGGCGATTTTTTTTTTCGTCTATTTTTTTTCTCAGTCTCCGCTTGAAATTTTGTTGGATATGTCGAAAAACAAAGTCCCTGAAAGTTACAGCCCTTAATATTAATTCTAAGTACTTTCCCTTAGCGTGAAAAGATTTTCCATCTAAAATACACGTAAATCGAATTTTTTTTTTTCAAAATTCTATAACTCAGCCGCATTTTATGCTATCATATTGTTCTTGGTTTCGATTTACTCAGAAAAGTACCTATTGCGATTTACAATCTCGAAAAGTACCTATTGCGGCGAAAGTGTAAATTGTACTGGTGAGTTGGTACGGGTCACTGAAGTTGATTTTTACCCAAAATTCTCGTTGTTTTGCTGTTATCTCCGAAACAATTAACTTTACGAAAAAAATGTAAACGAAAAATTTGTTGGAAATTTAATTTCCTACAAAAAAGGTCTTATCGACCCAATTGCTTAGATTAATATTTATTGAGATATTGAACTTCAGCTTATGAGTAGTATACAATTTTTACGGTTTATATTACAATAAAAAATGTTATATTACTCATAAGTTAAAGTTCAATATCTCAAGAAATATCAATTTAAGCAATTGGGTCGATAGAACCTTTTTTGTAGAAAAATAAATTTCCAACAAATTTTTCATTTGCCTTTTTTTCGTAAATTTAATTGTTCCGGAGATAACAGCAAAAAAACGAGAATTTTGAGTAAAAATCAACTTCAGTGACCCGTACCAACTCACCAGTACAATTTACACTTTCGCCGCAATGAGGACTTTTCTAGATTGTTTTATTCTAAGTAAATCGAAACCAAGAACAATACGATAGCATAAAATGCGGCTGAGTTATAGAATTTTGAAAAAAAAAAAAAAAATCGATTTACGTGTATTTTAGATGGAAAATCTTTTGACGCTAAGGGAAAGTACTTAGAATTAATATTAAGGGCTGTAACTTTCGAGGAATTTGTTTTTCGACAAATCCAACAAAATTTCAAGTGGGGACTGAGAAAAAAAAATTGTCGAAAAAAAAAATCGCCCTAATATATATGAGGGCGATTTTTTTTTCGACTATTTTTGTACGTATACACACACACACACACACGCACATATATATATATATAGAAATTTCGTTGCCAGAGTCGAGATTTAGGGAGTTGTTTCTATATTTCTTAATCAACGTCACTAAAAACATAATTCTTTATAAAATTGAACATTGCATCATTTAATATTCGTGATGGAACAAATTATTGGTAAATAATAATGAAAAGATTACCAACTGTTATATTTGCCATTTAAACATGACTACAATTATAATTTTTTCTTGAACCAAATACAAACATAGTAATTTTTCATAATGCATACAAAAATTAATTACATAATGCAACAAATTATTGCTAATGATGTACAATATTTCAAGATTATTAAAGTGTTTCTTCGTTGTTGCGCCGTATGACAAGGATAATTGTCAAAGTGCGACTTTTTGGAAACAACGTACATTACAAGACGAACAAGTGAAGGGCAAAAAAACCTTTCTGAACTTTCGCGATGGCGATGTTTTTATCGGGGCCAGGGGGGGTGGAATACGCGAAGCGTACTCTGGACTTTCTTCTACGTCGTAAACCGCTGGTATAACCGTGCACCGGGTGCACGGGGCACAGACGTTAATACGTGTTTTCACACCTTGTCGACGATGAAACAAATTGTTTGGTTTAAAGTACACACGGGGCGGGGAAGGGGGGCACCTGATGTCGACGATATGTGGCGCGGTGTGCCCGAAGTGGCATTTCACCCCTTTCGCATTTCACCCTTTTTTTACTCTTCGAAAAACATAGAACCGCGTATATACCGGCGTGAAAGATTAATGGTAAACGAGCCGGACGGAAAATGGGAAACGTCACGCCAAAATTGAGATGGCGAACGAAGGAATAGGTTTTCTATTTTCTGAATGTAACCCAGTAAAGAAGAAATAAGAACAAGAAAACGATGAGCGAGGGGAAAAAAAAAAGTTGAAAGAAGGGGGAAAAAAAGAGTTGAAAGAAAAGAGAATTTTGTACGCGGGGAAAGTAGTTCGTGCAATTTGTAAAAATTCCGTTAATGATCCATTTGGTGAAGGGCACGATAATTGAAAGAATTTTGTTTTCTGAGCAAAAGTAATTTTTTACCATTTTTAAAATGATTTAAAAAAAACTTATCATTTGTTTTCTTCTAATGTTATTTACACGTAATGCCATTTATAGACCTGATAATTATGAATATTTATTAATAATTAGAACCGTCGAAATTTAATCTAAAATGACCAATTGTGTTCCAGAATAATGGAAAAACATCACAACGAATTTGCAATCTACATTTTCCACTTTTTCCACCGTAATACACGGTCCAACCCCTCTTATCTCTCGGATGAGACGGGAGAATCACGACAGACTACACGACATATATATGTTTGCCCATTTTACCGGTAGGATGAGGGTTGAAAACGTGGAAAAGCAGCGAGAGACTCGGATGGGATCGAGGCTTTTCGGTTCAGAAACGAGTGAAGAACGTCGTCGTAGAGGAAAAGCTCTCGTAGTTCCGTGACAAAAAATTCTTTACCCCCGCTCTTTCTCACTCGCGCAAATGAATAATGCATCGTGAATTCAAGAACGATTCTCGTACTCCTTCGGAAAACGAAGTTTTGTCGCGCGCCCCATTCTCTAACGGTGACGCGAGGATCCGAAAGACTTAAACACATACATATATTAGGGGATAGAGAACGAGTGATCTTCGTTCTATTTTTCTTTGTCATAAACTTCGTTCGTATTCTCTCAAGAACGTTTCTTGTCGTTTTATCAGCAGAGCTTTAGCGCCTCAAACTCGCCAAAATTCACTCAAGCCAATTCCTTTTTCTATATCATTTTCATCCCCTCGCCGTAAAGATCCACATTGTCGTGTTCAAATTCGTTGGTTCAGCAACAAGAAAAAAAAGTCAAACATTTAGGGTATCGAGTAAAAAAAACTGAAACGCTGGATCATATCGATAAAAATTATTATTTTTTCTGGAAATTGATCGTTTTGGAACAGATTTTTTAAATCCAGACTCAGTTCGGTTCTTTTTGTTCTGAGCAGTGCATATTTGCATCAAAGATAGATCGTGTGTTGGCATCTCGAAAAAAGACTGTTTACATAAATGTAATGCAGAGTTGCAAAAAATGCATTATTTTTATAATGCATTATTGATTTCATTAGTAATTATTCTAGTAATGAGTAATGGGACTTGAATTCCATTACGCATCGTTCATTTAATAAATAATGCGATCAAGAAAAACATTGCATTAATCTTCTAATTAATAATACCAATATCAGGCCATTAAGCATTACATAAGTACTGGAAAATGAAAAAACATATCATTTTGCATTACGTTATTAATGGTTAATTGACACAGCGTTACATTGAACATGACTAAAGTAATGGGTAATGTGGAAAGCATTACATTACTCATTACCGAAGTAATGGGTATTGTAATGCTTTGCATTACCCATTACTTCTGTAATGGCTAATGCAAGACAATGCTATTTTTCCATTTATATAGAAATAAATAATGAAAAATATAAAAATGGAGCATTACTTCCAGTACTGCATTGTGTCGAGTAATGCATTAGTTGCATTATTGGAATCGAAATTCTTTATTAATTTATATAACAATGTCAATGAGAACGCATGATTTGGTTGAACACAAAGCGCACGACCGCTATCTTTGTCTTCATTTACTTTCCTTCATGAACGACGTTCTTTAAGGGGGGGTGGTAGGGTTTTAAAGGCGAAAAAAAAGCATATTTTTATGATTTTTTTGCGGCGACATGAGTAATATAATTTTATTAATTAGAATTACATATTATTGTACAACTATTGAAGTATCTCAGAAAACATTTTCAATGAAAAATATTGATAAATAAGCCGGTGACGTTGAATCTCCAGAGGCGCCTTGAGAAAAGTGGTTTTGCGGTGAACATTATAACTCGTTACCGGATCATCCGAAACAAAAAAATTGATATGCATTTTAAAGGTGATGTATTTCTCGAGGTAATCAGGAAGAGTTTTTTTTTTTTTTTTTTCTATTTTTTGCAGCACTTGGAAGTGAAAAGAGCAATTTAGCTCAAAAAATCGCGCTTAATTTGTTATAAAAAAATTGAAAAAATTGGAAAAAAAAAAAACTCCTCCTGATTATCTGTTGATTTATGTGAAGAAGTAATGTTTAAATTTTCAAAAGGATCGGTTCAGTAGATTTTGAGTTCTAATATTCACAAACTTCAACAATTACGTTTTCGGGAAAATCGATTTAAAGTTTTTTATACGTGAAAATCAGGTATCACGGCCGGTCGTTTGAAACGCTGTAACTCCGTTAGTTTTACTCCGATTGACTTAAAATTTATACACAATATTCTCGACATATTGTTCATTCAGAAAAAAAAATAAAAAAAAAATGCAAAAAAAATAATTTAAAAACTCCACCCCCCCCCCCCCCCCCCTAAAGAGACGTTGAGACAGCAACACCACAAAGTAAATAAGCAGACTATTCCAATAGTTCTGATATTCGCTCTATATCGTTTATATGAAACCCAGCGTTGAAAATATTCGCTTCTGAAGCATTATTAACTTCATACTTTATGTCAAAATCATCAAAATAAAACTGCGAGATTTTTCATTTCAAATTAAAGATGCAAATATCATTAACTTACACTCATTTCAATCGTCCGTAGTTTGAAAAAAGATTTTCTTTTTACGACCTTCAACATCAATAGAAGTAACGTGCAACTCCAAAAAGATGTATCGCGGTACTCTATTACCACACAGATAGAGGAGATGTGATGTTTTTGTGTTAACAGAGTCGCGAGTAACTTTGCCCGTTCACTAAATGCCCGGGAAAAAAATGGTTGGGTACGATCTTATACAATCATATACAATCTTAGAAGATAAGATTTTATACAACTTGATCAAAAATTGAGACGATAGAATCATATAGAATCATATAAATTCTTATAGAATTATATCCAATTGTATGCGACAATTGTTTTCCATATGACTGTATATGATTCTATAGAATTTGATAATACTATATAAATTTGTATATGACTCTAAAAAAATTGGCAATTTTGTATAAAATTGTATATGATTGTATATATTGTTATATATAAGACTCATATAGATGTTTTAGGATTGGATCGGAAGATGTATGATTTTTTACGATTATGTATTATTGCATTAAATTTTCTCTCATTTCTTGTTAAAGTATAATAATAAATTATTGTATTCGTATTCCGATAATGCATTACTCGAAGTAATAATGCATTAGTCGAAGAAATAATGCACTCGAGGTAATACATTACCCATCATTATAGTAATCGATAATGGAAGTATTTTGCACTACTAATTACTATAGTAATGGATAATGGAACACTTCTGTATTACCCATTATGTCAGTAATGGAAAATGAAACACTTTTGCATTAGCCATTACTTCAGTAATGGATAATGTAATGTTTTTCGTATTATTCATTATTAAGGGGAGGTAGGGTTTTAAAATTATTTTTTTTTGCATTTAAAAAAAAATTTTTTTCTGAATGAACAATAGGTCGAGAATATTGTGTATAAATTTTAAGTCAATCGGAGTAAAACTAACGGAGTCACAGCGTTTCAAACGACCGGCCGTGATACGTGATACGTGAAAACTTTAAATCGATTTTCCCGAAAACGTCATTTTTGAAGTTTGTGAACATTAGAACTCAAAATCTACTGAACCGATCCTTTTGAAAATTTAAACATTACTGCTTCACATAAATCAACAGGTAATCAGGAGGAGTTTTTTTTTTCTTTTCAATTTTTCCAATTTTTTAATAACAAATTAAGCGCGATTTTTTGAGCTAAAATTGCGTTTTTCACTTCCAAGTGCTGCAAAAAATAGAAAAAAAAAAAAAAAAAAACTCTTTCTGATTAAAATTGATCATATCAATTTTTTTGTTTCGGATGATCCGGTAACGAGTTATAATGTTCACCGCAAAACCACTTTTTTTCAAGGCGCCTCTGGAGATTCAACGTCTCCGGCTTGTTTATCAATATTTTTCATTGAACATTTTTTCTGAGATACTTCAATAGTTGTACAATAATATGTAATTCTATTTAATAAAATTATATTACTCATGTCGCCGCAAAAAAAATCATAAAAATATGCTTTTTTTTCGCCTTTAAAACCCTAACCCCCCCCCCCCTTAATGCAATGCATAATGGTCGTCTTTTACATTTCTCATGACCAATGCAATGCTTAATGTTTTTCATCATCCAATTGTAGTTATTTCTGTAATGGATAATGCATTATTTTCACATTATAATTTCGGCAACCCTGATGTAAAGAACACAAATTTGAGAGAGAGAGAGAGAGAGATATCTTGACGTCTTAAGCAAAGATAGTACTGATAGAATTGCGACATTGCCGAAATCTCGGCAACTTCACACTTTCCGCAAACTCACTTTTCTCACGTTGAGCTTGCAGAGTTTCTTCCGCATGCAGTCTCGATACGCGAGCTACAACATTCAGCTGTTTCCGCTGCATCTCTACGTGCTCAGAAATATAGATAAGTAGAAATATATAGATAGGGTAGATCGGTATCGACGTTGAAAACGAATTGAAATGGTAATGGCGTGAGCCGATTCCGATGCTTTATTCTGGCGCGTGCATAAGAAAACATGTCGAGGGATTCGACGGTAAAGGCATCAACTTCCAGGATTTTTCCTCTCTTTTTCTCAATCCCCTTCTCAGTTTCTTTTCACGAATTTCACGAAACACCTTACCGGTGTATCTATAGATAGACATAGAAGTGTATGTAGTAGCTGGTGTAGTTGAGTAAAGTGCTTCTAACTTTTTGCATTCGCTTCGAGAGGCGTCGAGTTGAAGAGGACTCTTAAAATGTAGATTGGGACTAGAAAATCCTCTCGATGTGAGAAAGAGAGAGAGAGAGAGAGAGAGAAAGTTGTACATTTTGGCAGGCGCCTTCCTCTCGTGCACTGATAAAACGCCAAGCTAAATGAGTCTGGCTGCCAGGTTCGATGTTGGGACGCTGGATAGTTTCTCGCCTCGGATTCCCGTAATGCAACAAGTTTCAGTTTGAACGTCAAACGCTCTCGTGAATCCGTTTTTGCTCTCTCGTCCATAGTAACCCAGACGATTAATTGGATTGACAGTTTTACTATTCCGTACAAAAAGCTTTTGATACGATTCGACGCGTCGATACGTACGCGTGGAATTTCGCGATGGAAAGGCGTGATTAAGGGTGCAAATCTCATTAAATGAAAGATTGGACGATGAAACGTGCGCGCAACCTAAACACCAGAGTGCCATTTGTCAATTTCGACTGTTATGTTTTTTTTTTTTTGAATTTTGCGATGAAATTTTACGTACGAAATTGGAACCGAAAGCGACGTCAATTCCAACGGGAATTTTTCCGACTTTCGAACAAGAATTCGTTCAGAATTTGAACCAAAGTTGGCGCCAATTGTCAAGCAGAGTCGACAATTTTTTTTTCAATAAATCTTACGCAAGTTTCGTTCGTGCTACGGGGTAACAGGCTATCAGGATTTTTAGAAAAATAATTTTTTTAATTTTATTTTCGTAATGTACATATATTGAAGTATATACACAGAAAAATTCATGTCAATCCGACGAATATTCTCGAAGTTACACGCATATTTGTAAAGACGTCTCGGAGCGTTTGAAAGTAGCGTCGTAAGTTCGAATGTATTTTTCTGCAAAACTGTGTTTTTAAAGTCGCTGAGCAAGATTCCTCGGAAACGGCTAAACTGATGAGTCTCAAATTTGTACACAAGCTTTATCAATTTATTTTTCGGTGATTAATCGAAGGTTTTTTCTCGCCGACAAATATTTTCCATTTTATAAACAATTTAAGAGCAACATTTTTATCGAAAATCGAAACTTTTTGTTTGTGAAGCCGCCATTTT
This sequence comes from Oxytorus armatus, assembly GCA_958009045.1. Taxonomy (NCBI): domain Eukaryota; kingdom Metazoa; phylum Arthropoda; class Insecta; order Hymenoptera; family Ichneumonidae; genus Oxytorus; species Oxytorus armatus. The sequence continues at coordinate 28,080,299 of OY253747.1, forward strand.
GTTAAAAATCAATATTTTGCTTATTCCTCCGATTCAATACTAGCTAATAACTTATATTAACGAAATCTTTTTTGTTTTTTCATTTCAAATGATTCAATCCAGAGATATCGTGCTCACCGCAAGACGCCTTTTTTTAGAGGAGCTCCCGGAGGTCGACTATAGCAGCTTGAAAAATCATGCAAATGATCATGCTTGATCATCATGTTTATTTTTTTGCAAATAAAAAATATGAAAATAAAGTTGAAAGTTACCACAATATGTATAGAAATTTTTACGCTGATAAATTAAAATGTCTTTCCAGGAAAAATTCTTGAAAAATCGCTTTTTTTCGGTCTCATGACTGCGTATGACTCCTTATGCTGTCTAGCACAGTTTCAAATAAATTTTCAATGATTTTCATTTTATTAAATTGTTAATGATTCTTTAACTTACCCCTTGTTCCCCGAATGGAAAATATCGGAGAAGCAAATTCTCGTTCTTCAATCTAGAGATTGATTGTTAAAAAAGTCAGAAAAATCGATCATGTCCAACAGTGTTAATTTAACGAATTTTCGAAAAAATCTAGAAAATGTGTGTAATTTTTTTTCCGTGTTACTCTACAATTTGGTGTAAAGAAAAAAAAATTAAATCATACGACTCTCTCGCTTTGACTCGAAGTGGGATAATTTAATATTTGTAAAGGCTGAATTTGACGGGTTTGAAAGTTTCCCTGATGTCAAAAGTTTCGTAACTTTACGAGGATGATCATTAAGAGTGCATGTAATCAGTTTCGATTTTTTTTTTTACGTGAGACAATTTGAAGATTTATTGCTGATTCGAAGACGAAGGGTGACCTCGTTGAACTTAAGGGGGGAAATAGGTTTAGGACAGCGTTTGCTCAATGATTTTCATGAATTTTTTTATAGTATAAAAAATGAATATAGTTTATTGAAACTTTGAGAATATTTTATACATATATTTAAGTATATACTATAAAATTTTTGAAGAATTTCCTTGAAAAACACCGAAGATATTAGCGACCCCATATTGCAGGTCACAATCAGACTCAGCATTTTGCGTACATTCTGGAAGCCGCAATTTTCATCTGAAATCAAACGAGGTTGGAATTTACTTTTATTATATGTCTCTCTTCTATATGAACCTAAATGCTATCAAAAAAATAGAAAATTAAATTTTTTACCGGGGTCAAAACAAAAAAGCATGATTGTTTGCCATTTTTTACAACTTTATTTGCAAAAAAAAAAATTATTTTAAATACTGATAATATTCCGATTTTAGGTTCATATAGAGCGCACTACTATGAAGAAAGTAACTGCCAATTTTCAATACGATTGGTTGAAAACTTTTCAAACTAGCGTGTACGCAAGTTCAAAAAAAGTCGTTTTCGGAAAATCGCGTTTGAAAAAATAGCGCGCTCGGGGCCTGAAGGAGAGCTACTCACTTTCATAGCTTATAACAATAGAACGAGTCGGAATTTTCATTTAAAATTTTGGGAACATATTTTTCAATATTTTTACTAACAATTTATGAAATAAAAAAAAATCGATTTTTCGTACCGTCTAACTCTATTTCCCCCCTTAATGCATTTTAAAAACTACGAGACGACTAAAGAAATCTTGATTATACATACATAAAAATTCTGGTTTCGTAATTCTGGTTTCGTAAAAATAAATTAAAATGTCTTTCCGGGATAAATTCTTGAAAAATCGTTTTTTTTTCGGTCTTCTGACTGCGTATGACTCCCTAATATAAGTGCTCTGTTTTATCGTGCAGTGCAACAAAATCTTATTTATTGATGGACGAGGTTAAGCTACGCATTCAACTGGGACAAACCCGCAACAAAATAGGGCCAAGAGAGTCAACGTGGCTTTCAATGCTAATCCAGAAACAATAGAGGTTGAAACTTCCTACCAACGTCTGCGGTAAACCCACTATAAATATGCACAAATACTGCATAAGATTGAATAAAACTATTCGCGTTCTACATTGCATCCGAATCCATATCCGGATATGCTCCCGTAGTTGGGTGTGGGTGAAATCCACTGCAGTGGGTGGCAGTATCTGAAATTCTATATAGTGGCACTATATCTATCTTCGATATTGAATGCGATAGTAGAGTATGGGGAAAATTGTGTCGGGAGCATCCAGTCTTTTGTTCGTGTGCTCTTTTGTCAGACGGTTGAATAAACGTGGTTAAATAAAATATTGAAATAAAGACTCAACAATTTGATTGTAGTGGCTCTTGATAAATAATGATAAAAAGTCTTGTTAATTATTAGTTATATCAACCAATGATGTAATCCCATTTCTCTGATTGTGAGTTTTAAAAATCAGCTGGTTGCTTCCTGTCGTTCGAAAAATCCTACAAATTCGAATAATGTTCAAACGCTTATTCATAATTTTTTTCTTTTTCCCCACAGATAATAAACTAGTTCTCTTCTTAATGAAGGTCTTTTCTGACAATTTGATTTGTCCCTTTTAGTAAGATTCTCGCTCGAAAAGAGTGTGCGAGAGTCTGCCACAGTAACGAGGTCGAGTATCCAAGTTCCTCACATAATCGTACTTCACACTTTCTCTTTTGTGCTTCATTACGTGGTCTGACACTGTACCATTTTGAGGGCTCATATACCCCTGAAATTGTCAACAAATCGATTATTTTTACAGATTTTTATTCTTTATACTTTTTATAATTGAAAGAAAAAACTTTAAATGAAATTCCATTATGTTACTAAGTTATAGCAATAAATGAGAGACTAGCCGTAAGTACGTTGTACCTATCACAAACTTTAAACGCGTTTTTCTCGAAACTACGTTTTTAGACAGTGTCAGCACGATAACTCAGTCCATTTATATTTTTTAACTTTTTTTTTAAACCGTGATAATTATTTTCTCTCTAGTCTGACGAGAGGTTTTTTTAATTTTCTGGTTGGACAATTTTTTATAAATTATTAAACACTATTTTTTTTTAAGTTGCATACTAAAGTTTGAAATAGTGTAATTTCTTTATTTTTGAAAAAAAAAAAAAAAAAAAAAAAAAGTCCCTCCGTCAGACTATTACTACTACATTATTTTACTAGATTCTTTTTTATTTTTGCAGATTGAATAATTTTTGGTGAAGCTATGACAAGGAGGCGCCACGGTTTTCATCAGTAGTCCATTTATACCCGTAAAAAATAGTGTTAATATTTTTTAAAAAATGTTTACATTTTTTTTCTTATAGTTGAACAGCTAATAAAAAATGTGAAACCAATAATACAATTTTTTTTCCACAATATAAACTTTAGAATAATTGTTCAAATTACTCAGTTTTCAGCTCGCGCAGCGGTATGTAAACCCTTAAAGGAGGAAATAGGGTTAGGACAGTGTTTTCTCAATGATTTTCATGCATTTTTTTATAGTATAAAAAATGAATATAATTTATTGAAACTTTGAGAATATTTTATACATATATTTGAGTATATACTGTAACATTTTTGAAAAATTTTCTTGGCAAACACCGGGGATATTATCGACCCCATATTGCAGGTCACAATCAGACTCAGCATTTTGCGTACATTCTGGAAGCCGCAATTTCCATCTGAAATCAAACGAGATTGGAATTTACTTTTATTATATGTCTCTCTTCTATATGAACCTAAATGCTATCAAAAAAATAGAAAATTGAATTTTTTACATGGGTCAAAACAAATAAGCATGATTTTTTGCCATTTTTTACAACTTTATTTGCGAAAAAAACATTATTTTAAATAATGATAATATTCCGATTTTAGGTTCATATAGAGCGCAATACTATGAAGAAAGTAACTGCCAATTTTCGAAACGATTGGTTGAAAACTTTTCAAACTAGCGTGTACGCAAGTTCAAAAAAAGTCGTTTTCAGAAAAACGCGTTTGAAAAAATAGCGCGCTCGGGGCCTGAAGGAGAGCTACTCACTTTAATGGCTTATAACAATAGAACGAGTCGGAATTTTCATTAAAAATTTTGGGAACATATTTTTCAATAGTTTTACTAACAATTTATGAAATAAAAACAAATCGATTTTTTGAACCGTCTAACGATATTTCCCCCCTTAATATGGTATACGATATATCTATTCTATTAATATTTTTAAACAACTTTTGTTTTTCTTGATCATCATAATTTCCAGTCATTTATTCGAAACGTCCCGCATACATTTTCTCATTACCACGATCGTTCATTCGTTATATTCCTATTTTAAACCGGTATGGTATGAACAAAATTTATATGTGAGAACTAATGTTCTGTCTCATTTGAAAAAAATGTTTAATTTATATTTCTTTTACCTTTTATTTTAAATTGCGAAATGACATTAAGCCTTTGCGTTGCGGATCACGACGGGAAATCAAAGGAACTTTGTTGCTTGCTTGCCTCATTCTCGTTAAAGCGATTGACCCTAATTACGCTATACCGACGGCAAAGGATCCCTCCTAATTGCTTGTGCGAGTCGACGGGTCTCACTGACCCCACTGCGAGAACCGCGGAGCTCGTGCCGCGCGCTGATGCGAAAAGTTTCGCCAGAGATCTTGATTCACAGAAAACTTTGTGTCTTATATATTGCTGGAGTCTCGTTCACGATGTGTTAAAGGCAGAGTTAAAACGCTCATAGGATCGATAAAACTTTTCCTTCTGTTACGTGCGAAACGTGTGATATCAAGAAGGATCGATATTTGCTCACAATAAAAATGGTGGATAATTGGAAAAAATGTTAAAAATCTTGGATAATTTTGTCGATCCGAATATCTTTAGTGTAGCGAGATACATATACTTGCGGAAAACGTGCTTTCTTAATACCCCTCAGAGAGTTGAAGAGCAAAACGAAAAGGCTTTTCCCCGTTTATTGAAAAGGACGCTTCGGATGAGAAAGTTGGCGTGAAGAGGGGAGAAAGAAGGAAACCGGAAAATTGCTCGTATCGTAAACGTGCAGAATAGCATCGTTGGAAACCCTTTTCGTGGGAAAGAAAAAGAAAAGAGTGAAGAAGAGTAGAAAAAATAGGAATGAAGGGTAAAAAAGGCCTGCTTGAAAAAAAAAGGGAACTTCCACGATTGCGGCAACCTCTCGGCGATTCACTCACTCTACTATATTTCACTGATAGATCAATCATTTGTCTCTTTCTCTCTTTCCATTTCTCTCACACACCCCGAACCGTTTTCTCTTTTGCGGCGATAAAAGTACCTGGAAAACTCGTTTTCTCGTTTCCTGCCAGTCCACCACGCTCGAACCGTCGTTTTTCTTTCACTCCTTGTTCCTTATTTCGTCCGAAAAAAATCAAGTTCGTCACGAAGAGGTCGACTCGTCCTATGAAGCAATTGATGACATGGAAATCGTTTTCACGAATTAAACGACTTCCAAAAATGCCTTCTGTCAAAAATCCTTCTATGTCACATAAAATATATCTTCTATAGATAAAGAATCAAATTTCTATCGTGCCCTTACTTACCGGCTGAAGAGAGAAGAAGTTTGAGAACTTTTTTTTCAATGGAAATGTCGAGTTTTCGAGAAAATCGCTGATAGATTTGTGGAGTAATAGTATGCGTATAGAACAATGGGGAGCTTATGAAGTACAAAAACAAGTACACGTGCAAGCATGCCCAATCTGTAACCTAAGCTTCCTCTCCTGATGAGAGATGCTCGACGACTACACGATAAACCGAAAGCGAGGCGCGAGGAGGAGCTTTTCACGACAAGCTTTATTTGAACACGTCGATCCTAAAAAGGTTTATTACTTTCGTGGAGAACGCAAGCAGCTTGAAAAAACACGTCTGTAATAACCGAGGACTGTGCAGAGGGATTCTCTATCTCGAGTCCTTCTCATTTCTCACTCACCAAACCGTCGCATTTTTTTATTTCAATTTCAACGTATTTACACACACGGGATTGTAATTTTTTTGTACTCAAGAGTGCTTCTGGGTCTCGTGATAAATGTACTTTATATAATATATGGTGGATATCTTTTACTACTACTATAATAAAGCTGGAGAGCTTGTATGTTGGTTCGAACGCCCTAATCTCAGGAAATATTAATCCAATTTGTAAAATCCTTTTTGGTTCTGGGCTATATAACTTCATGCTACGACAGTAACTATTATCTTACTACTATACTACTATATATTACTATAATAAAGCTGGAAAGTTTGTTTGAACGCGCTAATCTCAGAAAATACTAATCCGATTCGAAAAATTCTTTTTGCATTAGATAACCCGTTTATTCGGGAAGGCTCTAGGCTATAAAACTTTATGCTATGACCCTTATCTAACCATCTTACTACTATCCTAATATATCTATTAGGGTGGGTCAAATAAAATGACTAATTTTTTTTTTCCTCGATATAATGAAAAATGTATTGTTTGGCATCTTAAAAAAACTCTCTGCAAGTATGAACCCTTCATATTTAAATTAAGAGGTCCCTCATCGCGAATTTTCATTTCCCATTTAAATAACATGGAAGCATTTTTTTTTTAACTTTGGAATTTTATTAGATTTAAACCGTTGATGTTAGGAGAGTCTTTTAGCACATTTTTGTAGAACATTTGATGCTCTATAAAAAAGCTCTCTTGCGTCTGATCGATAAAAGTAACCGTGCAAAAAATAATCGGTGATAATTAGCTCTGGATTCTACTTATCTCGTTTATTAGTACATACATTTTGAATTAAAAAAAAATGTAGTTATCAATATGAATAAATATACTACTAATATATACTACTAATATATTACTAATATACTAATGTACTACTAATATATTACTAATTGTTTTCAACCAAATATGAGAGAATACACAGCTACTTATCACCGATCATTTTTTGTACGGTTACTTTTGTCGATTAGACACAACAGAGCTTTTTTTGTGGAGCATCAAATGTTCTACAAAAATGTGCTAAAAAACTCTCGTAATATCAACGGTTTAAGTATAATAAAGTTCCAAAGTAAAAAAAAAATGTTTCCATGTTATTTAAATGGGAAATGAAAATTCGCCATGAGGGACCTCTTGAGTTAAATATGAAGGACTCATACTTGCAGAAGGTTTTTTTTGAGATGCCAAACAATACATTTTTCATTATATCGAGGAAAAACAAAATTAGTCATTTTATTTGACCCACCCTAATATCTGTACTATACTACAATAAAGCTGGAGAGTTTGTTGGTTTGAACGGGTTAATCTCAGGAGATACTTATCCGATTTGAAAGATTCTTTTTTCATTAGATAGCTCGTTTATTCAGAAAGGCTTTACACTATATAACTTTATGCTATAACCCTAAGGAGCGGCGGCGACATCGCATTATTTTTTAGTGATTGGTCCTTTTATTTTATTACATAACTTCCGACTGGTATTTAGAGTTAACGAGATGCGAACGTCGAATTTCTTACTTGCATCCCTCAAACTATGTAAAAGTCGTAGGACAAGGGGGTTAATTCGTTTGATCGTGAATTTTTTTCCAATTTTCTTTCAACTATTTTATTTTTCAAACTACAATCTTGTTTCTCACCCTGTTCACATATGTATGAAATATATCGTGCTTGGCACAGAGTTAAAAAGCGTGGAGGGTCGAGAAAGAGCGAGGAAAACTCTTCGTCTGACGTGAATCATCACTTTCATCTGACGAGTAAAGCCGAGCGAGAAGGAAAGTGTTGGATATCAAACATCGCGACGTTCTTTACGATGTTGCAGATATAAAAAAAAAAATATATATATATATATAATGAAAGGTGATATTTCCTCACGGTATATCATACGCAGCGTGGTGATGAAAGGGCTCCGGCGGCCATCACGGAACATGTCAGTTGCCACGAGGACTTTTAGCTGCTGCAATGGTGCACAAAACGATGTACACATATATACTATGTGTATGAGATCCTTTCATAACTGCAATATGTATACGTAAAGCTATCGAGGAAGTATTGGTTTCTCAGGGAGTATCGCCCCTTGGAGCCAATAATCCGTTATTGGTACCCCGTGCGCCGTCGCTTATATATAGCAACATCCCCTAATACCAGACTTTCACGTCTTAATTTTCACGAAACTTTGCCGAAACTTCGTTCCACCGTTTTCTTTACACTATATTCACCTAGCTATTACTTCTATCGATTCCTACGTTCAATTACTCGCATATACGTAGATGTTATAGAAGAGGAAAGATGAGATACTTCATATACTTTCGAGCAAACTCCGTAATCAAGAGTTTTTCGCTGACTGTTTCTCTTTCCTGTTGACATTGGTATTATATCTATCTATATTTAATGTAAATTTACAGATCCGTTTTTGTTGTCACTCAGCACAAAAGTATTATTTTTTAATCAAGAATTAACTATCAAAATGTCACAAAAATCGATATCTTCTAACGGTGTTGATTTGATACTTTTGCTCGTAACGGACGACTCTCTAAAAGAAATTAAAATCCCCGAGAAGTGATTTTTTCGCTAGCTTACGACACGTTAAAGGGCATGGCCACGGTAACGAGTATAAAATCATGTGCACATTTAACAATTTTTTTTTGTATGAAAAAGTGATTTATCTATTAAACTAATTACACATCTATTTAGTATAAATATCGAGCTAATAAAAAATATTTTTTTTTGTTATACAAAATGGCCGAATACTGCTATATGCTTTTGGTATCTTTTTTTTTTTCGGCGCTCCTCAGTGTGACATTTGTCATCCACAATTTTTGACCTAGAACGAAAAAAAAAATATTAGCGACCCCATATTGTAGGTCACAATCAGACTCAGCATTTTGCGCACATTCTGGAAGCCGCAATTTTCATCTGAAATCAAACGAGGTTGAAATTTACTTTTATTATATGTCTCTCTTCTATATGAACCTAAATGCTATAAAAAAAATAGATTATTGAATTTTTTACAGGGGTCAAAACAAAAAAGCATGATATTTTGCCATTTTTTACAATTTTATTTGCAAAAAAAAATTATTTTAAATAATGATAGTATTCAGATTTTAGGTTCATGTAGAGCGCAATACTATGAAGAAAGTAACTGCCAATTTTCAAAACGATTGGTTGAAAACTTTTCAAACTAGCGTGTACGCAAGTTCAAAAAAAGTCGTTTTCAGAAAAGCGCGTTTGAAAAAATAGTACCAAGAAAAACAAGCAATATGGAGTCGCTAATATTTTATAGTATATACTTAAATAATTGTATACAAATTTTATAGTATATACTTAAATATATGTACAAAATATTCTCAAAGTTTCAATAAATTATATTCATTTTTTATACTATAAAAAAATTCATGAAAATTATTGAGAAAACGCTGTCTTAATTCTATTTTTCCCCTTAATGGGTTATAACAATAGAACGAGTCGGAATTTTCATTTAAAATTTTGGGAACATATTTTTCAATAGTTTTACTAACAATTTATGAAATAAAAAAAAATCGATTTTTTGAACCGTCTAACCCTGTTTCCTTCCTTAATTTATATTGAGTAAAAGATGAGTGTGGCGTCAGGCAGGTACAATATCTTGGACGCTGCCAAGTTTACAAGACGTAATAATCCGACGATATTGAAAGATTAAATACGGCAAGACGCCATATTTAAAATTTAGAGAAAAGAAAACCCTCGCGTAGTGAACAATTGGTGTGTCCCCTCAAAATTTGTATCCTTCCAATTTTTCCCAAAGAATATTCCGAAAATCACAAATATAATTTTGTTTGAAAACGTGTGAATTGCGAGTATATAAAAACTCTTCGTTTTCATATCCGCGTGTTCTCTCCTCGTTCATACAGAAGAATTAATTAACACTCGCGTACTTCGTTAAAGTTTAAAATTGGACATTATTAATCAGCTCTCTCACAGTTGATTCTTTTTTAATTAGCGAACCTTTCAATAACGAATCTCATTCCGAGCTGATTCTCGGTTAGAGTAGCGATATATACTCGCTGACGCTTGGTCCGTTAATCGAATTAACGCTTGTTCGCTCACTCTCGAGCACGAAAAACTTGATTGAAAAAAAAAACGGTAAAAATGGCGAAAACAATTCGACCATTGGAATATATGTTTCCGCGATTGTGTTTACTTGAAAAATTATTCGGTCCATACATTAGCGACGAACGTTCTACGGTATATGAAGAATTAATATTTAAAAAAAAAGAAATTAATTGAAAAACAAACGAGCGGCAAAAAAAATCACTGCTCCAGGCTCATGCAGATGGACCGGAGAGTCGACGCGAATCGGCGAGCAAGCGAGTTTCCAGCGGGAACGTCGAGAGACCAGGGGAGAAAAAAGAATCGCTGACGGATGCGTTCGGAGCGAATAAAAAGAAAAGTTTAAAAAAATAAGAAATAAAAGATCGCGAGTGAGAATGGAGTGGAGTGCTTCAGGTTGAGTTCGATGAGGGGAAAAAAAAAACCCCCCAATGTGTAGTGGCCGTTGTGGCTGCCGAGGTAAAATAGGAAGTCGTTTCTCGTCCTGCGATATATAACAACAAGAGGGTGAAATATTTTTCTCGTGTTGCCGTTGCTTGGATGAATAAAAAAAAACACAAATGAACAACTAACGATTGAATAGAATAGATAACGGTTTAATGGACAAACGTAATATTTTTTTTTCGACCTGGAGGCTGGTGAGATACCGCTCTGTCTCGTTCTCGACCGCTGAAAAGCCAACCATCGATGGTTCATAAAGAATAAATATGCATACAAATGTATAAAACAAAAAACCAGGCGAGCAAGAGAGATAAGACTTTGTGTAGAAAATAAATCGACCAGTTTTCTCGCACATTCGTCAATGACTGTCTGGTATAGTTGCTTGATTTTTTTTTTTTTTAATTCACAGTTTGTTCATTCTTTATTTTCAATTTTCCAGCATTCTCTCTATCAATTTTGTCGTTATTGTTGCGTTTTTCCCCGGAGTTATTCAAGTGCGGACAATTGCAGCTATCAACAATGGTACAGTGGATGCAAATAGTCCTGGCATTTACCCATTAATATACGTTATGTATACACCAAATATGAATACGAGGTCTGTTCAAAAAGTATCGCGAATTTTGAATTTCCGCGGGCTACGTATATTCGATATTCGATTTTTTTGTGGCGTTAGGTTGGTACTCATGTCCCTCACTTATGCTGAAAAAATCGGCCATTTTGAATGTTTAGTTAATTGTTGACAGCTGCTTTGGTTAGACGTGTTTTGGCTTGTCTTCGATTTTTGCCTATTCCAAAAAAGCAGCTTCCATTGCGATGATTGAGCTTTGGTTTCCACGTCATAACCATAAACCTATGAGTCGTCACCAGTTATGACCCTCTGGAGCAAATTTGGGTCGTCGCGGACCGAGTTCAACAGCTCCTTAGCAATGTTAACGCGACACTGTTTTTGTTCGAATTTGAGCAATTTTGGCACGAATTTCGCGGCGACCCGTCTCATGCCCAAATCATTGGTAAAAATCGAATAGCACGAGCCAATCGATATGTTTAGTTCCTCAGCAACTTCTCTAACGGTGATTCGACGATTGGCCAATATTATTTTCATCACTTCATCAATGTATTCGTCTGTTGTTGATGTGCTCGGGCGTCAGGAACGCATTTCGTTATTCGCATCTTCTCGGCCCTCTGAGAACATTTTGTACCACCGATAAACGTTGCTTTGGTCCAAGGTAGCTTCACCATATGCCACAGTCAATATTCGGAATGCGTCCGCGCACTTAATTTTGTTTTTCACACAAAATTTCATACAGATTCTTTGATCCATTTTTTGGAATAGGCAAAAATTGAAGACAAGCCAATACACGTCTAACCAAAACAGCTGTCAACAATTAACTGAACATTCAAAATGGCCGATTTTGTCAGCATAAGTGAGGGACACGAGTACCAACCTAACGCCACAAAAAAATCGAAAATCGAATATACGTAGCCCGCGGAAATTAAAAATTCGCGATACTTTTTGAACAGACCTCGTATAACTGGTGTATTAAAATCTACGTAGAGAGTTACAAGTTGGTAGAAAGAGAAAATGAGAGAGAGAGAGAGAGAGAGAGAGAGAGAGAAAGATGCATAAATAATTTTCGGGAGGCCAGAGAGCCTGAAAATTAAATAAAGGTCCGAACAAAATAATGGATATACTCCTCTCGACCCTCGTCTCAATTTTCTCGCGGATTAAACAAAGGGTGTAGATCAAATTAGCGTTCTCTCGTGACAGGTCGAGAGATGAAAATATGAAGGATCGAGGCTTTGTTATTTGTCAACAACAAAAAAAAAAGCATACTATTGATAATTGAATACATTCGTGAAACATTAACAAAAAAAAACGCAACGATACCAACAAAAAAAATGATATAAAATTCGTTTAACTAAGATGATAAATGAAATATTTTACATAGAATTTTCTTTAAAAAACAAGATTTTGAACATAAGATAATTCAGAGTTTTCTCGTAACGATAAAATTGAAGAATGTTGTTCTTCAATAAATATAATATAAATAAAATTCGTTTAACTAGGATGATCAATAAAATATTTTCGATACAATTCTCTTTGAAGAATAAGATTTTGAAGATAAAATATTCCAGGGTTTTCTCGTAATGATAAAATTGAAGAACATTGTTCCTCAATAAATATAATATAAATAAAATTCGTTTAACTAGGATGTAAAATAAAATATTCTAGATACAATTCTCTTTGAAGAATAAGATTTTGAAGATAAAATAATCCAGGGTTTTCACGTAACAACAAAATTAAAGAACATTGTTCGACAATGATGGTTATGCAATAATATTTCATGTAATACCATCAGATAAAAATTTGTATAAGAGAAATAAAATACGATTTTACGGCAAAAGGGTGAAAATGATGTTTGCTTCCATAAAAATGTACCCAAGCTTGAAATTGGAATCGACTATAGACGTATCGTAAATATTTCAAATATCTTTTTTCGGTTCGCCGTTTGTTTATTACATAAATAACGCTACAGTTATATCGCAACGACGATAAAAATTGAATTTACATCGTATATACGTCGGAGCAACATGGAGCACTGTATTGTTTTCCGTTGGTGCTACGGAAGGAAAAAAAAAATTGCATCTCATCGTATACCAGCCGCATGAAAGCAAACTGCAATCTCGCCAAAGTCGAACAATTGTACGTTGGTTTCGGATGAGAAAAATTTTATACGAAATGTATGGTACATGACCGAAGTTCCCGAGGGCGTACACTATCGCGGTACATATGGGAATAGAAAAAAAAGTGCGTTTGTCAAAAGTGAAATAAAAATAAATAAAGGGAAAAATTGAAATATATGAAAAATATTGTGATTGCACAATATTTATACAGATTTCTGTATATCTTCATTTTGAAATATCGACTAATATCGAATTTTAAACGTTGATTAAAGCCTCAAAAGCCAAATAATATTGTAAATTCTATCTACTGATGATCAAACGAGAGTACTTTCCACTCGTTAACGTCGATTTACACTGCGCTCCCGAGAACACAGTAATTAATTATGTAATTGTGGCCAGAAGGGTTCGAATGTGCAACTGTTGGAAAATTACAGACCCGAGCATTTCGCCAGACTCTAATAATACCAGAGACTAATAATAATAATCCAAATAACTTCTTCTCGTATTATCTACAAAATAATATATTTGTTACGGTTTGACAACGAAAACTAAAAGCGAAATGTCGATGAAGATATTTCACAACAAAAGTTGCGATCGAATGATTATAAATGGGAGAGAAAATGGGAGAACATCTCCGATATATTTATCGAAGTTCGTGGAGATGAGAATTGCTATTTCGATTGAAATATGAATAGAAGACGGAGGGTGGCTTTCAATATCTCTTGGGTATTGAAAATATCGCGTCTACGGTCTGATACGGTTGCCCGAGCCACCATTTCACGATTTAATAATAAAGTATATGGAACAGCTATTTCTCGATCGTTTGATATAGATATTGCTGCCCTTTCTCTTTTCGGTTATTTCGTGACCTCCGATATTAAGGTAGTTCTAACACAAGAAATGGGAGGGGATAGAAGGAGCGGTGCGCGAGGCGGGCAGCCACGTCGCGCAGCGACGTTGTCATGCTCACGAGTTCTTCTAGCCTCAAAACAATATTTTTTCAATAATCCATACTTTTTTACTGTATGGTCGAAAATTTACTGTAATATATATGTTATTCTTCATCTACTAAACTACTTTCGTGCCAAATTTCAAGAATTTTTCATTACTCCTTCGTACATTTTGGTGACTAAATATCCGGAAAGTGCTCATTTCGTACGGTATAGGTATACGTTCGTATGCAAATTTTGCAATTTTTGATAAACGATATCTTGAAAACGGTACGGTGAAACAGTCTCAAATTTCGCATAAGTATTCTTCAGTACTTTTTCTAGGTTTTCCCAAAAATTCATTAAATTTGCATTACTCTTCATTTGCGTTAGAACTACCTTAATGTAGTCCTTTGTTGGCTTCACAAAAATACAATTGTCCGAATAAACAAAAAAAAAACGAAATAGATGCTGTACGTAGATTTTTTCGGGGTAGATTGCGGACAGTTCCATCATTTGCTAAAAGGTACCGTAAGGGGGGAAATAGGGTTAGACGGTTCACAAAATCGATTTTTTTAAATTTCATAAATTGTTAGTAAAACTATTGAAAAATATGTTCCCAAAATTTTAAATGGAAATTCCGATTTGTTCTATTGTTATAAGACATTAAGGGAGGAAATAGGGTTAGGACAGCGTTTTCTCAATAATTTTCATGAATTTTTTTATAGTATTAAAAATGAATATAATTTATTGAAACTTTGAGAATATTTTATACATATATTTAAGTATATTCTATAAAATTTTTATACACATATTTAAGTATGAACTATAAAATATTAGCGACCCCATATTGCTTGTTTTTCTTGGTACTATTTTTTCAAACGCGTTTTTCTGAAAACGACTTTTTTTGAACTTGCGTACACGCTAGTTTGAAAAGTTTTCAACCAATCGTTTTAAAAATTGGCAGTTACTTTCTTCATAGTATTGCGTTCTATATGAACCTAAAATCGGAATATTATCATTATTTAAAATAGTTTTTTTTTTGCAAATAAAGTTGTAAAAAATGGCTAAAAATCATGCTTTTTTGTTTTGACCCCTGTAAAAAATTCAATTTTCTATTTTTTTGATAGCATTTAGGTTCATATAGAAGAGAGACGTATGATAAAAGTAAATTCCAACCTCGTTTGATTTCAGATGAAAATTGCGGCTTCCAAAATGTACGCAAAATGCTGAGTCTGATTGTGACCTGCAATATGGAGTCGCTAATATTTTATAGTACATACTTAAATATATGTATAAAAATTGTTTAGTATATACTTAAATATATGTATAAGATATTCTCAAAGTTTCAATAAATTATATTCATTTTTTATACTATAAAAAAATTCATGAAAATCCTTGAGAAAACGCTGTCCTATTTCCTCCCTTGAGGGAACACATACGGGAAACGGCGTAAATTTCCAAAATTATTTTCTAAGGTAAAAAATGAAAAAAAAAAATTAAGTAGGGGTTTCATATTATTTATTGACTCTTTAAATATAAGGAAAAAAATGAAAAAAAAAAAATATTATCATTATTATTTTTGGGCCGAAGTGCGGTACGGATGAAAAGAATGGCGCCTCCTGATCGGCATGATAACTGGGTGAAAAAAAAATCCAATCTTCAAATAAAAAAAACCCTTGTAATACGATGTATTAATTTTAGTGTGAAGGAGCGATTTTTTTTTATTAATTAAAAAGTTAGAGTAATCCAAAGTTTTGCAAGCGATTTTTAGAAAAAAAATGACTTTTTTTAAATATATAAAACATTGTCTGATCAAAAAATTACCGCCCAGGGGTGTGTTCCCTTAATAGAATAAAGTTAACTTAGTAGAATAATAATATATTTTTTTATTGGTTATAACAAGCGTTTGGATTAGAGAACCGGACGATGCACAAAATAGAAAGTACAACAACGTTTTTTTTCATTTAAAGCGATGGACATCGGTGTAGCTTTTTCATTTAGAGAGGTATCTTTTTCATTTGGAGCGGTAGCTTTTTCATTTAGAGTGGCAGGTGTCCGTGCCAAAAGTGTATTTGACCCGAATAGCTTTTTCTATGTATAGTATTAATGATTTTTCGACAAATGCTCCAGCAGCGAGCCAAAAGACGTATAAATAATATCAGTATTTTTCATTTAGACAAATATTAATCCAAGGGAAAAATTACTAAAAAAAAAAAAAAACAATGTAGCAAGTGTATTAAGATTGAAATATCGTTGTGCCACATAAAAATTAACAAAACCTCGCGGTTTCGTGCGAATTCATCGGGAGATTGTTCCATTAATCGAAAAGTAATCACTAAAATCGGTTACCTCTCCATTTCCGTTTCACTGCGAGCCATATAGATAAAGTTTCGCGAATACCCTCGTTAGCCGTTCCGTTAATGGTATTAGAAATCCTACAAGATCCTGGGTCACGCGAGAGCCGAGTGAGATTTACAATTCGATTGGGAAATAACCCGCACGTACACGCTGGAAATAATCAACTTTTACCACATTGGAAAATTCCACATTTCTCGTGTACATTATACGTAGAATATCCATATGTAAATGATAAATATCGAATTTTCATGCTGAATTTAATGAAGTCTCAAAATATCATTGTCGCGATATCTCGCGTGATAATGATTTTAATTCGCACTAATTATATTTGTGTGTTTTATATTCCGTTTGAAAAATCTTCAATTCGTACAAGATTTATTTTCAAAAATTCTTCAATTCGAACTTTCGCCTACCGTAACTTTGAATTCCCCAATTTTATTTTTCCAGTTGATTCAACATCTATTTAAACCTTAACTACGTGCTTACTTATTTTAGCACAATGCCAAAATGTAACAAGTATTTGATAACAATTGATAAAGTGTTGAAAGGAATATTTTTTCTGAAAAAATCATACCTTTATTATTTGAAAAAAAAAAAAAAAAACTCCAAAGAAAAACCCTGGGAGTGTTTTGAAAAAAGATAAAACAAACTTGAAAAATAATTTTCCCCAAAAAGTACTCACCTTCCTTCCTTTCCATTCATCCTTTTCCTTATTTTCATTTAATTTTTTTTTCTTGTCTCGTCGACGCCCGCAATTAACCGAGGATCTTCATTCTCATTAAGTGTCTTGACCCGTGAACGCCATGGAGAAACAAAGTTCCGAATGGTGTTATATATATCTCGGAAACTCTGTTAAACGAAGTTTCACTGAAGAAAAATGAGTGAGAGAGAGAGAGAAAGAGATAAAATGAAAAATTGAAATGGGAAAGAGTGAAAGAGAGATAAAAGCATAGTTTCACAGTGGAATATTCAAAGGGAAAGGATCTTCGTCGAGCATTTCGAACGAACTTTTGCCCATGAAACACGGGAAACGAGAGGGAATTGATTTTAAAACCCGTATAAACGCCACGACGAGCTTTCCATCATCAACCCCTTCTCAATCTCTCCGGTGTTTCCGATCTTCCGTCGTCGGAGCCATTAACGCAGGGTGAAATTCTCTGTCGGAAGTTGGCAATTAAAATTTGGAAGCTCGACCAATGATGAACCGTGAGGGGGGGGGGGGGGGGGAGGAGACCAAAGTAGCTTAAACAAACTGTTTCGTGCCGGATGTCGTGGAATGGATATCAATGAAAAAACAAGTACAACACAATTTCATGTACAATTTACTACATTTTTTATTCTTCTTCAATTGTCGCATTTAATCGTTTTGTGGATCGCTTATAATCTAGAAAATATGATCTTTGATATGTGGACACAATTTATAAAACAACTCACATACAAATATACCTGTCGTTATTATTATTGTTATTATTCATTATTCATAATCCATCATCATTATCGATAATATCTCGCTCGAGTTGCATTGAAATTAGCGACAATCTACCAGGTATCGTGATTTTTCATATGCAGGCAATCATCACTTTTTTTTTTCGTTTTTATTCACTCTGGAGAAACATTTTGGAATTGACGTATTTGTTGGAGGGATTTTAATGTTGAAAAAAGAAAAAAGATCTCCGAACAAGCTAGTAAAAGGACGTTGTTACTATAACATTTTTAATTGAATTAGCTGAGCTATTTAAATGATTTTTTTATTCACTGGTCCATGTTGATATTTTATGTCGAGAAATGAAATAGCTGATTAATCATCGAGATTTATAATTAATTACGGAACTTACGAAGATCAACTCGCAACGAGCTTTTTCCCCCTTGTTCATAATCGACTCTGTTCAATCGCTGCGTATGTATTGATGATTCTTTTTTTTATTTCTTAATGAATTTTAAACGAAAATAAAATTGGGTTGAGGTTGACAGAGGGAGGCGTCACAATCGGGCCCGGTCTTCTTGGTGCGCAACCACTTGCCGTGACAGTGAGGCGACGAGAGCATGCTCCATCTGGTTATCATAGCCTCGGTACCGCCGTCACCCTCGCATCGCCAGTCCAAAACTCGACGAAGTGCTTGCGTCTGACAGCGAACGCAAACGCGAGTTCCTGAATATGAATACAAACAAGAGAACGAAAAATGCCGTTTTATTTATTCTGACGTGAATATATGTTTGTGCGTATGCATTTACAACAAAAATCGCTAGAATTGAACTCTATTCGACTTCATTAAGGGACGGATTAGAAAAAAAAATGTAAGAGGAGTTCAATTTTCAAATGTATTTTTCTTGTATTCATGAAATTTCATCTGCTACTACAATGTTTTTAGATTTCGATCTAAATATTTATTTATACTATCGTAGAAACATTTCCAACAATCACCCGTTTGGGATATTCGATAAGATTTTTTTTGTTTTTTGGCCGGTTCGGTTTAGACTTGAAGTTAAATTGGAACAAAGCTGTGATATACTAAGTCGATGAATTGTAAAGGAAATGAATTTTTTTTATTTAAATTACCGTGAAAACGTTGAATCTAATTACTTTTCTTTAAGGGGGGAAATAGGTTTAGACGGTTCAAAAAATCGATTTTTTTTTATATCATAAATTGTTAGTGAAACTATTGAAAAACATGTTCCCAAAATTTTAAATGAAAATTCCGACTCGTTCCATTGTTATGAGCCATTAAGGGAGGAAATAGGGTTAGGACAGCGTTTTCTCAATGATTTTCATGAATTTTTTTATGGTATAAAAAATTAATATAATTTATTGAAACTTTGAGAATATTTTATACATATATTTAAGTATACACTATAAAATTTCTGAAGAATTTCCTTGAAAAACACCGAAGAAAATTTATGATTGCCTTGACTTTGTTTTTCTTGGTACTATTTTTTCAAACGCGTTTTTCTGAAAACGACTTTTTTTGAACTTGCGTACGTGCTAGATCGAAAAGTTTCCAACCAATCGTTTTGAAAATTGGCAGTTACTTTGTTCATAGTATTGCTCTCTATATGAACCTAAAATCGGAATATTATCGCTATTTAAAATAATTTTTTTTTTTGCAAATAAAGTTGTAAAAAACGGCAAAAAATCATGCTTTTTTGTTTTGACCCCTGTAAAAAATTCAATTTTCTATTTTTTTGATAGCATTTAGGTTCATATAGAAGAGAGACATATAATAAAAGTAAATTCCAACCGCGTTTGATTTCAGATGAAAATTGCGGCTTCCAGAATGTACGCAAAATGCTGAGTCTGATTGTGACCTGCAATATGGGGTCGCTAATATCTTCGGTGTTTTTCAAGGAAATTCTTCAAAAATTTTATAGTATATACTTAAATGTATGTATAAAATATTCTCAAAGTTTCAATAAATTATATTCATTTTTTATACTATAAAAAAATGCATGAAAATCATTGAGAAAACGCTGTCCTAACCCTATTTCCCCCCTTGAGCTCGGGTTGGGCATGGTTAAAATGATTAATATTACATTATGCATTTGGACAAAATATTGACGAATTATCGTAAGAGAAAAAAAAGTTCTTTTTTCACCCAATACTAATTTAGAATAAATATTCTTATAGAGGGATGATTAAAAAAAAAATCACAATGAATCCATATTTGTTTTTACCATTTTTCGACGTCAACTATTACTCTAAAATATTTCGTAAACGTTTTATCGATACGCTAACAATTTTACATAACTCTACTAGGACATAATTTTTTATGACGCTGACCACTGTCCTGCTATTGCAATTATGCGACATCGTATTTATTCGAATGTATATGTACAATATCTCCATCCTATATACTGCACAATAGTATATAGGATGGAGATGCATCCGTGACATTAACCGGACGGAATTCAGTGCTTGTTTCCGCCAATTTCACTTTGGTACCTCACTCTCTTCCCCGTTACCTTCCTGTTATCCCGACGAGTTACCGCGAGGATGCAAATTACAGTCATTTCCGATTAATTTGATTCTGGAGTGAGCGATGTAAACCCAGGCTTCGTTGGAACGTGAATTTATATCGTGAACGAAGAGGGCGTTATCCGTTCAAGATCAGCCGTGCACGTAACACGTCAATCGTGGACGAAAAGGTAATAATCGTTCGTAAAGGGTGTTGTTTCGTATTAGTAACGATTGTATTTTTGTTTAAATAAAATAAAATAAGATCTTAATTTTTCTTTTTATTATCGTGCGTTCCAACGTATACCCTTTCGGATTTTTACGTATGACCCTTCCCAATTCCAATAAGAATTTTAATAATAAATCAACACTTTTCGTACTGAAGTCCTATCATTTTTTATTACTTTCGTTTTTTCTTTAATTATTCAATCTTTCTCCCAATAGATTGATTAATTGAATTTCTTACCTTCCGACAATTCAGAGAGGCTGGCCTCTTTGTAGCACGGCTTGGAAGCTTTTGTGACCGTAAAAGTTACGCAGTATCTGAAACATAGCAAAACGGAAATACTTCATTTGGATGATTTCGTTGGATCTTATCGCGTCGAAATATGTCTAACACATTTGTCTACTTTTATTACAGTACTTTACACGTTTCTCGTTCAGAACTCTTAAGGCCGTCGTCTGGTCTAGAAATTTGGAAAAATCGATTTTTTTTTTTTTCATTTTCTTATTCCTTAGACCTTTCTTCATACGCTCCTGAAAACCGTTTATTGATATTTCAAAAATTAGCCGAGAAATAACATTTCTAAGCAAGCCGCGCGCTCAGGTAGCGCGGTCGGGAAGCAACTTTGAGCGCGTTTATCTCAGAACTATGTTTTTCAAATCGGCGCCCACGATATCTCGATAACTAATGGACCGATCGAGCTCAAATTTTGCACGTACCTTAGGTAGCCTGTTTCTGAGAACTGGTAGCAGACTTGAGTCGAACAATAATTTTGCCGACATTTTATAACTCGTCGTATAATGAAATATCATTAATGAAAGTTCAACAGGCCGCCATTTTGTCAAAAAATTTTTTTAAGTACCAATTCTGCTACCAGTGCTCAGAATACTCATACAGATTGAGAATATATATATATTTTTTTTTTCAGATGCATACAACATCGTCCGGAGTGGGCGCCGATTGAGGCGCACCATGTTGCAACAAGGCAAAAAACTACATGAAAATATTTAAAATAATTTTTTTTTTTTATGTACAAGTATTCTCTAAGGATTAATAAATGCACGTGTAAATTTTCATCAAGACAACTTCAACGGTTTAAACGTTATTGCACATTAGAAATGACGTCAAAAATCTCGCTCTAGACCAGAAGACGGCCTTAAAATACAAGAGGATTCTCGAGATTTCGAATTGACTGGGCAGTGAAAATGGCGTGTACATAGGGCATTGAAGTTTTTATGTGACTATATTTATTTACGTAGTTTCTATGAGACTACAGATTGTCGGTGAAAACGTATAGCCATCTGCAGGAGGCGTAATTTTTTTTGTATTTCAATCAGTTTCGATAGTCACTCTGTTATTTCCTGTATCAACTGTCTCGCTGTTTTTTTTATGACACCACCGGCAACGAATAATCGACAAGAATACATACACATAGGATTTACGTAATATGTAGGCAGAATGTGATCGGAAAAAAGAGATAAAAGAGTGTAAAGGGGGATAATAAAAAGGAAAAGTTTTCAATCGATGAGAGTGGATTGCCAGCTTGGATCGAGCAATGCACATCGTCAAATTTCAGTACTCTTTTCATTGTGAAACCCGCGAATCGACAACGAGACCCGAACGATATTCCTCGCGTATAGCCGTCCCTCTGGGAGGCCTCCACGAAAGAGTTTCCTCGAGAAACTTATTTCCAGGACTCTTGTCGAACTTGGCTATACAGATATATATGTGTGGCAGTGTATGGAATACGATGAGTAAAGGTGAGGCGAATCGAAATCACGAACTGAGGATTCCCGTGAGCAATTCGTCGAGTTGGTACATACGGATTTCTAATAATGCCAACGCTGAAGAGATTCTTCGTTTTGCCTTTTGTTACAGCCTTTTTTTCTTCCTCTTCGTCGTTCTCGTAAAATCCACGGATATGATCACAGAATATTTTAACTTGTAACGCGAGAACGACCGAGATATCGGAAGGTTCATTCGACATTCTCATTACATGACATACAAACATGTGCATATACAAATGTACGTTTAAACAAATAACAAGGAAGCGAAGAGCGTTTTGCAAGAGGCACCAATAGTCACGCCTGTGAAAATAATGTACGAGCGAGAATCTCTTCGTGTACTCGCGTGTACTCGGTTACGTTCTCATCGTAATATCAGCAAGAGCTTTTCGCCTTGTGGCCCTACGTTTCCGTCGTTTTACAACCTCCAACGAGCGGCACTGCGTGGAAGAGCATCCAGAATGGCTAAAGGTTAAAGCATGTTTTTTTCGCCGCTTCTTTTTTATTTTTTTTTATTTTTTTTTATTCATGCAGCCTCCGAGCATCCCACGCTATAGGGGGAATGGTGTATAGTAGCGGGAGCTCGTCGTGGATTTCCGTGTTGGATGAGAGTGGTGCCACAACCACCCGCGGGAGAGCTTTTGCAATGTATGCAGAATGCAACTCCAACGTATGGTCTCGACAAATACCCACGCAACCCGGGTAGAGGAGCTTTCGGTGACTGGTGGCCGCTTGTACTCATTCGTTGTCAGGTTTAATATTCTCGATGTAGATATATCAACTGCTGTTAAGCAAAATGGCCTGACTCGCATTATTTCACACGTAAAGCAATCCGGGTTACGGCTTTTTGCTTCTAAGCAGTTTCTACAGGACGAAAAGTACCGTCCGGATCCTCTATGGCCCCGGTCCCCATTCACGTTTGTCCCCCTTTTCGAAAGCGCGGAATTGTGCACGCGAGTCTACCACATTTGCGACACAACGGAGTTCCCTCTCCAGCGAGTATCACTAATGCTTTTGTGGATTTTTCTCTTTTTTTTTTTCAGCAAATATATATGTGTTCGAGTGTGCGGGAATATTTTTTCTCTTACCCAACGTTTAATAACGAATGTTCTCGCTGAGGCGTGAGGCGAGATGGGCTGTGCATTCTTTTTACGTATTTGACACTCGGAAAATTCAGGACTTTTTGCTCACCATTATTATTTCTCGCGATACAAAGCCCTGATGACCTGAACTCGTACAATTTATGTCATTCGGTATTTCATTGCACTGCGTGAAGTTCGGTCAGTTAAATACTTCGTATTTAATAGTTTTTGTCAGGAAAAATGCGCTTATGAACTGACAGATATGTTTGCTGAAGTTTTTCAGGACCAAATGTAACGTATTAAAGGTTATTGATTGTTTGAGTGGATTCTCGATAAAGAATCGTGATTTAATGATTTTTCCGTTCATACTCAGCAAAAGAGTATTTATCTGAAGGGTAAAATAGTAAAATTTGCCCCAATAAAATTCAAACACAGTAAGTATTTTGAATCTATCAAAAACTTCTGTACTTCAGTTGGATCGTTCAAAAGAGACTTTTTTTTAATTTAGAAATGTCGACTTTAATATAACAAAAATAATTAAAAAAATCCCGCTGTAATGTATGAATCTTTTATTCCCACTGACACTTTCATGCGATATTTAAATTTTCCCGCTGCCCCCACTCTTCCGAGTCCGCGGATGCGGCTCGTGACGCCATTTCGCGTGGATCCGCCATTTCGTGTAATTACTAAGATACGAGAATTTCGACTGTACGTTACTACTATCAATATGTTTATGCGGTGAACCTGAGTGATATTATTCGTCTATATGCACAGGCATAGTCTTGTCTACATGTTATTCCCATGACTATACCGTGTATTCATATATCGTCATACTGGTAAGGCTGCATATGGCATAACGCGTCCGCCGACTCCCAACGGCATATATAACGCCGATGTAAGCATAGACCCCGGAGTCAAACACAATCTCGCTGGGAAATCCTGGTTTCCAGTCGCGATGCAGCAGTAACCTTCGATTTCCGATGCATCGGATGCACGGCTCTATACATACGGATGTAAGCATATGTACACATATGTTAGTGCCGAAACGTTTGGACGGAGGAATCAACGGATGGGTATGTATATAGTGGAACTGTGGGCACGTTGGAGTATGATTGCGTGTACTGTGTATGCATATATGCGTACAAGGCGTATCGCATTGTTGTCATTTATCAAGCACGAGCGAAATTCAAACACTCTGGTTGTTGGTTTGCTCAGGTGGCGAAGGAAGCACGTCCGACCAATCGTTGACTCTTACTACTCTCCTAACTTGCCAGTTCCGGTGCAAGGATTCAAGCTGTCCCTTTCGTACCACATCCCGGTGCTTTCTCGACCGTGTGATTTACAACACCGGTTGTTATGAACTTTCGATACAGTTAAATTTAGCACTTGATCCTTTTATTCGACGTTCGTCAATGACGATTCTTATGAATTTGCTAGAAAATCATATTTACACTCATTCGAATTGTTTGATCTTTCAGAATTGTAACGACTTTTCAAATAAATCTAAACAATTATTCTTTCAGAGGGTCAATAATATCTCACGTAGTGATATATACGATAGATACGGGGTTCAATAACCTTTGAAGATGCGCCTATTCCCAACAATCTTTATATATTCAACACATTTTATCTTGTTTCGTGTCAGAGGCGCCGGATGCCGAGGGATATCACGAGAGCTCTCGATAATGTTCGGGATATCGAGCACTTAACGAGATTGAATAAAAATAGAAAAAGAAATGGGGAGAGATGCTCTCTACCGATGCTCTTCAAATTACACGACGTCAGCCAAGATTTATCACTCGCAGCTGTTCTTGATTTAATTCCGAAAAAAAAAAAAAAAGAAGAAAGAAACGAACTATAAAATCTTTACCGACACGTTAATGGACTCGGAGTGTAAAGACAAAGTGCATTGGTCTTCCGGTTTCTCACAGTATCATTTTTTTTTTTCTATAAAATTCAAAAAAAACTTTCTCTACAGCACATATACATTTTAATTAACGTTTTACCAAAAAGAAATCACGTTAATTTACGTCACAACATTTTTTTGTCAGCAACTTTTTCAAAAATGGTATTCGCATCGAAATTTTTAGGTGCAAAATATTGATTCTCTTGTTCAGCAGGCCTTATCATTGATTATTTATGAACTAGGTGGAGGAAGTCAGCTGTGTGGAAGTTGTCTCGGTCAGAGAAACTGACTCGTTGGCCTTTTGCTCTGTGAAAACATCGTGAGGAAAACAAAAATGATGAGTACATTGTAGCGCATGAGCGGATCGTCAGATCGAGTGGAAAAGGGGCGGAAATGCAAGTTTTTCAGAGAGGAGTAGTGAGAGAAATATATTGAGTGATATTGCAAAGTGCAGAGAGAGAAAGAGAGAGAGAGATAAATGGAGAGGAGAGTATGTGGAATCTTGGCGGATGACTTTATAGAGCGTTGAGGGTCTCGCACCTACATATATGTGTATATATGTCTATATACACGGGATAAAGGACCCCCGATGCCGGAAGTAATCGTCTACGCTACGTTGCACCGAAATGCTTTGCCATCCAAGCTATGTATATATAATATATAAGGTATATACACGAATATATAGCCAAGGAGTCAGAAGTGAGTCTTAGGTAAGAGGATACGGGTTGTAGAAGCTTGAGTAGTACGCGAGTGAGAGGTGGGAGATGCTCTTCTAGACTAGGGTGTACGATGTTTCAAACCCTCTCGATCTGTATTCCGAACAATACAGTACAGTAGATATAACGTACGAAGATGTTGAACAAGGAAAGGAGGATTCCAATGGCTGAAGTTATAAAGTGTGCGAGAGAGAGAGATAATGAGGGAGAGAGGGTGGATTTGCTCCTGTCGTACGTTATGTAGCATGTGTAAGTCCTCAGGTAATGCAAATATGTACGTATACAGTATCAAACTCATGAGAAGCCAAAATGTGGGCACGATAAAGTCACTACGTTTACCATGACACGTGAATGAATCACGTGTACAAACTTGAGAACATCTAGACCAACTTTTGATGCCAAAGCTCACACGTACGGGATTTCACTCTAAATTCGAATGCATATAGACGATCGGCTGTAATGCTTGTGCAATTTACAGAGGGTCAAATATTTTACTATCTTCAATAATTCAAAAGAATTATTTAAAAAATCGAAATCCTCGTACAATTTTTCATGTACCGATCTAAATAATTTTCCAAATAATCAAAAAGGCATTTCGAACAATTCTCTCGTTTGGGGTTTTTGGCCGTTTGGATTTTCGACAACATCTAGACCAACTTTTGATGGCAAAGCTCACACGCACGGGATTTCACTCTTAATTCAAACATATATATGATCGCTTATAATGCATACGCAATTTACAAAGGGTCATATATTTTTATCTTTAATAATTCAGAAGAAATATTTGAAAAATCGAACTCTTCGAACAATTTTTCATGTACCGATCTGAATAATTTTTCAAGCAACTCGAAAGGCATTTGGAACAATCTCTTGTTTGGGATTTTTGGTACGATTTTTTTTCGCATTATAGAAAAATAAGGAATGTTTTTTTAAAAAATGTTGATCGCGATCCCCCTTCCTTAAGGGGGGAAATAGGGTGAGACGGTTTAAAAAATCGATTTTTTTTTTTTTCATAAATTGTTAGTAAAACTATTGAAAAATATGTTCCCAAAATTTTAAATGAAAATTCCGACGCGTTCTATTGTTATAAGCCATTAAAGTGAGTAGCTCTCCTTCAGGTCCCGAGCGCGCCACGTGTATAACCGAGCGGTCACTATTTTTTCAAACGCGTTTTTCTGAAAACGACTTTTTTTGAACTTGCGTACACGCTAATTTCAAAAGTTTTCAACGAATCGTTTTGAAAATTGGCAGTTACTTTCTTGATAGTATTGCGCTCTATATGAACCTAAAATCGGAACATTATCATTATTTAAAATAATTTTTTTTTTGCAAATAAAGTTGTAAAAAATGGAAAAAAATCATGCTTTTTTGTTTTGACCCCTGTAAAAAATTCAATTTTCTATTTTTTTGATAGCATTTAGGTTCATATAGAAGAGAGACATATAATAAAAGTAAATTCCAACGTCGTTTGATTTCAGATGAAAATTGCGGCTTCCAGAATGTACGCAAAATGCTGAGTCTGATTGTGACCTGCAATATGCGGTCGCTAATATCCCCGGTGTTTTTCAAGAAAATTCTTCAAAAATTTTATAGTATATACTTAAATATATGTATAAAATATTCTCAAAGTTTCAATAAATTATATTCATTTTTTATACTATAAAAAAATTCATGAAAGTCATTGAAAAAACGCTGTCCTAACCCTATTTCCTCCCTTAAGATACTATATCTTCCATATAACTCATTAAAACATTACGAATTTTGTACCACATCCTAGCGAGGGTTAGTACGTGAGTTTCGGAATTTTTTCAAATTTTCTCCAACCTTTTTTCCAAGATACCATGTTACTTTTAATGATTGCAAAATTATTCCTCGTTACAGTGGTAAAGGTTAAATGAGTTACGATAAATTTCTATCCATCAAATTTTCGTCAAATTCCCGTACAAATTTACGATACAATAGTGAACTAGAAAATGTCCTTTGTTTCCACAGCACCTGTCGTGACTCACAATGAGGAATGAATGTACGTAACTTAATCCAGTGTGGATACACGAATATAATAACAGATGAGAGATGGTTATACGTACTACCGTATATAAAATATAAACCCCAACGACGAACAAGGATCTCTCGTAGTTCTCTCCGCTCTCGACGTGCCACGAACAAACTCGGAAACATTTTGCCGAGTTTCACATTGCTCGGGAGTCTGTTCACGAAACTCGTGTACCACATTGAACCGTAGGTAACACTTGTGCTCCAGGTACAACGACTGCTTAAGAGGAAAAGGGCGTAAACGATAAAATGTATGACGTGAAACGATACGATTCCAAGCTCTTTTGCTTACTAGTAGTCGATATATTAGAGCACATACATCTATATTTGGGGAAACATAACTCCATAAATTTGATACCAGTTTTCGGAGTACGCCTAAAACAACGACGCGGCATGTATCATCCATGTAGGGTAACGTACAATTGCCACTCATCGTAACGTTAACGAGCCATACATATATATTTCGAGAAAACAGACAACGAAAAGTGCTTTTGGACTTGTTTCCGCACGAAATGTAAACGACTATTATAACGCGAGACTTTTGAAATTTCAACGAATTCGACTTCCCGTTTCGTATATCATAAACTATGTTCAGTTCCCTCCCTCTTGCAACAATATTAAATCACTGCTTGCCCCCCCCCCCCCCCCGCCCCCTCGTATTTCCTCAAACAACCCTTTCTATTTTGTCCCTCAAAGTTTCGACACCTCCCAAAACTTCGATAAATCGTTAATATATTTTTCGAATATACGAGGTGTGTAAATTAAATAATGAGACTGGCAACGTAGCGTTCGATCTGGCAACACTTGAGGCTCTGGGCTTGGAGGGGCGTCAGGGGAACATGTGATACGCCTTCAGTATGGGTTTGAACTCGCTCGAGTCATTTGGTTGTCCGTAGCGATTTTTTTTTCGTCAAACAGTTTTTTCTATTGTGTTCTAAAAATGAGTGACATCAATTTCGAGCAACGGTGTGCTATCAGGTTTTGCTTCAGACTTGGGCACAGTGCAACGGAAACTTGTTGCTAAACTTGAGCGCAGGCCTACGGAGACAGTGTTTTGTCAAGAGCCCAGGTTTTTCGGTGATTCAAGGCTTTTTTAGAAGGAAAAGAGTCGATTGAAGATGAACCACGAAGCGGAAGGCCTTCATCTTCAAGAACCGATGAAAATGTCGACAGAATCCGGGATCTTGTGCGTTCAGATCGGCGGTTGACAGTCAGAATGATCGGGGAAGAGTTTAATTTGACTCACAACACCGTTCATCAGATTTTGACCAATGAGATGACTTGACTTTTTGGATTCGATTGAAAATGACCCCCATTTTCTGGAACGTGCCGTTACCGGTGAAGAGTCTTGGGTGTTTGAGTACGACCCAGAAACCAAGCGCCAGAGCATGGAGTGGCACACTTCAACCTCTCCAAGGCCCAAAAAAAAGCAAGAATGAGCAAGTCGAAGATCAAACGCATGCTGATTTGTTTTTTCGATACACACGGAATCGTCCACAAAGAATTTGTACCCCAAGGCCAAACGGTCAATCAACACTTTTACCGGGAGGTTCTTGAAAAACTCTCGAAAAAGGGTCATTCGTGTGAGACCAAACGTCAAGAACAACTGGGTGTTGCATCACGATAATGCTCCTTGTCACACAGCAATTTCAATAAACGAGTTTTTGGCCAGTAAAAAAATTCCTGTGGCTCCTCAGCCTCCTCATTCGCCTGACTCGAGTCCTTGTGACTTTTTTCTCTTCCCGAGATTGAAAAATCATCTCAAGGGGCATTTTGGGACAGTCGAAAACATTCAAACGGCTGTAACCGACCAGCTGAAGGCTATTACAGTTTCGGAGTTCCAGCACTGCTATGAGAATTGGAAAAACCGTCTCCAGCGATGTGTGAACTTCGGAAGGAAGTTATTTTGAGGGTGAAAATATAAAATTGTAATTTTATTTAAATAAAAAAAAAGAAAAAAATCAGTCTCATTACTCAATTTACACACCTCGTAGACTATTTTCCCAGAGGAAATAAAGTTCAGTAAAAGAAGTGTATGAAAGAAAAAAGTAAATGATTTTCTTAATTTTCGTACAAATGGACGAATTTTTGTTAGGCCAATTCGATTTTCTCCCGCACTTCATTACGCGCATATGTATACCGGATTTTCGTATGAAACGATATATATTTCCCCTTCTCTTTGTCATTCCAAAACTCAGACGTCGTCTCCATTATTCACATGTTCAACAAAAGCCCACTCGGAATTCACGAGACAAGGCGAGAAAAAGAGAGAGAGAGAGAGGGGAAGGGGGACTCTCTTGCGGTTGACATATGCACATGCATGTCTGCATGTACATATAATATACATAGTTAATGTACATACATGTAAATTCAACTATACATGTATTGATAGTCGTTATTTATCGTATATGTATTATATATATATAAACGTGAAGTACGAGGCTCGTTAGGGTTTATTACGAACGCATGAATAACGAAGAAGCAGTTGGCTGTATAACGAGCCAGTATATATCTCACTTCCTCCACGATTTCATTCCTCTTCTTCTTTATTTTTTTCTTTTCTCTTTCGTCTCAATGCTTTTCTGCTTAAATTTTTCCCTTTCAACCCACTTTTATTTATTTTTAAACCCACACTGCATCTCTTATTTTATGCTCTTTCGTATTCTTCGTTCTCAGGATTTATACACCCGGTGTAACTTTCGTTCTTGCGCGATATATTTATAGCGGAGTAACGAAACCATTTTTTTTCAATATCATCTCACGTTGTAGTAATTTTTCAACTTAAAACGCATATATATATATATGCTTTTTACCGTAATTTCATTTATTTATCTGTTATCTGTGTCGATGACGAACGGAAATTATAACAATTTTTCTTTTGTTACGTGCATTTATGGTTATTTTTTTAATGAATATTTTTTTTATCGTACTCACTCTTTGGATGGATCGTTCGCCGAGGTGTCACGATATCGCAGACGAAGATTCGTTCTTATGTCATTGCTGTCATTGATATGTCTCATACCACTCAATTCAGCCGGTAGCAGGAGGGCAACTTCTGTAAATTGTTAAAAAAAAAACAAAAACTCATAATTTCATTTCCGTGTTGGCGTCTGATTGAAATTTTAACGGAACATGGGAGATAGAAAGTTTGTTACATATTGAAATTATGAAAAATTCTTTCAAAGAATTAATTTATTAAAATTATTATTATCTGAGCTGAAAAACATTACATTAATAATTTTTTCGGGCGAGTAGATTCAGAACTATTTTAGCAGAACCATTTTTACCAATAATCAATTAGTCATCAATAAACTTATATTTATGACTAGCTGAGCCCCACGGTTTCATCGGCGTTAAATTTCCGTCCCTCGATTCAACGCGCTGCCGACGCTCCTTGAGGTCATAGCATAAAGTTATATGGCCTATAGCCTTCTTGAATAATCAGGCTATCTAATGCAAAAAGAATTTTTCAAATCGGATTAGTATTTCCTGAGATTAGCGTGTTCGAATAAACAGACAAACAAACTCTTCAGCTTTATTATAGTAGTAAGATTGAACAATACTTTGCAGATTCAAGCAATAGTGTTCACGTCGTAGGAAAGTATTATGGAGGATTGTCCACTCTTAATGTTCGTCTTACGACCTAGACAGGCATGTAACTTCCGGAAATGAATTACAGGCTGGAATCTGTCTGACAGCAGCGATTTACCTAGGTACACAATTATATATTGAGGTATGACGACAGCTTTCACACAAAATCACGCAAAGAGAAGCTAACAGAGAGTAAGGAGAGACTAGTAAAGGGAGTCAGGTGAGGAGGACATATGCATGTTTAGAATGCATCAGAGGTAAGAGACTATCGGATTATATTCAAGGATCCGTCGCGCGGTCGTTCTGAACACAAAATTATCCAAGGGACTTTGTCGATCAAAGATCTCGTGCACAGCTAACCGAGTTATATCCATTGAAATGGAATCCACCAATTAGGAGAAAGATCTCCAGACGCCCTATACAATCCTCCAGCTGCTTGGAACGCGCCGAGTACTCATGGATCCTCTCCCAAGGAACAATTAACCCTTTGGAGGAGGGGGATATGATCCCAACGACCCCAAAGGGTTTCTCGTCGAGAGGCGATCGTCGTCGACTTCTCTCACACTCTTAGATCTATATGTATATACATATATATATTCCATATATATTTTCCACTCAGTAATCCTATCATCAGTGGACCACATCCGTTCCTCAATATCTTATACAATTTTACGATGTACTGCCATCAATTTGTCATGTTATCATCAAATGTTAACGGTGGAAAAAAAACGTATTAATCATAAAAAGTACGCGAATGAATGAAATATATAAATTGAAATTTTTAATTATTGAAATATCGGAATAAATTAATTACAGTTGTTTTTTGAATATCCATTAAGCGGGGAAATAGGATTAGACGGTTCAAAAAATCGATTTTTTTTTATTTCATAAATTGTTAGTAAAACTATTGAAAAATATGTTCCCAAAATTTTAAATGAAAATTCCGACTCGTTCTATTGTTATAAGCCATTAAGGGGGGAAATAGGGTTTGGACAGCGTTTTCTCAATGATTTTCATGAATTTTTTTATAGTATAAAAAATAAATATAATTTATTGAAACTTTGAGAATATTTTATACATATATTTAAGTATATACTATAAAATTTTTGAAGAATTTCCTTGAAAAGCACCGAAAAAATTTATGACTGCCTTGACTTTGTTTTTCTTGGTACTATTTTTTCTGAAAACGACTTTTTTTAAACTTGCGTACACGCTAGTTTGAAAAGTTTTCAACCAATCGTTTTAAAATTTGGCAGTTACTTTCTTCATAGTATTGCGCTCTATATGAACCTAAAATCGGAATATTATCATTATTTAAAATAATTTTTTTTTGCAAATGAAGTTGTAAAAAATGGCAAAAAATCATGCTTTTTTGTTTTGACCCCTGTACAAAATTCAATTTTCTATTTTTTTGATAGCATTTAGGTTCATATAGAAGGGAGACATATAATAAAAGTAAATTCCAACCTCGTTCGATTTCAGATGAAAATTGCGGCTTCCAGACGGTACGCAAAATACTGAGTCTGATTGTGACCCGCAATATGGGGTCGCTAATATCTTCGGTGTTTTTCAAGGAAATTCTTCAAAATTTTTATAGTATATACTTAAATATATGTATAAAATATTCTCAAAGTTTCAATAGATTATATTCATTTTTTATACTATAAAAAAATTCATGAAAATCATTGAGAAAACGCTGTCCTAACCCTATTTCACCCCTTAACATGAAAATCAATAAATTATTTATCATCGGTGTAGCAAGGTGAATAAAAATTAAATTAAACATTATTTTTCAATGTTTTGTTGCTATTGCAAGTTGCTCAAATTTTTGCCTCAAATTTTTCTCTTAATTCTATTTAATTGTCAAAAAGTATGGTGTCAAAAGGACATTCGTTGAAAAGAGAATCGTTCATTTTATTTAAAAGTCTTTCAGTCATCATTGAATTCACCTCCTCGCAATTCCGCACTCTCTTTTAAACAATAATGCGTTGGTACATTGAATTTTCGTGCAATTAACCCTCTCCTCTCTCTTTAATTGAGGCAATTAATTAAATCCCACTTGAATAGTGCGCCTCCCACGTAGGGTTGTAAATGTGATGGCAAACATTATACCGTCGTGGTTTATAGCACGAAACATCCAAATTTCGTACACGTTGCGACAATAATTTTGCATGCTGAATTTTCGCCTCGCTCGTTAAAAATCTTGAGGAAGGCTTTATCACTTTTTTTATGAGTCTCTTCACGAGGAAAATTCACACAGGCGGTAAATATATTTATTAAGATACGAGGCACGACGAAATTAATTAATTTGGGGAAAAATTATCTTTTCAACTTGCCTTTCAATGCCAATTGAGGATTTCGCTTGTGACACTTGGTACCCTGACAGCCTCGATACTGCATCAATTGAGGGCAATGTTTTCCACCGTTTTCAGCGGCTCTTTCCACCAATCGCGATCTCGACTGAGCACCCGGACCGCACTCGCTGTTGCAGGTCGACCAAGAACCCCAACCCGAGACTACGCAATCCAATACTGAAAAAAACATCAAATAACAAGAAAACGATATAATATATTGACATGAGTACAGTGATATTTCAAATAATTATACCTTTTACGATCAAAAGAGATGTATTATTTTTTTTCCCTGATACTCCACTATGCCTTTACGTATAGAAAAAAATTAGAGGACGACAGACCTGTCGATTTGGCTTGAAGAGCCCTATGTACACAAAGATGTTCGTTGAGTAAGCGAGTAATCGCGTGCTGCGCTGCGAAAACCCATCTCCCCTTCCGGTTTTTCTCATCTCAGAAAAGTCTTCGCGTGATAGAAGAAAAGCAAAGGAGAATACAAATAGTTAGAACAGACGCGTGAAAGAGAAAAAGCGAGGAGAGAGTGTATGTGAAATCCACGGATCGAGGAAAATTGAAAACTACAAAAAATACGGTAAAATTGTGTTGAAGAGCGAGAGAGAGAGCCTTAAAGAAAAGAACTTTGGGGATGGGAAAGAAAATAGAGAGAAAGAAAAATAAGGAGAGTGAACAAGGGAAGAAGAGAGAGTCTCGACGTGCTACGCACAAACGCTTATGCTCATGACACTGACAGCATTCCTGAGATACAAAGGGAGAATCCTTCTTTAATATTTTCCATTCTCGGGTGAGATATTAAGGGGTTTTACGCAGTTGGAAATTTCAAAGAAGCGATTTTTTTTATTGCATTTTCGGAATGTACATATATTTGAGTATATTCTCTGAAAATTTCAAACCGATCCGGCAAATATTCTTCGAGATATATGCATATTTGTAAGGACGCTCGGAGCGTTACAAAGTAGGCGGCCTAAACTTTGAACGAGTTTTTCTCAAAACGGTGTTGTCAAAGTCGATGAGCACGATTTCTCAAAAAACGGCTCGACCGATCGGTCTGCAATTTTAACACAACCTTCTCAGATATATTCTTCAGGTATTGATCGAAGAAATAAGATTTTTGATAATTATTTATATTTTTTTAAACAATTTAACGAACAAATTTTGGTCGAAAATTGGAATTTTTTCTTTTTGGAGCCGCCATTTTGTCAAAAATCTAAATTTCGACTATTCCGTCGATCAATACCTAGATTTATCTATCCAATAATAGAATCTTTTTGTTTTTTTTTTTTTTGGATAATCCAAACCGGAAATATCGTGCTCACCGCCAGACACCTTTTTTTAGAGGAGCTCCCGAAGATCGGCTGTAGCAACTTTAAAAATCATTATTTTTACAAATAAAAAATATGAAAATAAAGTAAAAAGTTATCACAATACGTATATAAATTAAAATGTCTTTTCAGGAAAAATTCTTGAAAAATCGCCTTGTTTCGGTCTCCTGGCTGCGTATTACTCCTTAAGGGGGGAAATAGGGTTAGACGGTTCAAAAAATCGATTTTTTTTTATTTCATAAATTGTTAGTAAAACTATTGAAAAATATGTTCCCAAAATTTTAAATGAAAATTCCGACTCGTTCTATTGTTATAAGCCATTAAGGTAGTAGTCTGGTAACTTAAGCCGATTTTCATGTCTTTTTTGGAGGGCGTTTTTTTGTAGGAAAATAAAAATGAATCGTTTTGGATATTTAGGATGTTTTTATTTACATATTAAAGATACAAAAAAAATTTTGTTGAACAAATTTAATAGTTTATTATTATTATTATTATTGATCGAAGTTGGCACCTCGAAAAAAGCGCTTGGGTGGCCCCGGTGATTTTGGCTCTTGATTTTATCTGAAATCAAAAATTCTTGATAATTCTTAATCTATAGACATGTCATTCTGGTCGGAACTACTGAAGTTAAATTTCATAACAAAATGGCGGACTTTGGAAAAAAGAACTTTCTTTTTCCAGAGTCCGCCATTTTGTTATTAATCCATGAAATTTAACTTCAGTAGTTCCGACCAGAATGACATGTCTATGGATTAAGAATTATCAAGAATTTTTTATTTCAGATAGCATCAAGAGCCAAAATCACCGGGTCCACCCACGCGCTTTTTTTCGAGGTGCCAACTTCGATCAATAATAATAATAATCTATTGAATTTTTTCAAAAAAATTTTTTTTTGCATCTTTAATATGTAAATAAAAACATCCTAAATATCCAAAACGATTCTTTTTTATTTTTCTACAAAAAAACGCCCTCCAAAAAAGACATGGAAATCGGCTTAAGTTACAGGACTACTACCTTAAAGTGACTAGCTCTCCTTCAGGCCCCGAGCGCGCCACGTGTATAACCGAGCGGTCACTATTTTTTCAAACGCGTTTTTCTGAAAAGGACTTTTTTTGAACTTACGTACACGCTAGTTTGAAAAGTTTTCAACCAATCGTTTTGAAAATTGGCAGTTACTTTCTTCATAGTATTGCGCTCTATATGAACCTACAATCGGAATATTATCATTATTTAAAATAATTTTTTTTTGCAAATAAAGTTGTAAAAAATGGCAAAAAATCATGCTTTTTTGTTTTGACCCCTGAAAAAAATTCAATTTTCTATTTTTTTTATAGCATTTAGGTTCATATAGAAG
Source organism: Oxytorus armatus (assembly GCA_958009045.1). NCBI lineage: Eukaryota > Metazoa > Arthropoda > Insecta > Hymenoptera > Ichneumonidae > Oxytorus > Oxytorus armatus. The sequence continues at coordinate 28,117,018 of OY253747.1, forward strand.
AGAGACATATAATAAAAGTAAATTCCAACCTCGTTTGATTTCAGATGAAAATTGCGGCTTCCAGAATGTACGCAAAATGCTGAGTCTGATTGTGACCTGCAATATGGGGTCGCTAATATCTTCGGTGTTTTTCAAGGAAATTCTTCAAAAATTTTATAGTATATACTTAAATATATGTATAAAATATTCTCAAAGTTTCAATAAATTATATTCATTTTTTATACTATAAAAAAATTCATGAAAACCATTGAGAAAACGCTGTCCTAACCCTATTTCGTCCCTTAAAGGTATAATTTCGTTGAAATAATAACGAATAAATATTATGAAAAAAAGAAATAATTATCGCAATATGATAATGACAAAATCATATATTTTTATAAAATTCATTGAGTAACATTTCCCATTAAAGTTCAGCAGTGATCAATTTTATAATATAGATATACCACTATAATTCTCATTATTACAATAAATATATATAAACATAATAAATCTGCTTTCTTCGAATCGCGTTGCTCCGTTTTGTTTTCTTCGATTTTTATCTCGAAAAACTTCACTCTGGTCCTTGAACGTAGCCATCAATTTCCGGTGAATCAGAAGAAAAAAAAACGAAAAAATTTCCGCTCTTCAGCAAAAATTTATGGATTGATAAAACCGGCATGTCGCGAAAGGCAAACTCGAGTAATCAGCGTGGAACGCACAAACCACCGTCGAAACGAAAACGTGCCACCGGTAAATTAATACGATCGAATTTCATTAATCAACGAACCGGTATTTGTCGAGTGTCATAACCACGAGTTTTCGTACTAATAACCGCATTATGTCACTTCGTCGAGTCACTACAACCTCGTTATTCTTGATTATTCCAACATTTCGTCGCGCGTAAAATGACAAAGGGTACATTTCACCGGGATATTCAATTATTGTTCGTCATGAAACATAATTTATGTACTCTTCCCGAGATATGAGACAAAATGACATGGAGAACAATGTTATTAGTAGATTTGTACGTGTAGAGAAACGAATTTATTTAATTTAAACAAAAATGTTATTGTCCCAAGTGAAAAATACTGCACTCATTTATAACAAATTTCATTTAATAGAAATAGATTTTTTTTAAATTTATTTAATAAAATTGACTTTCCTCGTTGCATGGAGAACAAAAGGGCAGTATTCAAAAGAAATTTCACGCTGAAAATACATACAGACAAAAGGGAGTGTTGCGCAAAGTCTTCGCGAATACAATGAACTCGAGGGTTTCAAGTATGTTTTTTTTTCTTCTTATTCTTATTTTTCTCATTCGCGTGTACGTTCACCCGTATCTAGGACGAAGTCACACCCTCTCGTCGAGGGCACAGGCGGTATTGTCGGCGGTGCTCGAGGACGTTATCGAGAAGACCCTTGAGGACGCGAGAAAAATGGCCGAAACGGCGGGTAAGGGTCGAGTTTCCCTGGAGGAGGTCGAGAAAGCTTTGCAAAAGCTCTGCGAGCGTTTTCATCCACGAGCCGCCAGGGTTGCCAACGAAATCATTGAAAGAGGTCGTGGAAGATCCGGCCGAAAATAGTTATTTAATTCAATATCCTTTATATACCACTCGAACCCGATTTTAATCGCGCTTTCTTACGACTGTCCCAATTTCTTATTTATTCTTTTTTTCTTTGCACCAACCAAGCTTCTTTTCATTTCAATTAATGCAGAAGTGATGTAGTAAGAAAATATATAAAATATCTACGAAAAATTAATTCTTTCTTGATGTCTTGATTAATTTGTAAATTAATTTTTACGTTATATAAGACTTCTTTTCAATTAAATATAAATAGAAAAGTAATATACACTTCGTCCTTCTTACGAATCTCTACGATATATATATATATATATATACATATTTTTTTTTACTTTTTAATAACACTTCCGATAACGTGATGCGAAAACATCTGCTCGATAATTCGGTACACGCGTTCTGGCCACACCGTTCGACACGACCGCACATATCTCATTCTTTCTCCTCGGAAATCCATCTCACGTTCGGCACTTCGGTAAATCCCGGTACCTTACATTCTCACTCTTGTACGGGAAAAAAAAAAATTGCTCGTGAGAGCGGAAGGGAAAAAAAACGAAGTATAAATCAGAAGAAAATCCTAAGAGAGTGCTAGAAAGAATTGGTGCTCGTAACTGTATCGAGAGTTCCTCAATTTTATTCATTCGACGGATATAGCCGACTGTAGCAGTACACTGTACATGATATACCGGAAAATAAACTTTTTCGTAACTTTCAATGGCAAAAGTTTTGGAAAACGATTTTTTTTTTTCTTTATTAAAACTTGTGTACGTGCAATATAAAAGAACGGAATTGAAAAGTATTGATTCAATGATTATGAAAAAATATTCTAAATAAAAAGTACTATTTTGATTTTTTAGAAAATATATTATTATTTTAAACGATCGTACAAATTATTTTATAAAGTTAAGCTATGTATAAATAAAAATGACGATATTGCAAAACAAAATTGCGCGAACTAAACGAGCGGCACGTCACTGTTATTCATCGTTTTATTTATACATACTTCGAGATTGTAAATGTATATGTTCGATACTTTACAATTGTAAAATATACAAGAGTGCGAAGAAAAATAACAAACAGACGAGTAAATCCGGCTTTTATTGTTATTGCATATGCGAAAAAAACTGACAGTTTTTTTTTTTCGTTCAATTAAACAAAATGTAAGGAAGACTGAGAGCAATTGCAACAGATGAGCAACATGTTTTATTGCGTTTCGAGACTCTATACGATGAGAAACTTTCAGCTGATTATTGAGTTTTTGTTAAATATTCAAAAGTTTAATGTAAAAACGGAAAAAAAAAATGTTTTATTATAAATATATATAATGTACCCCATTTAACATTCAATTTAACAGGTTCAAAATCTTATTTTAACAAGTTTTGTAATTCCAGTAATGACTTATTGGAGTATCCGTATTTTTTTCCTGTTCATTTTATTTGTAACGAGTTTTCGGAGTTTTTCGGCTCAACGAATCTTGAATAACATACCGAGAATACACTAAAATACATTGTCCGGTTCGTATGAGATGTGTACAAAATGAAAGAACAATATTGAGAAGAACAACGAAAAGACATGTAGAAAAAACACAATTTTTATGCGATAATAGAGCGCCACAACGTATAAATATTCGGGTTTGAGGAAAAATGATAGTCAGTTAACGTTTTACACACGTTTACGGAATAACGATCATCGTCATGGTTCGTTCAGTTCTCTCCGTGCTAATTGTCGCAATGGCGATAATGCACTCACGTAAGATTCCTTCAATATCAATTGTTTCATTCTCTTTTGATCACATTTTTTCATACATTTTCTTCTAATTATCTAAAAAAATAATTTACCTTTTATTTTGTATGAATTTTTTTCTGTCATCTTTTATCATGATCATAGATCAAAGAAGTCCGGTACCACCGGGGTACGAAGAAGCAATTGAAACACAATTACCAGACCCAGAACCGGCAATACTGCCAAAACCACAAATAGACCCGCCGCGACCAGAAATAGTGGGCCCACGACCAGAATTAATAATACTACGGAGATGCTTAAGACCCAATGAAGTTTGGAACGCGTGTGGCGGCTGTGAACCAACTTGCGAGATTCCAAAACCAACATTCTGCACTAAAGTTCGTAGTTTCGAGAGATCAACATAATTTCTCGTTGGGTCGACGATACATGATTTTTTGTTTGCTTTACAGCAATGTCGCATAGGCTGTCAGTGCAAAAGAGGATATTTCAGAAGGAGGGATGGTGCTTGCGTTAGATGCCGGGCCTGCGGCGATATAATACTTGAACAACAGACTTATTCTTTCGCCGAGGCTAGCCGATAATTGAAGGGAACGATAAATATCGTACGCCAGTAAAATGAAAGTTGTGAAACTTTATCGTGAATGAAATAAAATAAAATCAAGAGGATCTATTAAATATCGATCAGTCTTGAGTACTCTTTCATGCCCGTTTATCATATAAGCACACCGAGGTTTAAGGAGTTATACGCAGTCAGGAGACCGAAAAAAAGCGATTTTTCAAGAATTTTTCCTGGAAAGACATTTCAATGCATTAACGTAAAAATTTATATACGTATTGTGGTAACTTTTAACTTTATTTTCATATTTTTTATTTGTAAAAATAATGATTTTTAAAGCTGCTACAACCGATCTCCGAGAGCTCCTCTAAAAAAAGGTGTTTGGCGGTGAGCACGATATCTGCGATTTGGATTATCCAAAATAAAAAAAACCAAGAAGATTATATTAGTGGATAGATAAATCTAGGTATTGATCGAAGGAATAGTCGAAATTTAGATTTTTGACAAAATGGCCGCTCCAAAAAGAAAAAATTCCAATTTTCGACCAACATTTTTTCGTTGAATTGTTTAAAAAAAATAGAAATAATTATCGGAAATCTTATTCGTTCGATCAATACCTGAAGAATATATCTGAGAAGGTTGTGTTAAAATTGCAGACCGATCGGTTGAGCCGTTTTTGAGAAATCGCGCTCACCGACTTTGAAAACGCCGTTTTAAGAAAAACGCGTTCAAAGTTTAGGTCGCCTGCTTTGTAACGCTCCGAGCGTCTTCATAAATATCCGTATATCTCCAAGAATATTTGCTGGATCGATTTGAAATTTTCAGAGAATTTACTCAAATATATGTGCATTCCGAAAATGCAATAAAAAAAATCGATTTTTTGAAATTCCCAACTGCGTATAATCCTTTAATGAAAAAAAAACCCCAAAAACAGCGATCGATTGTGTCAAGTGTTGAAACATAATTTTCGGTATGAAAAATTAATTTCATAGAAAAATTGAAGCCCATCACCGACTCGAAAGATTTTGTTTTTTCTTTTCGTCGACAAATCTTTGTGAATGTTAAATCGCTGACAACTTTATGTTGTATGACTTTGCGTGTTTAATTTTTTAAATACTGTCGAACGAAACAAATCGTACTTGTATCCGGATTCATAACAATTTTATAATAACAGCGTGTATTATAATTACAACAGTGACTTGGATTAAATGCAAACTTAATTTTTTTTACCAACGACATTTCTCACTAAGGCGATTAGCATACAATTTGTTCTGGTGGTAAGCTTGTGGATAATAAATTCTCACGAGTATATGATTAACGAGAAAACTTCGTCGTTAACGTTCCTCCTCAATCTTCAACCTTATAAATTCGCCTGAGTCTCGAATTTCATTTAAACATGCCCCGTTATGCAAATTAAATTCGTACGATTCGCTGCAATTTTCAGAAAATCGTGACAAACACAAGGCGACGAAGAAAAATAACAAACAGAAGAGAGTAAAACCCCTATTTTATTATGATTGCGTATGTCGATAACACCGAGATGTCTTTTATAATAAACGATTATTTCTTTCAATTAAACAAAATGTAAAAAGACTCGGACCAACAAAGTCTCTTATTACGTTTTAGGTCTCTATCCAAAGGGAAATATTTCGCTGATTACTGATCACGAAATTTCCGTGGAAAATTCCAATTATTCACAAATGAAACCGCAAAAAATCGGAAAAAGTTTCACGCTCTTTTTTCCTTGTGTGAAAATTCGATGTTCGGAGTGAGTTGTTGGTACAAAATAAATCGCATTTTACCCCTCAATTCAACAGACTCAAAATCCTCATTATTTCTACAATATCTGTAACTTCACTAGTCACTTATAGGAGTGTCTGTTTTTTTATTGATTTTGTTACCGCAACGCAGCCTTTCGCTTCTATGCATCTTGAATAATATTGACCGAGACGTAACACACGTGAATAAATAAAATAACAATATTGCGAGGAACAACAGCGAGAAATTGAGAGGAAAAAAAACGAAACTTTTACGTCACCACGTGAAGCTGAATTCCTATAAATATTCGGATTTGAAGCGAATTGATAAACAGTTAGCGTTTTATACACGCCTACGAAATACATATATTCATTAATCATGGCTCGCGCACTTCTCTTCGTACTAATTGTCGCAATGACCGTAATGTACTCCTGTAAGGATCCTTCAATATCAATTATTCGATTCTTTATACATTTTTTGTCATCCTCAAAATTGTTTTTCATTTATTTACATTGTTTTATTTTTCACCTTCTATTCTAATATTATCACAGATCAAGAAGGTCCAATACCGGCGAAAGATAAGGGCGACAAACCACCACCACAAATACAAGAACCGACATGCGCACGACGTAATGAAGTTTGGAACAAATGTGCTTCCTGTGAAAGAACGTGCGAGGTGCCATACCCAAAAGCCTGCACTACCGTTCGTATAGTTTCAAGCTCGAGATTTAACGCAGTTTCTCACGGAGTCGATAATATATAATTTGTGTTTTTTTTTTTTGCAGGAGTGTCGAGAAGGCTGTCAGTGTAAACGACCATATTTCAGAAGGCGAGATGGAGCTTGCGTTATATTTCGAATTTGTTCACTCATTAAACCGCAATAACTACTTCAACGGATTAATTAAGAGCGAGAAATATTACACGCAACAAAAAAAGAATTTTAATCATCATAATGTTTATTGGGCTTGGTTTTGTTACTTGGCTTTGTTATTTCGTGGTCTGAGGATGTAAAATTAAAAAAAATCAAGATCTTTAATTGAATGTGTATTCATTTTAATCAACCTTTGTTATACAATTGTTTGCACTGATTTTCTTATTATTATCATTGACTTTCAGTAAGAATTTTTTTTAAAGTAGATCGTATTTGTTGTTCTATTTTTGCCGTGATGAAACTCACTTGGAGCTGGGAGCGGAGAGAAGTACCCGGAAACGATGCATCTCATTTCTCATTCTTGTCTAAACAACAGTCAACCAGAACAAGAGTTACCTACCGGTCTACTTAAATGTATAATTCTCCGTCGAAGGCTTATTTACCGAAGAAATTTAAATTCTGTTCAAAGACCGTAATTGTTCATGCACAAAGGGCACCAGAGCTTAGCCGTTATTCGTCGTGAATTCATCAAAGAAACACGACCAACAGTGACAGTACCCGAAAATGGTACACCGGAAATGAAAAGCTATGCTGTGCTCGTGTTTGAGTTTCGAGAGAGACCATACAGACGAAAGTCCTTCCCGGAGGTTTACGCAAATACCGTCCGGAAAGTGTAACAAAGTGTCTAGCCGAAATTATTTAAGGTGTGCTTTCTCAACGTTGTCACGAAGTTTTGTAGTAAATATGAAATAAAGAGAAAAGAGAGTGGGATAGTAGACAAAAAGGTATATTTATAACAACGGCAAGGAACAAAATCTCTAGGATATTTTAACGTTGGTTTACGACTTTTTTTTTTTGTGTCTCTGCAAACGCTCTGATGGAGGACCTTTGAATTGTAAAGGATTCTTCAGTCTCGTATGCGCTTGTCTCGTTGATTCTTCATGTTTTTTTTTTCTTCTTTCTTCACCACGCGCCAGAGTCACACCACAGGGGATTTCAGTATGGTTGTCTGCGAGAAAGCGACTTCAACTTCCAGGAAGACGTAGAAGCTCGATGACGCGTTTGGGAAAAGGAAGAACAAAGGGTATCTCTTTAAGATAAACCGTCAGGTATTCGCCCACACTCTCATTCTCTCTCTCGTTCCTGTCGGAGAAACGTGCACGGAAGTTTACTTCCGTACCAAAACGAAGCAGCAGTAAGGGCAGCATACTAATGATAATGAAACGATCATCTCGTCATCTCATGGTAAAATCATTGGTATTAGAAGTTTGCAAGATTTTTGAATGATATATAATCCAAATTTGAAGAATAACGTTTAAATGGATTTGGAGTCTCGAGTCTAATGAACTTTGAATTGAAAAATCGTTTTTTTTTTTCCTTTCTGTAAGGATGAAAGTTGAAAGGGAATAGAAGATTAGCTATGAATTTTTTAAATAACATATTTATTTCAATAATCGACGATACTTTAGTTGGGTTTTACTTCTATGGTTCAGTAAATATTGATCGTAGGTCTGTAGATCTAGTGGCATTGCCTTTTTCGCTTGTAAAACGAAATGAAATGACTCGGAAGACATATTTTACGTTTTTCCTCCTTATTTTAGGTGTAGCGTTTAGAAGGATGAGTTTGAAAACTGTCTAGACTGTCGTCACTATACTGTACGTAGGTATATAATAAAAGTGTCGGGTCCGGACGCTGCGGTGATCACGAGTCCAGCAACCTGAGGCGCACTCAGGAAATACCACAGCGCGCGAAACTATTATACCCGGCAGTTTCCTTGTTCCGTCCGCTATCCTGTTATCCAAAGTGTCGACTTGGAGGACCGTAAAGAGAAAGGAAAAAAAAAAATAATAAAAATTCTCCGTTCCTTCGGAGACCGGAGATAAATGTTTGGACGATAAAAACGGACGGTGCTCAAAGGACGTATGAGAGCAGAATTTTGGAGGGATCTTGAAGAATATCCTCAATTAATTATCGTAACTCTCGCTGGGTGTGAAGATACATATATCCTTAACTTATGCCTCATATACCGTGAACCTAACCCCTCGGTAAAAAGAAAATTCTTCGGTGCTCATTCCTAAGCACCTCTGGCAATTCAAATGAGGCTAAAGGCAAATTTATTTAAATGACTTCGAGAGGATCTAATCTATTTGGTGCGTCCATCAAACAACCTTTGAAGTAATTCTTTCTGGTATAAAAATATCATCAGCGTCGCGTCAGTATAATGTGAATCGACCAGTTTGGATTCCGGAGGGTAAAGTAAATCAAAAATAAAATCTAGAATTTCTTGTGTAAATATATAAAAATGATTCCTCTTGACTCGATCATAAAACTATTCTTTTTCACGAATATATTTACATAAACATTTTGATTCGGTATTTTCGTTTAAAAAATTATGAAAATACAGAAAACTCTAAAGCGGATTTTCACCAAATTTTCTGTTCCATTTAGACCGCGTTACGCGATAATTATATTTTGTCTCGTTTTGTTGATTTTTATGAGAAAAAATAATGCACGATTCTCTGAGGTTTCACGCTTCTCGCGAAAATCTCGTCGGTAAAGTATCGGGTAAGAAAAAAAAATTAAGAATAAATTCGTGCATTAATATATACAGGACCAGCCTAATCGTTTAGCGGTGTGGCTTTAAGTGCGCTTCAAAGTGATCCCGGGTGATGTAATGTCTGAGATCCCCGTTGTGGGGATATCTGTCTTTGAGCATCGGGGTGATATAAAGGAACGAGACAGAGAGAGAGAGAGAGAGAGAGACGTAGAGGCGGATTTCATCGCCGCCCACACCAGAGGGACAAGTAAATTACATTGCAAAGTAAAGGTAGGGTGATTCATCGCAGGGACAGCTCGACCTGGGAGAGACCTCGCCTTTGTTTGCGGCAGAATAACGGGGAAAGTTTCGAAAATAGGTATATCAAGTGCGAACAAGTGAAAAGGCGTAATATACAAGATTTAACGAGCAAAGTGTTGTCACGTTACGTTCTTTTGCTTCTTAGCAAACGAGAAATATAGACAATCCGCGAATAAATATATATATTACATGCCCTTATATTTTTTTGAAGTTGGAGAGAGCCGGATCTCCATTACAACTGGACATTACATACACCATTTTAGACACAGATAAAAATCGTCGACGCGTGGTCGACGAAAATTAATCTGTAGGGCATTAAATATTTTTTGGAAATTTCTTTAGCCCAGTCACCGCTTCATATGTAGCTTACTGAGGGGATGCTTTTTTGGCCAAAGGGGCAGTTGAATTTAATCGTTCAATGCACGTTCCAAAAGCACCTGAAAAGCACCTAAATCTGTAGGGCATTAAAGACAAAATGGCGGACTTTGGAAAAAAAAACTTTTTTTTCCAAAGTCCGCCATTTTGTTATTTATCCATGAAATTTAACTTCAGTAGTTCCGACCAGAATGACATGTCTATAGATTAAGAATTATCAAGAATTTTTTATTTCAGATAACATCAAGAGCCAAAATCACCGGGGCCACCCACGCGCTTTTTTTTCGAGGTGCCAACTTGGATCAATAATAATAATAATAATAAACTATTAAATTTTTTCAAAAAATTTTTTTCTTATTCCTTTAATATGTAAATAAAAACATCCTAAATATCCAAAACGATTCATTTTTATTTTCCTACAAAAAAATGCCCTCCAAAAAAGACATGAAAATCGGCTTCAGTTACCAGACTACTACCTTACAAGTTATTTAGTCCAGGAACCGCTAGCTTCATATGTAGCTTACTGAGGGGGTGCTTTTTTCGCTGAACGGTTCGTCGAATGTGATGGTTCAATGCATATTCCGAAAGCACCTAAAAAGCACCTAATTCTGTAGTAGATTAAATATTTTTTGAAATTTATTTGGCCCAGACACCCGCTAACTTCATATGTAGCCTATTGAGGGGATGCTTTTTTGGTCGAAGAGAAGGTTGAAATTGATTGTTCAATGTATATTCCGAAAGCACCTAAAAAGCACCTCAATATTATGTGCTAATTTTTTCTCTTGGACTTCTTGCGAGCAATGTTGGTGCCAGCTTGATATTTTTCTAGCAGCGCATCGTACTTTTTCATTTTCTCTGGAAACATAAAGAGCACTTAAATTTTGAATACAACCTAAAAAAAGCACCTAATTTTGGTGTTTCACAAATGCATTCTTTCCGATATGGTACTGCTAACTTTATTGAGCCTGGACATTACATACACCATTTTAGACACAGATAAAAATCGTCGACGCGTGGTCGACGATTCCTCCCATTATCAGGGGGACAAAAAACGTGTCATACATTTTATCTCGTTACTTCGCTGAACAGATACTCTATTCTGAACTATCCCACGTCCGAGGAGCCCTAAAACCGTGCTAACGCAGTTTATGATGAAATATGAGGAAAAGAGATACATTTTCGAGATATTTGATTGCAGGATATGAAAAATGTTGTGAAATCCACAAAATATGTACTTCGACAATTCGATATACGTTCATCATATAACGGTAAAGAAACAAATTTGTTTTTGCATTCTATAATGATAAAAAAAAATGAATTTTCAATTATTTTATATTTGTCGACTTTGGAGTGTGGGTTTAAAGAATCGGAGCGAAAATAAAAGAGGGGTGTGAATGAAGCTTGAACAATTGTTGAGAATTCTAGTGGAGGATCCGAAAGGTGTTCATATATATATATTTTTATTTTTTTTTCATACGAGAGAAACAGCACGTGGAGATAGAGCATCGAATAAAACGAACTTGCCTCGAGAACTCGGAAATAACAGACCCTACGGAGGTTTTATAGTGTAACAGTACAGTGTTATATTCTCGACGAAGCGACCAGAAGCACGAACGTTTATCGTCCTTTTTTCCATGTTCTATACGGATACACACAGGCGCACACATAGTCACATTCACACATGACTATGTACAGCCGGGGAAACTCTCGGGTGGAAATTCCCCACGGGACAAAACGCTGGACGACATTCTCGTTCGCTAAACCCCATACTCCTATTTGAGAAAAGTTTTATCGTCCACATGAGCACCAGAGTCGGCATCCAGCACGAGGAAATACCGGAAATAGTCGCTGACTATGTGTGCGGTATACATATATATCGCGTTAAATTACTTGAAGAACGAGTTTTCATCAAGAATTTCGCGAAAAAAAAAAAACGTGTATCACTATCGCTCACCGAAAATGATGGAAAACGATTTTTGTATACGTAACATAAAATAGCAGACTAAATATTTTGAGAAAACAAAATTTTGGATGAAACATTCCCCGAAGTTAGGTTTTAAGTAAACTTTTTTTTCGATTACTCTCGAGTTTAAAATCACTCCAGTATGCATTCGTAGAAAATGTTTGAAGATCCTCAAGGCAAACTTGGAGTTGAAATTATTTTGCTATCCGTTGACGATATTTTATTCATTCGTTTGGCTTGTTTAATAGCCTCCGGGACGTGAAATTACTCTGACAATATTTTAGCATCACCAAGGCAAATTTACAGTACAATCTTGGGGCGAATTGAAATGCACTCAATGAGTAGGAGGAGAGAGAGAAAGGGGAAGATTAAATTTGTTAAAGACCAAAATATATAGTTTCGCGAATGTATTCTTGAATTTGCTGTTTGAAAAGTGTTCTTGGATTCGTGGCACGTGCTGCACCATAGATATCCGTGTATATACATGTATATTTATGTAATCAGATACCAAAGAGTACCGGATAGATATATCGGATAAAATAAGGTATAAAAGGAGTTGCTGATATACATATGTATACCATTATAGTTATATAAGGAAACTGTGTGTGTAAGAGAGCAAAGTGCTGGAGCAACGAAGTGGATAGACCATAGGATTACCAAGACGGCTTTTCAAATATGCTAACAGTGGCATTAACCGGGAGGGGGTAGACTCGGATGAGATTACCAAGTATAATACCTTCGCGAGAGAGAGAGAGCAGACACACCAACTCTTGCGTCCTTAATATATACTACTGGTTTCTTCGTTTGCTCGCGGAAATTCTCGACCAGTTCGATAATCTGACCTATAACCTGTCCCAGTATACTATTATTAGTTATTGTACACCCTCATTTCTATACCAGTATTCCCATCTCTATATACACATCGTTTATTATTCTCCCCTATACAAATTTGTGCACATTTACATATCACACCGTTCTTTCATTAATAATTTTATGTATATCGGTCACCCGAGTAACGACGTGCAAATATATATGTGTGTGTGAGGGTGTTTCTTTTCGAGAGATAATTAATGGGAAATCGATATTCGCGAATAAGTTATCGATGCAAAATTTCACAAAGTATTAACATCGAATATATAATTATATTCATGTCGAAGGATTATTAAGGGTGTTTTTTTTTGTTTATAACGGCAGTTTTAAAGAGTTGGAATAGAAATTGTATTGTAGGCGAGTCCTGAAACCGTAGACTCGTGGAAAAAAGTAATTTCGCAAAGTTGAGAAATTCGTATCAGCAAAATAAAATATAAAAAATGTTTCTAATTATAGAAGACATTTAATGAAATTTAACTAAAATATATTTGTACAAGATCTTTTGAACTCACGCCACGAAGATGATGTTATAAATGATAATGTGTTCGTAATTCAAATTGGGAACGGGGAAATGATTAATATTCTTCGTAGTCTGGTCCTCATCACGTTCAAGTTGAAGCGAATTCTGTCTCGAATAGTAATTCTGTAACTAATATGATAATCTCTCTCTCTCTCTCTTTCTCTTTGGCTTCTCTTTGCGAGAAGACCGACGAACAACGAGGGTAATAATTAATTCTTCGCCATCTCACCACACTTCACTTTCGTTATCACTCTCACACCCCATCTTTGATGAAAACTAGCTCGCGAAGAAGATCCCCGTGTTGGGACTCTCGCTAAGATAAGAATGAAACCAAAATGAGTTTTCTACAAGAACCTCGGTCCCTCTCACTCTCTTTCTCTTTTGAACGAGCTTCGATGGCCTCTCGTATCGATAACGAGAACAAGAAAGAAAGAGAAAGTCCACAAGCTTCGACTCGTAAAACTTTTGTACTCATCATGACAAAGTCAACCGCGTAATTCATAATGAATTCATTGCCAAGATGATATTTTAACACAAGAGTTTGTAATCGAGCGAGAGGAAGTATATTGATAAAAAATTTTCTTCTCGACATATTTCGATAAATATAAAGACGTTTGACGACAATTCATTGAAGGATGATTTAAGGATATAGTGATGGGAAAATTAAATGATGAAATTTGTCTATCGAAGAAATTGATATATTTTTTAAATTAATTACTTATCATTATTATGCTAACTATTAACTTCGATAGTTTCTTATCATTTTTAACTAAATTTACACCTTACTTATATACAATTTTTTTTTTTTTTAAGTATATAAACTTCACATCTTGATGTCGATCCATTGGAAAAATTGTAATTGCTCTTATATAGAATATCAACAACATAAAAGTACGTTCTCAATGAACTCTGGCTCTTAAAAAATTCGTCAGACTGCTCCTAAATACAAAAAAAATAAGGCATGTGCATCTTGTTTCTCGGTATTATTCAGAGACTAAAGAGAAGAAAAAAAAACAACGAAAAATATACAAGTCAACGACCGCTGCAACGACACTGTGACAAAAAAAAAGGGTATGTGTGGCGTGGGAAAAGGGGACGAGAGACTCGTTAATTAAAGTGTGGAACGACTCGAATGAGACACGAGGACGGCAATGAAGAGACGACCAGTAGAGGAGAAATAGAAACGATCCTAGCAGGAGTCTCGGGTGGACTTAATGATCTTTGGGATTAATTGACGCCGTGTCCGGCGATGAACGGAATGAGCTGAGCAGACAGAACAGTCGAGTCTATTCCAATTATACTCTATAGTTATAAAAATTAGATTCTCGAGAATATTTATCTGTAAGTATTACATTTAGAGTATACTGTAACAAACAAGATTATGCATTTTTAAATATTTGTATGAATTCGGAAAAAAAATCGTGAAAAGAATAACAATTAAGAAAATCAATGATTTCTTTAATTTTTAATTAATTTTCTCAATTACTCCAATTTTTACGATTTATGTCTTACATTTAGTAATGAATCCTTGTTTTATTCACAATTATTTGCCATTTTTATTTTCATATCTCCGTGTACTTCGTGTCCTGTAGCATACATAATTTCATGTAACACATCACTCGCATAAATATACTTATATATATTATATTCGAAGAATTCTCTCGAGACGCAGCTTCCCTCTTCAACGTACATTCTACAAACCCACACAGGCACTTACCCATAGTGGATATAATACATTCGCGTAATCCAGGACGGCGCACGGAGTGATAGTTTTTAATTAATTAAATCACTGAAGATTTAACTCCGCGCGAGCGTCGTCGCTTTGCCGAGTTTGCGTGTCTTTCTCTCGTACAAATTCTCAATGCATTATCAAATTGCATGCCCTCACTCGTGTCACGCGTTCTAAAGCCTATCCACTCTCTTATTAACATAAAACGCGTATGTAACACCTAAGTAAACGCCAAGAATCAAGAGAAATAGAGAGAATCTCGACGGGATGTAATTAAAATGAAAAATAAACGGAATGTAATGTGAATTTTTCTAGAAATGTCGACGAAAGTGTGTCAAAAAGATTTAAGGGAGGAAATAGGGCTAGACGGTTCAAAAAATCGATTTTTTTTTAATTTCATAAATTGTTAGTAAAACTATTGAAAAATATGATCCCAAAATTTTAAATGAAAATTCCAACTTGTTCTATTGTTATGAGCCATTAAGGGGAGAAATAGGGTTAGGACAGCGTTTTCTCAATGATTTTCATGAATTTTTTTATAGTATAAAAAATGAATATAATTTATTGAAACTTTGGGAATATTTTATACATATATTTAAGTATATACATGTATATACTATGTATATACTTAAATATATGTATAAAATATTCTCAAAGTTTCAATAAATTATATTCATTTTTTATACTATAAAAAAGTTCATGAAAATCATTGAGAAAACGCTGTATATACTTAAATATACGTATAAAATATTCTCAAAGTTTAATAAATTATATTCATTTTTTTTTTATAACATTTTTGAAGAATTTCCTTGAAAAACACCGAAGAAAATTTATGACTGCCTTGACTTTGTTTTTCTTGGTACTATTTTTTTAAACGCGTTTTTCTGAAAACGACTTTTTTTTAACGTGCGTACACGCTATTTTGAAAAGTTTTCAACCAATCGTGTTGAAAATTGGCAGTTACTTTCTTCATAGTATTGCGCTCTATATGAACCTAAAATCGGAATATTATCATTATTTAAAATAATTTTTTTTTTGCAAATAAAGTTGTAAAAAATGGCACAAAATCATGCTTTTTTGTTTTGACCCCTGTAAAAAATTCAATTTTCTATTTTTTAATAGCATTTAGGTTCATATAGAAGAGTGACATATAATAAAAGTAAATTCCAATCTCGTTTGATTTCAGATGAAAATTGCGGCTTCCAGAATTTACTCAAAATGCTGAGTCTGATTGTGACCTGCAATATGGGGTCGCTAATATCTTCGGTGTTTTTCAAGGAAATTCTTCAAAAATTTTATAGTATATACTTAAATATATGTATAAAATATTCTCAAAGTTTCAATAAATTATATTCATTTTTTATACTATAAAAAAATTCATAAAAATCATTGAGAAAACGCTGTCCTAACCCTATTTCCCCCCTTAAGAAAAATTAGAAGTTTTATAAAAAATGTTTTAACATTTTTATATAGATATGAAAATTCATTTCAATTCCGCGAACTTTTTTTTTCATCTCTGAAAGAAAATTGGATGATTTTATTTAAAAAACCGTCGATTTCTTTATATCAATATTGGTTAAATATTGGTTAAATATTGGTTAAATGTTGTCGGCAATTTGTTTGTGAACGTGTGGAAAATCAAATGTCTATAATAATTAATCATAATAATTGAAAATCATTAACCTTGAATCTATTTATTTATTGCCTTTGTTGTTCAATAATTGCATATGATCATATTTGATTTAATTGTCACTAACAAATTGTCCGAAATCACATTGACGTACTTGCGCATATATAGATCAGCTGTTATAATAGCTCGGTCCTACATTGACATCCCTAATTGTGAACTACGGTGTCAAATCGACCGTCATAAACTGTCTGACGGATATATACATATAGAACAGCACGCTCGTGTGTATTATAATTGTTCGCAACACACGAGACAGAAATCGCTATTAGCGTTATCGAATTAACACTACCCTCCCTACGTATATGCCTAGCTGGTTGAAACATCTACGACAATATATATATGTATACGAATCAGTGTGAAAATAGCATTATAGTTGTGCCGGCGAGAGTACCCACTAATACGTACCGAGAGAGCAACCCATCTACAGTATCGTCGAATTACCCCGAAAACTTTCGGATATTACACTACGCCCTACAGTTGAGCTTCCTCAGTTCAGTGCATACACGGGCTATTCCATCTGAAGGGAAAATATTTTGCACGTCTTTTCAAGGGTCATACACAGTTGGAAATTTCAAAAAATCGTTTTTTTTTTATTGCATTTTCGGAAAGTACATATATTTGAGTACATTCTCTGAAAATTTCAAATCGATCCGGCAAATATTCTTGGAGATACATGCATATTTGTAAGGACCCTCGGATCGTTACAAAGTAGGCGGCCTAAACTTTGAACGCGTTTTTCTCAAAACGGTGTTTCCAAAGTCGGTGAGCGCGATTTCTCAAAACCGGCTCAACCGATCGGTTTGCAATTTTAACACAACCTTCTCAGATATATTCTTCAGGTATCGATCGAAGGAATAAGATTTCCGATAATTATTTCTATTTTTTTTAAACAATTCAATAAAAAAATTTTGGTCGAAAATTGGAATTGTTTCTTTTTGGAGCTGCCATTTTGTCAAATTCAAAATTTCAACTATTTCTTCGATCGATACCTAGATTTATCTATTCACTAATAGAATCTTTTTGGTTTTTTTATTTTGGTTAATCCAAACCGGAGATATCGTGGTCACCGCCAGACACCTTTTTTTAGAGGAGCTCCCGGAGATCGGCTATACCAGCTTTAAGAATCATTATTTTTACAAATATAAAAATATGAAAATAAAGTTAAAAGTTACCACAATACGTATATAATTTTTTATGTTAACAAATAAAAATGTCTTTCCAGGAAAAATTCTTGAAAAATCGCCTTTTTTCGGTCTCCTGACTGCGTATAACTCCTTAAGGGATAGAGCCACGGTAGCGGGTATAAAATCATGTGCACATTCAACAATTTTTTTTTGCATGAAGCAGTGATTTATTTATAAAACTAATTACACACTTATTTAGTATAAATCTCAAACTAATAAAAAAATTTTTTTTTTGTTTTTTTTTGTTATACAAAATGGCCGACTACTGCTGTTTGCTTTTGGTATCTTTTTTCCACGGCGTGACATTTGGCATCCAGAATTTCTGACGTAAAGCAAAAAAAAAAAATTCTCTCTAATCTACATGAGAATACCTAGAGAAGTACGTACGGAATTTGAAAAATATTCTTTCATTCAAATATTGTAGGCATTTGAACTTAAAAGGTGAATTTCCAGTGAAAAATTTCGTATAAAACTGCTCATAAAATGGAAAGTTTTTAATTAATCAAAAATTTCGTATGTGATTCTCTAGGTATTCCGATGTAGATTAACGAGAATTTTTTTGTTTTTCGTTCTAGGTAAAAAATTGTGGGCGCCAAATGTCACGCAGCGGAGCGCCTCGAAAAAAAAGATACCAAACGCAAATAGCAGTAGTCGGCTATTTTGTATAACAAAAAAAATATTTTTTATTAGCTCGATATTTATACTAAATAGATGTGTAATTAGTTTTATAAATAGATCACTTTTCATACAAAAAAAAATTGTTAAATGTGCACATGATTTTATACCCGCTACCGTGGCCATATCCCTTAATGTTAAAATAAAATGACTTCACGAAAATCATTAATTCAATTAACTGAATGCTAATTCACTTTTTTTTTCCAAAAGCATCTAGTTTCAAAAAATTTTTAAGCAACTTCTCTGGGATAAAAAACAACAACAAACTGAAATATTACAAATAGAATGAACTAATTTTTTCATTACGTTCATCGCAACCTCACCTCTCTAAAAGTACGAAATTAATTAACCGTGTAAATTTCACGGTTTTCCTGAACAAAGGACGTTCCAAGCAAAGAGAGAACATTCGTTGAGCTAAACAATCGAAATTGCTTCGTTTGTTTTTTTATACGGAATGACCTGTACGGAGTTGAGAAACTCGACAATTCAATCCAGACGAATTATGCACCCGAGGATGTGCATACGAGTGGTGGACCATTTGGAGGAGAGTAAGAGAGTGAGAAACAACATTAAGCGAATTCTCGCGCGTTTCATTGGGTCCCAACGAATGTTTGACCGATATTTCACGCTCGGAGTCTCGTTACCCAAGTATTCCAGGCATTCCATACACATGGTTGCTTTATTAACATATAGATATATGCGCGTGGCGACTTGTAACGTACAACAAACAGGGCTTAAACTCGCACAATTTGACACGTACAGTTATGATAATTACGCCCTTATGGTTTGCTAGCAATCGTAAACGTATAGGTTAGCAGGAGCAATGCACCCTTTGCCAAGCCCCCTATCAAATAGCCCTAGTACAGTTGTATCCACAAATTACATCGTGTTTGCTATTGGACGTTCTAAATGTATATATGTACACACTCAAATGTGTTTCAAGAGAATATACATTACTCGGTATATTCACTTGAGACAACTATTCTCATATGTCGGACTCCATAATTTCTGTAGAATTCTTTAAACAATCAAGATGTCTCATCTCACTTTCGTTGAACATGATGTCCCCAAGACTAACATGTCAGAGTGACACGGGGATTAGATTGCCTCTGGACCTATCAGAATAAACAAATATGACCTCAGTAAAAGTCTCATGATTTTCCAAATTCACACTAAATCCTAAAGTGGTCGGAAACACAAAGGGAAAACAGCCAGATAACAAGAATAGCGATTTTCCGAAAAATCAAAAAATGATGATTTTTTCGGTACAAACGCTATTCTTGTTATCTCGCTGTTTTCTTTTGCGCTTCCGATCACTTTAGAATTTGGTGTGAATTTGAACTTTGATTTGCTTACGATTTGGACTTTTATAGCAATGGTAGCGGAATAACAAGTATTAGGTAGCAATTTCCCAAAAGGAAAATTTTACTGAGATCATATTTGTTTATTATGATAGGTCCGGAGCCAATCTAATCCCCGTGTCACTCTAACGTGCCGGTTTTGAGACACCTTGTGTATTACGAAACAATTGGAAATGACAGTTCATTTCATACTTGAGCAATTTGTGAAAATTGGAGCAATATATTGGAGCAGGGTGTCCCAATAACTATTAGCACCTTAGATATCTTCGAAACTATAAGGTTCACAGAAATATTTGCTGAATCAAAATTGCACGGTAAGAAGGGGGCCATCCAATGATACCAAAGTACTCACCCCCACCCCCACCGCCTCGGCTGGGGGTGGGGCAACTTTGAAATCTTAAATGGGAACCACCATTTTTTATTGTAGATTCGGATTCCCCATAAAAAAATACGTAACTTTTGTTGAAAATTTTTTTTTCGATTCGTGATAGATGGCGCTGTAATCGCAAAAAAAATCCCCGTAAGTACAGAAAGGCGATAATACTTACAGTTTCGGTAGTAAATAAAATTACTACGTTTATAGTAAGTGTTCGAAATGACGACCATCAGTGTCAATGCAATATTGGATTCTTTTTTCGATTGACTTGCGAGTTTTACAGCGTCAGAACTTATTGGTGCACAGGCTGTAATTGATTCGGCAAATATTTCTGTGAACCTTATAGTTTCGAAGATATCTAAGGTGCTAATAGTTATTGGGACACCCTGTATAAGAGATAAGTAATTATAATAATATTAAAATAAAGAAAGGTTGATTGTTATTTCCAAATGTGAATTAAACAAATGTTATGATCGATTACAGAAATAATTGATTTTCATAATTAAACTGTCAATTATTTAAATTTCTGTTTATTTTTCCGATAGTTTAAAACGGAAGTTATTATTGTCAATTGCAATTTTTCACTCATGTTGTACGAGAAAGAAAAAAAAGATTTTTTTTCGCGATAATTCGCGCGGATTTGTTAAATGCTCGGGAATTGCCGTGACGCTGGAATGATTCTCGTGATAACGAAACGATAATTCGACACGCTGATTGGATTCTTTTCGCTCGGTCGACACGATAAATAGAGAGATTACACGCGACGGCCTGGATATTCGATCTCTTTGGGATTTGTACGTTGAAATAATGTATCGATGATGCGAATGATAAACCGTGTTTATTATGTAAGCGTTCGCATTCAGATATTATTGACGAAACACATGCTTTTGAATAATAGCGTAACTGATGTGATGGATCGTCGTCATATTTCTGATTAATCGATCGATTTAATTGAGAAAGTAAAGCACTTTGGTGGATTCAATAATATTAGCTTAAATTTTCATTGTATTGACAATGGCCAAATTCACTTCAATGTATATTAATATTCGTATGATGTATAATAGTAATTATGATATTTTTTTTTACGTTCCATATAGCCAGAAAATCACATTCAGAGATCTCTCTCTATCCGGGATTTTCCGTTTTTAAGGGGGGAAATAGGGTTAGACGGTTCAAAAAATCGATTTTTTTTTATTTCATAAATTGTTAGTAAAACTATTGAAAAATATGTTCCCAAAATTTTAAATGAAAATTCCGACTCGTTCTATTGTTATAAGCCATTAAGAGGGAAAATAGGGTTAGAACAGCGTTTTCTCAATGATTTTCATGCATTTTTTTATAGTATAAAAAATGAATATAATTTATTGAAACTTTGAGAATATTTTATACATATATTTAAGTATATACTATAAAAATTTTATACATATATTTAAGTGTATACTATAAAATATTAGCGACCCCATATTGCTTGTTTTTCTTGGTACTATTTTTTCAAACGCGTTTTTCTGAAAACGACTTTTTTTAAACTTGCGTACACGCTAGTTTGAAAAGTTTTCAACCAATCGTTTTGAAAATTGGCAGTTACTTTTTTCATAGTATTGCGCTCTATATAAACCTAAAATCGGAATATTATCATTATTGAAAATAATTTTTTTTTGCAAATAAAGTTGTAAAAAATGGCAAAAAATCATGCTTTTTTGTTTTGACCCCTGTGAAAAATTCAATTTCCTATTTTTTTGACAGCATTTAGGTTCATATAGAAGAGAGATATATAATAAAAGTAAATTCCAACCTCGTTTGATTTTAGATGGAAATTGCGGCATCCAGAATGTACGCAAAATGCTGAGTCTGATTGTGACCTGCAATATGGGGTCGCTAATATTTTATAGTATATACATAAATATATGTATAAAAATGTTATAGTATATACTTAAATATATGTATAAAATATTCTCAAAGTTTCAATAAATTATATTCATTTTTTATACTATAAAAAAATTCATGAAAATCATTGAGAAAACGCTGTCCTAACCCTATTTCCTCCCTTAACGAGCTAAAGTTTCGTATACAATTAAAGAAGTGTTTCATACGATTTCCGTTAAATTGCACACAAGTATTAAACTTTAAGTGAATTTTGTAATTTTTCAAATACTATCAGTAGTTGTGTAAATTTGAATGCATCGAGTTGAAACTTTCCACGAAAAAAATCAAACACAGTTGAAGGATGTTTGTTATAGAATTTAGCGAAAATCGATTAAGGCATTCATAAAATTAGAATTTTTTTTTTCAAAAAAACATATTTACCATTCAAACTCAAACAAAGTTCATATTATGAAGTTAAAGAGTACGGGAAAAACGTTGAAGATGGAACAGTTGCATACTGTTTCTTCATAATTTTAATTTCAAAAGTTTTCTCGATGAGAAAGTGAATATTTGAAGAAAAAAAAAACGTTATCGTCTCATTGAGGATACTTTGTAATCACAGAAAGGTAACAAGTGAGCAATGAGAAAATTTCCATTTCCACCGTTTTATTTTTGTTCACGATTTACAATGGAAGAATATGAAGACTCGAGAAAAATCGATTTTCCTTCTGGGAGTGACAATAGTAGAAAAGGTCACAGTGTCTCGTTACATTTGTATTAATTAACACGCGTCGTAAATTTAGCCCTTTACCTCGATGGTGCTCGAATACAGAACTCATTTTGCGAGTATACATAGCAGATAATATATGCTCGAACTACCTCGTTGTACGAATTCATTGGTTAAAATTGAAAAAAAAATAAAAGAATAGCGAACGTCGCCGACGACGAGTTGAATGCGGGAGAGAGGAGGGCACGGAATGAGGAATGAAACATTTTTCCTAATTGAATTTTCAACCGTGCGGTTTTTCAAACAGCACCAACAACCTCATCCAATGAATCTCTCATGTCCCTCTGACTCACTCGTTTCTTTTTATGATTGTTCCTTTTCTATCGCTCCAAGCCCTCCACCAGTAATTATCACGACGAATTTTCTTCGTTCACAATGAAAACGAGTTCGGCTCGTACCAGCCATCATAAAAATTGTATTAAAAGGAATTAATGTGGAAATTAGGATTCGGTGATGTGGATGGCTTTTCGTTCAATGAATAAACCCAAGATAATTCAAGGTAGTAGTCTGGTAACTTAAGCCGATTTTCATGTCTTTTTTGGAGGGCGTTTTATTGTAGGAAAATAAAAATGAATCGTTTTGGATATTTAGGATGTTTTTATTTACATATTAAAGATACAAAAAAAAATTTTTTTGAAAAAATTTAATAGTTCATTATTATTATTATTATTATTGATCGAAGTTGGCACCTCGAAGTTGGTACCTCGAAGTTGGCAGCCCGGGTCCTAACTTTTTTTCTATCAAACCGATTGCTTTCAAATTTTAACAGGCTACTCTACACACTTATAGTTCTCGTCGGAACTACCGAGAAATTTTTTCACCACTAACTTTTTATTTTACAACACCTGCTTTGCTAAAATAAAAGGACTTTTTGTTCCAAAGTCCGCCATTTTGTTATTTATCCATGAAATTTAACTTCAGTAGTTCCGACCAGAATGACATGTCTATAGATTAAGAATTATCAAGAATTTTTCATTTCAGATAACATCAAGAGCCAAAATCACCGGGGCCACCCACGCGCTTTTTTTTCGAGGTGCCAACTTTGATCAATAATAATAATAATAAACTATTAAATTTTTTCAAAAAAATTTTTTTTTGTATCTTCAATTTGTAAATAAAAACATCCTAAATATCCAAAACGATTCATTTTTATTTTCCTACGAAAAAACGCCCTCCAAAAAAGACATGAAAATCGGCTTAAGTTACCAGACTACTACCTTAATTGGAAAATTATGTTAAAACAGATGAATTTTCAATCGAGAAGTTACGGTTCGAAAAAAAAAAATGATATTCGTACATCCCGAACTAGCGATTGTCGAAAATATTTCTATGATCGTGTAAACAAATGTTTAGAAACGAATCTAAAAAATTTCAGAACAGGGTATTTTTTTTAATGGGAAAAATATAAAAAATAAATAAAACACCTCTTAAAAATGTTTATATACTGATTAAAATTTCCTTAACATTACCAGAAAAAGCATTTCGAACATTGTCTAATTTGCGATTTTTGATAGAATTTTTTTTCGCGATCCACGTTATTTCCCGATTGAATCGACGGTGCCAGATGCCGAGGGGCTCGAATCGAGCTATAATAAGCAGAGAGCAAAGAACGAAGATGAAAAAAAAAACACGCCAAGATTCACGAAGGAGAATAAACGCAGAAGGGTGAAGCAAAAGACGGTACTTGTGAAAGTGGCAATCGGCTTCGCAATCGATTCCTGGACCGTACGCTCGATTGCTTCCTCGAATCCTCTTTTTATAAAGCTTTCATCCCTCGAGAGAGGGAGAAAGAGGCAGTTCAAACGAAAGACACTCGAGAGTTTTCTGTCTACGTGGAACTTGCCGTTTTGCGAACAGTTGCGCCTCAAAAGATCGAGGATACGCGAGATGAGATCGCGCCGGAATTCTCTCGCGCTGTGATAAATTCCAACCATGTGCAATTTTTCATTACTGACATTGAAAAATAAAAAAATTGAATTACGATGAATTTTTCTTAACCGTTTAACGTTTAGGGAAAGAAAAATATATTTGTTCTCTCGCGTGAATCTGAAAAGAATAAAATTAATTTTCATTGGAAAACATTTATATAATAATTTTTCCCTTCAAAGTGGAAAAGAAAAATTCTTCATTTCGCTTCATTAATGAGAGAATTAATTTCCATAAGAAATTTAAATGGTATTGGAAAAATAAAATAAAAATTACCGAACGGAGGTGTAATAATTAAGAACAAATGTCCCGATATTCCGGTCCATTGAGCCAGATGTAATTGAAATCTCAACGAATAATACGAGATCGCGTAATCGAGGTATTAAATGGAAAAAGTGTTTTACTGGTCTATGAAGACGGTGGAAGAGGAGTTTCTCAGGAGGGAAGTAATTAATGAAAGGATCGGGAAGTTCGAGCAGCCGCGATAAGATTGGCGAACAATTGGAGAAGAGGGTGGAAAACTGGCTTGGATATAGGAGAGTAGATGGAGAACGAGATGCCGAAAACGTCGAGTACACGAATACTCTAAGCTTGGATTTTCCGAAGATTTCATTCGGTCACAGGTTTAATCGTAAAAACGTTCTTTAATAATAAAAATAATTCGAGGATTAATGGAAAAAGAAAAACTAATCATATAAAATCTTTGCAAATAAATAAAATGTCAATGAATTTAAATGTCTAAAAATTCGTAACAAAATGAATTATTCTTATCTCAACTTAACGATTTAAACTTTTTCTTATCAATAATTTGACGAATCTATTAAACAAAAATGTATTCAATTTTACAGCAGACGCATTAACCTCGTTTGTAAATTCACTCGCGTATTCAGAGTTTACCGAACGAATTAGAAAAATCATTAGTTCAAAGTAATTTAATTAACGCCCGACGAGCTGATGAAAGGACTATCACATACGACGAAACGCGTGTTTGAAAAGCCAACTTAATTAATGTATAAATTAGGGGTTAAAGAGACGAGACTAATACAATTGAGCAAAATTCCAGAAACGAAATTCTTGATTATTAAAGTCAAAATTTAATTACGAAATTAATAAAGTGTCAGTCAACGTTAATGGGATGATGGATGAAAGAGAAGCCTCGTTACACTTTGCTGAAGTATGAGACTGGTGTGCGATGCGATTTTAAGGGTTTCGAAGGGTGAATTATTAATGAGATGTGAAAAAACAAAAACGAGACGTATTTTTTTTTACTGACACTCTATTTCAAGACGACTAATTTTGTTTACGTAAAATACATTTTTTTTTATTTTAATAAACACTCGGTGAAACCAAAGGCCTTTTCTTGCGAATTTAATTACTTTAAAAATCCCATTTTAAAAGGGTGAATCATATAATTAAAAAAAATCGCAATGACGATCATTTCCCTCTACCGAATCATTATGCTCAAGTAATAACAATAATTCACATCATAGATATAGAATAATAAGACGTGTGGGTGCTGTATTGGATTACCATTTTTTATGGACCATTCGAGGACGAGAATCCTCGATGAGGGCACCCACGAGCGAGAAAGTCCCTGACTCGGTAGAACGCATACACGCAGGACAAGACGTTCGAGATATTATTAAACTGGATATCGACGCCAAGGAGGCTAACCAGTATGAGTCAAAGAGGGACGAGAGGACGTGAGTGAGAAACGTATAAAGAGGACGATAAAAACGAAAGCTGCGGGATTCGCGAGGGTGAATGTTCGAGGATGAGAAATCGAGACGAAAAAAAGAAAAGAACGGATGCGAGACGAAAAAGATATGTGATGGTGGAGGTCATTTTTGATCGAGGGTAAAAAGAGTTCGAAATACTTCTATAAATATGGGAATTTTCACGACAAATCAACGATCAATTCTATTTAAACATTTTTATAAATGAATAGAATTAAGTAGAAAATTAATTAACGCCCATAACTATGAATAACATGGCTATGCATTTTTCAGTAAAAATAAATATCGATGGACCAATCACAATCCCTTTGTGATTCTCAAAATAAATTTGTTTAAGGGAGGAAATAGGGTTAGACGGTTCGAAAAATCGATTTTTTTTAAATTTCATAAATTGTTAGTAAAACTATTGGAAAATATGTTCCCAAAATTTTAAATGAAAATTCCTACTCGTTCTATTGTTACAAGCCATTAAAGTGAGTAGCTCTCCTTCAGGCCCCGAGCGCGCCACGTGTATAAACGCGTTTTTCTGAAAACGACTTTTTTTTAACTTGCGTACACGCTAGTTTGAAAAGTTTTCAACCAATCGTTTTGAAAATTGGCAGTTACTTTCTTTATAGTATTGCGCTCTATATGAACCTAAAATCGAAATATTATCGTCATTTAAAATAATTTTTTTTTTGCAAATAAAGTTGTAAAAAATAGCAAAAAATCATGCTTTTTTGTTTTGACCCCTGTAAAAAATTCAATTTTCTATTTTTTTGATAGCATTTAGGTTCATATCGAAGAGAGACATATAATAAAAGTAAATTCCAACCTCGTTTGATTTCAGATGAAAATTGCGGCTTCCAGAATGTACGCAAAATGCTGAGTCTGATTGTGACCTGCAATATGGGGTCGCTAATATCTTCGGTGTTTTTCGAGAAATTCTTCAAAAATTTTATAGTATATACTTAAATATATGTATAAGATATTCTCAAAGTTTCAATAAATTATATTCATTTTTTATACTATAAAAAAATTCATGAAAATCATTGAGAAAACGCTGTCCTAACCCTATTTTTCCCTTTAAGCTCCAACTGATTTTCGTCAGAGCTTAGAAGTAAGGCAAACGTGTCTACCATAGAACTGACTTTAAAGTAAATTATGGGATAATCCTTAAAACGCTGCGGTAACACGATCAGTCTCATGGCACATTGTTATTCACCACAGCTTAAGTTTATTGTCGCATGGTATTAAAATGAAGATTTTCGGTTGAACTTTGGATGAAATATAAAAATAAAGAATACTAGAGTCTGGCTTGAAAATTTGGACGAAGTTTCGTAGATGTATCATCATGTGCTTCGTTGATTTATGGCAATGGTTGAACTTTGGTCCAACTTTGGCGATTCATTGTTTTTCGTAAAACTGTGTCTTAGTAAAGGAAAATGGTAATTTTGGCTATTCCAAAATAGTTTTTGAACTGGATTAACAGTTAAAGTAGACTTATTTTGAGAATTGCGGTGGTGGTCATTCGACAAAATATGGACAAAGTTTCGTAGCTGTATCATCATGTACTTCGTTGATTTCTGACAATAATTGAACTTTGGTTCAACTTTGGCGATTCATTTTTTTTCGTAAAATTGTCTTAGTAAAGGAAAATGCTAACGGCTATCCCAAGATAGGTTTTGAACTGGGTTAACAGTGAAAGTAGACTTATTTTGAGAATCACGATGGTGGTCATTCGACAAAATATGGACAAAACTTCATAGCTGTATCATCATGTACTTCGTTGATTTCTGACAATAGTTGAACTTTGGTCCAACTTTGGCGATTCATTGTTTTTCGTAAAATTGCCTTCGTAGCGGAAAATGCTAAAGGCCATTTCAAAATAGTTTTTTCACAGCATTAATAGTTAAAGTAGACTTATTTTGTGAATTACGATGGTGGTCATTCGACAAAATATGGACAAAGTTTCGTAGCTGTACCATCATGTACTTCGTTGATTTCTGACAATAGTTGAACTTTGGTCCAACTTTGGCGATTCACTGTTTTTCGTAAAATTGTCATAGTAGCGGAAAATGCTAAAGGCCATTTCAAAGTAGTTTTTGAACTGGATTAACAGTTAAAGTAGACTTATATTGAGAATTATGGTGGTGGTCATTCGACAAAATATGGACAAAGTTTCGTAGCTTTATCATCATGTACTTCGTTGATTTCTGACAATAATTGAACTTTGGTCCAACTTTGGCGATTCATTGTTTTTCGTAAAATTGTCTTAGTAAAGTAAAATGCTAAAGGCTATTCCAAAATAGTTTTTGAACTGGGTTAACAGTCAAGGTAGACTTATTTTGAGAATTACGATGGTGGTCATTCGAATGATTCCAGTGAATGGATTTTCGTTAAATTGAGAAATGGGCTCCGTAAAATAGCAGAGTGTGTCATTCTCTAAAAAAAAAAAAAACTTTACCCCGAGCACCTTTGACGTTTTTATTGCATTGCTTTGTTCACTTATAGATAGCCCAAATTGCTCTTGGAACTAACTAATCCGACATCGAAATCCCCATATATGGATATATGAACATCTAAGAAACAAAATGGCTTAACTAACATCGCTGTACGTGTTAATAGGTATGAGTTACGACTTTTTTATTCTTTAGTAGCCGATATATACATACGTAAGATGGGGTTAACGTTTCGGGAGAATCCAACGAGGGCTCCCCGTGGTGGTCGTGGTAGTGAATTAGCATAACCGGCCTTACCGGGTCGCGGGCTTTTCGGACGATTTATATATATGTTTGCTATATCTCTGTCTCTCTATTTCACCTCCTGATATCCCGGGTGGTTGCAATGTCCCCGATATTTTATACTCGCTACCGCGAGAGTGATAAATCGAGCAAATGGTCCATAAATAGATAAATGAATCTTAGGTTACCAGAAAAAAAAAGAGAGAGATTTCGTCGAAATAACGATTCACATGAATGAAAATAAATTTAGTAAGCAGAAACGAAATTTATCAATTGATGGAACATCATTTATTTCGATCCAACGAGAAAAAAGAAGCGAATAAAATTAAATTGATGTGAATAAAAATCGGAACGATGAAAGATATGTAAAATTTTTTATCTAAAGGGGAAAATAGGGTTAGACAGTTAAAAAAATCGATTTTTTTTTATTTCGTAAATTGTTAGTAAAACTATTGAAAAATATGTTCCCAAAATTTTAAATGAAAATTCCGACTCGTTCTATTGTTACAAACCATTAAAGTGAGTAGCTCTTCGTCAGGCCCCGAGCGCGCTATTTTTTCAAACGCGTTTTTCTGAAAACGACTTTTTTTAAACTTGCGTACACGCTAGTTTGAAAAGTTTTCAACTAATCGTTTTGAAAATTGGCAGTTACTTTCTTCATAGCATTGCGCTCTATATGAACCTAAAAACGGAATATTATCATTATTTAAAATAATTTTTTTTTGCAAATAAAGTTGTAAAAAATGGCAAAAAATCGTGCTTTTTTGTTTTGACCCCTGTAAAAAATTCAATTTTCTATTTTTTTGGTAGCATTCAGGTTCATATAGAAGAATGACATACAATAGAAGTAAATTCCAACCTCGTTTGATTTCAGATGAAAATTGCGGCTTCCAGAATGTACGCAAAATGCTGAGTCTGATTGTGATCTGCAATATGGGGTCGCTAATATTTTATAGTATATACTTAAATATATGTATAAAATATTCTCAAAGTTTCAATAAATTATATTCATTTTTTATACTATAAAAAAATTCATGAAAATCATTGAGAAAACGCTGTCCTAACCCTATTTCCCCCCTTAAGGGAAGATCGTTATGAATTTATGGCATCGCCAATTATTTTGCTATCTCGATAAATTATTGTCTCGATGAAAAAAGAATATTTCCTAAATACATAAAGGGGAATTTTAAAAACTCACGCAGATCTACCGTTGAAAGAAATTTTATTTTATTTTTTACCAGCACTCAGAGGACAAATTTTCCATTCAAACAAATCCATTTTCTAGCCATTCAGTTGTGAATTACCGCGATTAAAAAATCTTCTTTGAACCTCACCGTAAATTTTTCAAAACAACTAAAGCCATTTTGCTCGCTAAACTTTCTTCCTCCCCGAGGAAACGACTTTTCGTAACGTCCAGCAATGAACAAAGATACGTCAATTTAACGACGTATTTTAAAAATACATCGCATTGGCTATTATAAGAATTGTCTATATGATGATAATATAGGGAGTAAGAGCCGCTCGAGATACAAGCGAGTGAGAAAGAAAGAGGAAGAGAACAAAGGATACCAGAAGCCCCGGAGTATCGAACGATTACTTCCAATCCATTTAAACTTCAGCCGGAAGTCTTGATTTTTTTTCTTCCTCTTCTTTGTTTGAAGTCGAGCATAATGGTTCATCGGTCACGATTGAAATGTCAAGTGATTTGGAAATTCTTTGAGGCTCATTCGAGGAGTACTACAAGCTCCGGCCATATTTATGAATTTTACGAGCGTGCTATTGGACTTTTAGAGGTGCACTTAAAAATTCTCGTCACAGGTGCCTCGAACGACGCTTGTGACTCGAGTCAGAGTGAAATGAGCCTCGTAGGACACGGCGAGGGAGAGAAGAAAAAAAAAGAACACCGTCGACAAGGAGAATGCGAGGGAGGAACGAGGGGAAAAAAATGAATAAAAAAAAAAGGAACATGATCGAAACAAGAAGAAGAAGAAGAAGAAGAAATTTGCATTCCGGAGAACTAACATTCGAGGGGGCCCCCCGTCGTTAGCCCCGAGGCCACTGAACGCCTACACTCGCGGGCACGCTCTCGTTTATTCGTATGTGCGCGGGAGGAAAGAAGAAAGTATAAAAAAAAATTAAAAAAAAGAAGAAAATAAAAATAAATTGCCAAAGAAGAAAGATAAACTGACAAAACAGGGCGTTCACCGCGGGTATACCTCATTAGCTTGATGTGTCCATGAAAAATTTTTACCTGGCTCCGTTTTATCATGGCCATTTCTCGTTTCTACGTTGAGAAACGTTAGCCGAAACGTATGGACAAGAAGAATAAAACGAGAATTCAAGAGCTCGCATCATTGTTTACGAGAATTAATATTGTTGCTCGTCAAAAGCGTTATATATTCAAGAGAATAAATTGTTAATTTCGAAACGCCGTCTCGAGCTATAACTCGTCGTAAAATTCTCCCAGAGATACCGAGCTCCGAATACGCCACGGGTGAATGAATACTTGGGGGTACTTTTGACTTTATACTCCACGCGGATATGAAAGATTTTCAGACGTTATTTCATATTTTACGGCTCACAGGTTACGTGGCGGATTTTATTAGTTAAAAAAAAAACACATTTCGTGCTCTGTGTATTCTAATCGATCTTCTAATAAGCAAACTCCTCGATTTTCTGCAAAGATCGATTACGACCATTATTAAGTAAGCTAAGAATTTTCAATTTAAAAAATTTGCCGCTCATTTGACGTAGGGGATGTAACTACCTTAAGGCCTTATATACGCGAAAAACTTCAAAACTTTTCATTTTTTTTTTAATTTTCGAATCTATTAGCCTGCACGGTTAGGAATATTTTAAGCTTTACGGAATTGAAAAATTCCAAAAATTTCTATTAAGGGAGGAAATAGGCTTAGACGGTTCAATAATCGATTTTTTTTTATTTCATAAATTGTGAGTAAAACTATTGAAAAATATGTTCCCAAAATTTTTAATGAAAATTCCGACTCGTTCTATTGTTATAAGCCATTAAGAGGGGAAATAGGGTTAGGACAGCGTTTTCTCAATGATTTTCATGAATTTTTTTATAGTATAAAAAATTAATATAATTTATTGAAACTTTGAGAATATTTTATACATATATTTAAGTATATACTATAAAATTTTTATACATATATTTAAGTATATACTATAAAATATTAGCGACCCCATATTGCTTGTTTTTCTTGGTACTATTTTTTCAAACGCGTTTTTCTGAAAACGACTTTTTTTGAACTTGCGTACACGCTAGTTTGAAAAGTTTTCAACCAATCGTTTTGAATATTGGCAGTTACTTTCTTCATAGTATTGCGCTCTATATGAACCTAAAATTGGAATATTATCATTATTTTAAATAACTTTTTTTTTGCAAATCAAGTTGTAAAAATGGCAAAAAATCATGCTTTTTTGTTTTGACCCCTGTAAAAAATTCAATTTTCTATTTTTTTTATAGCATTTAGGTTCATATAGAAAAGAGACATATAATAAAAGTAAATTCCAACCTCGTTTGATTTCAGATGAAAATTGTGGCTTCCAGAATGTACGCAAAATGCTGAGTCTGATTGTGACCTGCAATATGGGGTCGCTAATATCTTTGGTGTTTTTCAAGGAAATTCTTCAAAAATGTTATAGTATATACTTAAATATATGTATAAAATATTCTCAAAGTTTCAATAAATTATATTCATTTTTTATACTATAAAAAAATTCATGAAAATCATTGAGAAAACGCTGTCCTAACTCTATTTCCCCCCTTAAACGATGCTTTATCATCATCAAAATAAGTTAAGTTAAGGTTAGTAGTTAGTATTTTTTTTTTTCACCGACTTTGAGCGTATAACGTAAGCCTACCCCACTAGACGGCCATAGAGTAACCGAGCGCGCTGCGTGAAAATAAATTCGACAATTTTTATCCGATTGACTTCAAATTTGTAAATTATGTTTCTAATTGCATTTCGCAGAGAAGTACTTACGGAATTTCTGATTAATTAAAAACTTTCCATTTTGTTCGCAGTTTTATACGAAAATTTTCACTGGAAATTCACATTTTAAGTTCAAATTCCTACCACAATCGAATAAAACAATATTTTTCGAATTCCGTAGGTACCTCTCTAGGTATTCTGACGAAAATTAACAAGAATTTTTTTTTTTGTTCTAGGTCAAGAATTGTGGATGCCAAATGTCACGCCGCGGAGCGCCTCAAAACAAAAAACGATACCAAAAGCAAATAGCAGTAGTCGGCCATTTTGTGTAACAAAGAAATCAAAAAAAAAATTTTTTATTAGCTTGATATTTATACTAAATAGATGTGTAATTAGTTTTATAAATAAATCACTTTTTCATAGAAAAAAAAATTGTTAAATGTGCACATGATTTTATACCGGCTATCGTGGCTAAACCTCTTAATTCACTTTTTACATAGACTCTATAATATCTCGATTTTCTGTCAAGCGTTCGTTCGATATTTCAGACTCTGCATATCACACACCGAATAAACCTCTTTTACAAATATATTTCGTTCCATTTATGCGATAATAGAAGAAATTGAGTTCATACATCTCGAGTCGAGGGTGCTTATCGTGAAAAAAAAAAAAGAAATCTTCATTCTTCGATTTAGCTAAAGCTCTGCAAGCTCTCTACGATATCTGCTTCTGTTGGCTGTCGATTCCCAAAGACGTCGATACGTGAGAGTATTAAGGGGATACAACAACAACAAGAAAAAGAGATACTCGACTCTTCGTTACATCTTTTGTCGCACTCAAACTCCAGTACATTCTATCTTTGTATTTCTATTTTTACGTCTCTCTTTCTCTCTCCACACTTCTATTTCCATCCTCTCACTTTCTCTCCCTTCAAGTCTACGAGCATCTTGCCGAGTTCCCTGCGCTCGAATACTTTTCTCTAACGTTGATTTTTCGCTCATCACCTCGTACAGCAAGGAAAATCCGTGTCTCGAACCCAAAAGGTGAGGGTGGTTAAAAAAAAAAAAGAAAGAAGTATCAAAAGAAACATCGAAACGACCCCAAAGCATATCGTCGTTTCGAACGTACAGTGGGTCCATACTCTTTGATCGTTTTTTCCTTCTACCCGAGATTCTTGTTTTTTTTGTTCTTCCTTTTTTTTTGTTTTATTTTTTCACGTCTGTACCACGCTTTCTCTTTACTCGCCATCCTTTCGAGTCTTTCTCTCATTTCGCTTTTGTTTTCTTTTCTGTACCACAGACGACGGCGGTTTTTGGCCCGTGTATACACCGATCTGTGCAAACGGTCCCTCGTGGACTACGGTTCTCTCTTTGGCGAGATCCTTTGTTTACCATTCACGGGTATATGGGTATACTGCGATCCCCTTAACCTCCCTCGTACACCGCCGAGAAGTCTCCGTCTGGCTACTCGTCTGGCACACTCAAAATATTACATACTTGCATATAAAATCGAAATATTACGTATATATGACTGATTCTAGTGATACAAAAAAAATAAATAAAAATTGATAATCACAAAAAAAAGAATGACTTTACATTATAATTAATTGGTTAATTTGAAAAGTTTCACAATTTTGTAAGGTCCAAAATATTTCGTAAGATCATTTTGAAAGGTTTTTTTCTTTTTCATTATTCACACGGCGTCCATAAATCCGTGATTAAGTGACCAAACGACTTCCCACTCATATCTAATATATGTAATATGTATATGAATTCACTGTCGGACAACGCGACTCTCTATTGTCACGTCGAAAAATCTCTTTTATACCCGCGCGCACTTTCTGCAGATGATAATTTTTGCCTTCTCAACTCCTCGCTCTTTGTGGACTTTCAATCCTCCTCGAGCTAACACCGCAATGCGTTGCATACGAAATGAGTGAGTTTTTTTTTCTTTTTTTTTCTTTTTTTTTTCTTGTTTTTTCTTTTTTTTTCTTTAGTTAAGAAAGTCTTTGTCGTTGAGAAATTTGTTCAGACAGAAAAATTAATAACCCATACGTTGTATGATTGATTCTTGGTAAAAGATGTGCGAGGAATGTTAAAAGGGTTTGGTGAAATCGAATGGGTGCTGTAAATCAATGCTGAAATGAGATTTTTTGAATGGAATTTTAAAAAGAGTGTATACAATGACAAAGAAAAAAATTCATGCAATTTTGTTGTTTGGAGAGTCGATAAATTTTATTGGGACGTTTTTTCTTTTAATTAAATCACTTTTTCTGGTAAGTCAATCCACGATGAAAGATTTAAGGGATTATACGCAGTTGGAAATTTCAAAGAATTGATATTTTTTATTGCATTTTTGGAATGTACATATATTTGAGTATATTCTCTGAAAATTTCAAATCGATCCGACAAATATTCTTGGAGATAAATGCATATTTGTAAGGACACTCGGAGCGTTACAAAGTAGGCGGCCTAAACTTTGAGCGCGTTTTTCTCAAAACGGTGTTTCCAAAGTCGGTGAGCACAATTTCTCAAAAACGGCTCGACCGATCGGTCTGCAATTTTAACACAACCTTCTCAGATATATTCTTCAGGTATTGATCGAAGGAATAAGATTTCCAATAATTATTTCTATTTTTTTAAACAATTTAACGAACAAATTTTGGTCGAAAATTGGATTTTTTTCTTTTCGGAGTCGCCATTTTGTCAAAAATCAAAATTTCGACTATTCCTTCGTTCAATACCTACATTTATCTATCCACTAATAGAATCTTTTTGGTTTTTTTATTTTGGATAATCCAAACCGGAGATATCGTGCTTACCACCAGACACCTTTTTATAGAGGAGCTCCCGGAGATCGGCTATAGCAGCTTTAAAAGTTATTATTTTTACAAATAAAAAATATGAAAATAAAGTTAAAAGTTACCACAATACGTATATAAATTTTTACGTTAATAAATTGAAATGTCTGTCCAGGAAAAATTCTTGAAAAATCGCCTTTTTTCGGTCTCTTGACTGCGTATGACTCCTTAAGGAGAGAAATAGGGTTAGACGATTCAAAAAATCGATTTTTTTTATTTCATTAATTGTTAGTAAAACTATTGTAAAATATGTTCCCAAAATTTTAAATGGATATTCCGACTCGTTCTATTGTTATAAGCCATTAAAGTGAGTAGCTCTTCTTCAGGCCCCGAGCGTACTATTTTTTCAAACGCGTTTTTCTGAAAACGACTTTTTTTGAACTTGCGTACACGCTAGTTTGAAAAGTTTTCAACCAATCGTTTTGAAAATTGGCAGTTACTTTCTTCATAGTATTGCACTTTATATGAACCTAAAATCGGAATATTATCATTATTTAAAATAATTTTTTTTTTGCAAATTAAGTTGTAAAAATGGCAAAAAATCATGCTTTTTTGTTTTGACCCCTGTAAAAAATTCAATTTTCTATTTTGTTGATAGCATTTAGGCTCATATAGAAGAGAGACATATAATGAAAGTAAATTCCAACCTCGTTTGATTTCAGATGAAAATTGCGGCTTCCAGAATGTACGCAAAATGCTGAGTCTGTTGTGACCTGCAATATGGGGTCGCTAATATCTTCGGTGTTTTCCAAGGAAATTCTTCAAAAATTTTATAGTACATACTTAAATATATGTATAAAATATTCTCAAAGTTTCAATAAATTATATTCATTTTTTATACTATAAAAAAATTCATGAAAATCATTAAGAAAACGCTGTCCTAACCCAATTTTCCCCCCTCAATGAAATCGAATGCGGGTAATGGGATCAATGTGCGATCGTTACTCGATAAAATATTAATTCTACAAGCATTGATTCCGGTCGGTGATTGATCAAAAGCGAACTTGATTATAGCCTTGGTCAACACTTCCGAGAAATCTGTAATGCCTACGTACAGTTTGTCATCTCTAAGTATACATAAACACGCATACACAACTCAAAAGCTTCCTTCGGTTGATGGACCACAAGTTTGAGTTTCGCTCTGCATACATGTTGCATCACTTGTATATATTTGCGATCAAACAATCGCTCATCCATATAACATTTCCATCGATCCGACAAAATGCATTTTGCCGGCTATGACGATGGTCTCAAACTGTTCCCTGACCTACGGCAACGTAATGAATTTTCTCATTATATGAATTTTCTCCATCAGTCTCGAGGGGAGAAATTTCTCTCCACCTCGGATGGAATAATCGATCGTTCACAGATTTTAAAAGTCTATACCAGACTTATTTTTGCCACAATTCGTCGGAGAGTAAAAAAAATATGTTATGGCTAAAGTAAAGAAAGAGTTGATAATAATATTGACGAAAAATTCGAACTCAAGCAGGCTGCTGGCTATTCTGATGGAATGTTTAGTTTGTTGATGTACTTTTGACGGGATATATGGATGATCGGTTACGATTAAACTCTCAAAACTCGTCAGTTCCGCTACAGAATATATCGATAGCATAGACAATAATGTTTTCACGCAGCTATTATGATGGTAATTTCAACGACTATCTGACGAGTTAACGGGGGAAGGGGGGCTACCCTCGGTTTTGCATCGTCGACGACGTGTAATCATCGATGGATGAATCGATCACATCAATATAATCGAATTTTTATAAAACCTTTTGAGGGAAGCTTTATTCAAATGACCACATCGATCTCGTCATATTGACCATTCAATCTTTTCGATCGACAGAGAATTATGGGAGTATACAAAAAAATATATTATTCGTGCTATTCGCATAACAAATGAAATCGATCTTTTAAGGAGTTATGTGCGGTCAGGAGACCGAAAAAAGGCGGTTTTTCAAGAATTTTTCCTGGAAAGACATTTTTATTTATTAACGTAAAAATTTACATACGTATTATGGTAACTTTTCACTTTATTTTCATATTTTTTATTTGTAAAAATAATGATTTTTAAAGCTACTATAGCCCAACTCCGGAAGCTCCTCTAAAAGAAGGTGTCTGCCAGGGCGCACGATATCTCCGGTTTGGATTATCCAAAATAAAAAAACTAAAAAGATTCTATTAGTGGATAGATAAATCTAGGTATTGATCGAAGGAATAGTCGAAATTTTCATTTTTGACAAAATTGCGGATCCAAAAAAAAAAAATTCCAATTTTCGACCAAAATTTTTTCGTTGAATTGTTTTAAAAAAATAGAAATAATTATCGGAAATTTTATTCTTTCGATCAACACCTGAAGAATATATCTGAGAAGGTTCTGTTAAAATTGCAGACCGATCGGTTGAGCCGTTTTTTGAGAAATCGTGCTCACCGACTTTGAAAACACCGTTTTGAGAAAAACACGTTCAAAGTTTAGGCCGGCTACTTTGTAACGCTCCGAGAGTCCTTACAAATATGCATGTATCTCCAAGAATATTTGCCGGATCGATTTGAAATTTTCAGAGAATATAGTCAAATATATGTACATTCCGAAAATGCAATAAAAAAAAATCGATTTTTTGAAATTTCCAACTGCGTATGATCCCCTTAATGTCGACATTTGAAAAAAAAAATTCTCAACGTGAAAGTTGATTTGAAAAGTGTTTCAATTACTTGTATTCTGGACCCGTTTATACATTTTTTTTTACTTTCAGTGTCCACTAAATATTCAGAGAAGATAAAAATACTCACAAAATATACTAAAATACAGAGTCTTGACTAATGTTCTCTAATTATAATTTATTTACGGAAGTTTCATCGACTCATTTATGAAAATATTGTCATTTTATCTTGCGATAATTCGCGCATTATTAATCGTCGATTTTCAACGGGACAATTTAAAATGAATAATACGTTGGAATATTATGAATGCCCGATGGTATGCTCGATCGAGTATCCTCTCGTGTAGAATGCATCCCCAATCCTCTCTTTGAATTCACCACCGCGTTAATTATCCTTTATCGAGGAAAAGTATTGATGAAACTGGCTAATTACTTATCTCGTCTGCGAAATTTACCGTTCGCAAACGATTATGCCGAGGATCATCAATTACTATTATTAATGTCTCGTCGATCAGTGCTCGAACAGCGAGAAAATTTCATCCCCCATCGAAATCTATTGTTTGTATAAACCCGAGTTTATCGTCAAAATCACATGTTTTACACCGTTACCTATAGTGCAATAGTAGACAAAAAAACAAACATCTTTACGTGAACAATAAAAAAAATATAATTAGTACAATTAAGGGGGGAAATAGGGTTAGACGGTTTAAAAAATCGATTTTTTTTTTATTTAATAAATTGTTAGTAAAACTATTGAAAAATATGTTTCCAAAATTTTAAATGAAAATTCCGACTCGTTCTATTGTTATAAGCCATTAAGGGGCAAATAGGGTTAGGACAGCGTTTTCTCAATGATTTTCATGAATTTTTTTATAGTATAAAAAATGAATATAATTTATTGAAACTTTGAGAATATTTTATACATATATTTAAGTATATACTATAAAATTTGTATACATATATTTAAGTATATACTATAAAATATTAGCGACCCAATATTGCTTGTTTTTCTTGGTTTTTTTCAAACGCGTTTTTCTGAAAACGACTTTTTTTTAACTTGCGTACACGCTAGTTTGAAAAGTTTTCAACCAATCGTTTTGAAAATTGGCAGTTACTTTCTTCATAGTATTGCGCTCTGTATGAACCTAAAATCGAAATATTATCATTATTTAAAATAATTTTTTTTTGCAATTAAAGTTGTAAAAAATGGCAAAAAATCATGCTTTTTTGTTTTGACCCCTGTAAAAAATTCATTTTTCTATTTTTTTTATAGCATTTAGGTTCATATAGAAGAGAGACATATAATGAAAGTAAATTCCAGCCTCGTTTGATTTCAAATGAAAATTGCGGCTTCCAGCATGTACGCAAAATGCTGAGTCTGATTGTGACCTGCAATATGGGGTCGCTAATATTTTATATTATACACTTAAATATATGTATAAAAATTTTATAGTATATACTTAAATATATGTATAAAATATTCTCAAAGTTTCAATGAATTATATTCATTTTTTATACTATAAAAAAATTCATGAAAAACATTGAGAAAACGCTGTCCTAACCCTATTTCCCCCCTTAGTATTAACATTACTTGGCCAATAATTAGAATTATCATAAATGAAAGATAAAAAAATCATTCGGAACAAACAATCGAGTATAAAAAATTGTAAGTTATACAAAATATAACTTCTCAACAAGATACTAATTATAATCGTCACAATTATAATATTGGGTATAAAATTAATTTCTTTTTCTTTCATTGCAAATTTACAAATTTCTATAGACATTTCATCCTGCACGAATCTGATGAATAAAAAGAAAATTCATATTTCACGGCACTCACCGCCACAGGCTTCCTTGAAGTCGCTGCAACAATCGCCGAGTTTGAGACACGCGTGATCGCAATAGCACGGTTTGTCATTAAGGCCCTCGACGATCGAGTTTAACGAGGCTTTTTGCACGACACACGCGGAATCTTTGCCGGTGCAGCAGAGCTTGGACTCGGCGCAACTGCCGGCGTGTGAAATTTTGATAAAAGAAGAAATCACCGTGACGACAATAAAAATCAAATTAATCTTTGCTTCCATTGTGATGTTGGTTATTTTTTTTGTCTTTAGGGAAAATTAAACAATCGGTAAGTCGTTGAAATTAAGAAAAAATAGTGGAAAATATTCACTGATAAATTAATTATTCAATTAATCGATTGACATAAATGTTTAAATATTTATCGTCAATTAATCGTTCGTGTCCGCATTATTTTCAGAATTTTTCTTTCGATGTAACTATTTTATCGTTTCGACGAGATGTCAATGTTCCAGTGCTTGTATGTCCGAGGAGCGTTAAATTGCAATGAGAGAAGATCATACACAGTCTCGAACGCCCTCGAGGCTCCAAGGCCTACGCGATACAACTGCGACGTGTCGACGGACGCTGCGGTGTTTTAAGAGAGTCAAAGCTTTAACCATTGAGAGGATCCGAGAGAGAGAGAGAGAGAAAGAGAGAGAGAAATCCCCCACCATATTACGGTTGCACCCTGCACCCACCATCCACCGCAGAGAGTGTACGGTGGACCGACGCGAGACGCGTCTTTCTCCTCCTTATCTCCCTTTCCGATCTTCGTCTTCTCCTTAATCCTTCGGTCTTCTTTTCCTTCCTCTCCCTTCTCCCTTTCGGCTATCTGACCACCTCAATTAGAATCCACTTTTCACGAGGAAATATACATTCAACGGGCATAACAGAGCGAAAATAACGTGAAGTATCTTAAACCCAATGGAACATCTTCCGCGCTCGATGAAAAAGAAAAACGATTGAGGAAATCGTTTTATTCGATCTTACCTTCTCGCCGGAATTTTCAACATTTAAATAATTTTTTATCGTTCGATTTCTTTTCATTTGATTGTCCTTTCCAGTGATTCTCTACTTTACATCTTTATGGATGTTAAACTTTTTTTTTAAGCATTCTTTTGGCAATTCATAAAATTTCAGGTGTAGAAGACACTTCTTCATTGTTCAAGAGCAAATCAAATATTAAAAAAATATAATTCCTCTTACGATATTTTTTAACTTGACCGGAAAAGCATTTCGAACGATCTTTCGTTGAGAATAATTGACACGGCTTCGTTCTAATTCATCAATTTTTCCCGATAATTCTACATTTAATATCATCATCGATATTTAATCCTTCGTCACTTTTAATCTCAATTTTTAATCCCATTTTTTCAATAACTCTATCGATAATCTTTAGTATTTTATCTTTAATATTTTATTTCATTGATCGTATCCTCAATCATTTCTTCATCCCTTTCTCCATTTAATTATTGCTGACGCGGGCGTAAGGGCGAAACGCGACATGAAATCTCGTGGTAATCGATAAATTATTGTTTACGTGAACTTTGATTTACGTGATTCGATTAAATTGTATATTACGAGCAAAATTTCGTGACACAAACGATCGTCCTCAACGGTCGGTGATTAGCAAAATTTCTCTGTATCGAGTCTCATCGACTCATATTTATTATAGTCATATATATATGCAAATAAATTTATGTATATGTATCTGTTTTATGCCCAGAGTTAGACGTGACGTGCGACGATACTGTGGATGTCGATTCTGTTCTAGCTCCGAAGCTTTACCCGCCACTCTCAAATTTACCCCGTTCGCGACCTCATCTGACTGCCAGCAACTTCTCTCCGCACGGTTCCGTGCGGTTCGGATAGTCGACAAGTTTCACCCGCGACGAGAATCCACGCGCGTTATATGTGAGTGAAGACGCGAGAGCATGCGCCAACCCCACTCGTTCGGCCGCCAACCACACACCAGACTCATTGCATTTTTTTTACCGCGTAACGCCAGCCAGCAGGGGAAAGATGGACACGACGTGACACTTTTTTTTAAAACCATTAGAGTTCGGTACCGAGAAGACGGGCCTTCGCGATTAAAAGTCGGAAA
Organism: Oxytorus armatus; assembly: GCA_958009045.1. NCBI lineage: Eukaryota > Metazoa > Arthropoda > Insecta > Hymenoptera > Ichneumonidae > Oxytorus > Oxytorus armatus. Next base: position 28,159,572 of record OY253747.1, read on the forward strand.
AAAAACGTGTTTTATTTTTTTATCTTGCGAAAAAAAAATCGTATCGAAAATCCCACTGGAGAGAATGTTCGAAATGCTTCTTCGTTTATGCAAAAAAATATTCAGATTGGTGAATAAAAAATTATGAGAGGAGTTCGAGTTTTTAAAATATTTGTTTCATTAAAAATTAAGTAGAACGACAATTTTTCGGATTTACTTCTTGATACTTGTCTACATGATTGTGGAAATATTTTTGACAATAGCTCGTTTGTCATTTTGCGCTCTTTTGTATTTTTAAAATGGTCGGTTACACAGATTCGTGATGGAATGAAATTTTCATCAATTTTTGGATTGGGAATGCACGCTTGGATGTCGATTTGCCAATGCTCGGATTAACGACGATGAATGGTACCCATTGGATCTCCATTCAACACAATAGGATTTTCCATAGGGAAAGTCTCTGTCGACGACGATGATTTTCGTAGTTTCCGCGTTTAGATCATTCGTTTAAACGAGAGAAAATGTTTTTAAGGGCTCATATACCCCTGAAATTTTCAAATAATTGATTTTTTTTTATAGTTTTTTATTCTTTATACATTTAAAAATAAAAAAAATAAAAACTTTCAAGAAAATTCCACTCCGTTACAAAGTTCTAGTAATAAATGTGACCGGACATCGGTTCACGTTGTACCTACCAGAAACTTTAAAGACGTTTTTCTCGAAACTATGTTTTTAGATACTGTCAACACGATAAATCTGTGAATTTGTAATATTTTTTAACTTTGTTTTTTTTTTAATCTTGATCATTATTTTCTCTATAGTCTGACGGGGGTTTTTTTTAATTTTTTGGTTGAACAATTTTTCATAAATTATTAGACACTAATTTTTTTTTTTTCGTTATTATTGGAAAAAAAAATTCCCTCCGTCAGACTATTAGTAGTACATTATTTAACCAGGTTCTTTTTTATTTTTGCAAATTTCATAATTTTTGGTGAAGTTATGATGTCGACAAGGAGGCGCCATGGTTTTCATCAGTAGTCCATTTATACCCGTAAAAAATAATGTTGATATTTTTTTTTAATTAAAAAAAAATTTTTTTCTTATAGTTGAAAACTTAATAAAAAATGTGAAATCAACAATTTAATTTTTTCTTCACCATATAACCTTTATAATAATTTTTGAAATTTATTCGGTTTTCACAGCGCGCAGGAGTATGTGAGCCCTTAAGGGAGGAAATAGGGCTAGGACAGCGTTTTCTCAATGATTTTCATGAATTTTTTTATAGTATAAAAAATGAATATAATTTATTGAAACTTTGAGAATATTTTATACATATATTTAAGTATATACTATAAAATATTAGCGACCCCATATTGCAGATCACAATCAGACTCAGCATTTTGCGTACATTCTGGAAGCCGCAATTTTCATCTGAAATCAAACGAGGTTGGAATTTACTTTTATTATATGTCTCTCTTCTATATGAACCTAAATGCTATCAAAAAAATAGAAAATTGAATTTTTTACAGGGGTCAAAACAAAAAAGCATGATTTTTTGCCATTTTTTACAACTTTATTTGCAAAAAAAAATTATTTTAAATAATGATAATATTCCGATTTTAGGTTCATATAGAGCGCAATACTATGAAGAAAGTAACTGCCAATTTTTAAAACGATTGGTTAAAAACTTTTCAAACTAGCGTGTACGCAAGTTCAAAAAAAGTCGTTTTCAGAAAAACGCGTTTGAAAAAATAGTACCAAGAAAAACAAGCAATATGGGATTGCTAATATTTTATAGTATATACTTAAATATATGTATAAAAATTTTATAGTATATACTTAAATATATGTATAAAATATTCTCAAAGTTTCAATGAATTATATTCATTTTTTATACTATAAAAAAATTCATGAAAATCATTGAGAAAACGCTGTCCTAACCCTATTTCCCCCCTTAATGGCTCATAACAATAGAACGAGTCGGAATTTTCATTTAAAATTTTGGAAACATATTTTTCAATAGTTTTACTAACAATTTATGAAATAAAAAAAAATCGATTTTTTGAACCGTCTAACCCTATTTCCCCCCTTAAGAGAAAGATAATTTGTTTGATTATTTATCCCTGATCCATCACTAATGATCGTTCGTATAATAGACTGCCCAACTCCCAGACTGCCGGGATTAAAGCTCATTTGAAGCAAATAAAATGTATTATTAGAGAATGATTAATTGTTATTGTGAATACATTTTATTGTATTGAACTATCAATTGAAAGCATTTTATCGTAATAGCGACGGAGTGAGCGAGAGAGAAAAAAGAGTATGATACCTCACACGCTAGTGTCATTGGCTAAAACCAATATAATTAGTATTCGATGAGAAATTCTCGTCCCCTCGACGCACTTAACGCATAAATGCGTTTTCCGGTGGGATTAAAGCTTTGCCGTTCGTTAAATTAATCCCCAAGCTTACGCCTATATATACGCGATGCGGAAACATAATATAATATCATTGGGAAAGTCTCTGTGCGAGGGCAAAGAGAGAGAAAGATAGAGCGAGAGAGAGAGAGCAAGAATAAAAAATGAAGCGAAAGAGAGAGTCCATTACGGTAAATTGAGAATGAGAGAGAATTTTCTCATTCGAATTTACCGAGTTCGTTGTCATTTGTATAATAGAGACAGAGGGGATATTTCTCGTATAAACTGAAAAAAAACACTCGGTCGCCAGAAAGAATGAGAACATAAAAAAATTATCAATACATTTTATAACGAAATTAATGTGCATCTAAGAAAGAGAGAGAGAGAAACAGAGCTCATGGAAATTGGCGATAAAATATAGAGTGCGAAAAAAACAAATATTGTTATTTTCGGGTTTACGAAAATGAAAGGACGCAAAGCACCGGAGATACAATTAACCTCTGCCGTAACTAATAAGCGTACTCATAGAGAGAATTTCCGGTCTCTCGCATAGTCAGCAATGTGTGTCGCGCATGAATGGGTCACCGAGTTTCTTCGTGAGAAAATGATTAGTCGGGAAAGCGAGGGAAACACACCTACACACACACACACACAAGCAGTTTCTCCCCTGTTGGAACTTGATTCCCCTCAGAGTTTCCTCTTGCGATCTCTCATCCCTCTTCCTTACCTTCTTCTCTCTTTCTCTCTCACTCTAATAAACTGCGAGAAGCAAATTGAATTAGCCGCTCAGAGCCGGACAGAATTAACGGCAAAACATTCTAATTAACGGTGAAGTAATCATATTTGACCTACCAACAGGATTTGCCCTCTTGCGTCATATTTCCACCCTTCTCTCTCTCTCTCTTTCTCTCTTGATCCATTTCTCAATAAACTATAAACCTTCTCCCTGAAATCCAAATCCACATTTCAATCACCCTCTCTCTCTCTCATTCACAACGACGAACTCAGCCCACTTCCTATTACCATTCCGGCTTATTACATTCTCAGAAATGTCTTCGAGTCCTCACTTCCTTTCTCCGACTCGCCCAAACGGTCCTCGTGAATCATCCAGTATCGATAATCGCAATTAATTCGTTCGAGCAAACTAACTGGTCGCCATCGATTGCACTCAAACTTCTGTCTCTCCCCCCCCCCCCCCCCAGACTCAATGTTTACTTGATAAAAATATTTGTTTAACTACGACTTTGAGATTCTGACGATTCTTAGAATTTAAAATTCAGTTAAAAGGTCCCTCGATTATTTTTGATAAACCATTTTTAGGAGTTTGTTGAGAATTAATAAAAAGTGAAATAAGTACCCGAAGGTACTTGTTTTTCATTATTCTCATACATCCAGTAGTTTTTAGAAATCGTCAATTAGAATTCTTAAGATAATTTATATTTTTAGAATTTATCAAAATGTACTTAGAACTTTTATCTTAGAATTGAAAAATACAAAAAATGAATTTTACGAAATTTAATCATATAGTTGAATATTAGTCTCCGTATGATACATAGATGCTGTTAGATGTACCTCGTGAGAGTGAATCTAATAAATTATATGCTAATACGAAACACGTGTCAAGACTCAGCATGAAATAATGTCCAAGATAACGCACAGTTATAGAAATCTTCGTTCGCAGATCTCAATTTTTTTCACCACCAGATAATTCGTTATCAGTGATATAAATTATAATTGTCCGTTACAACACCATATACCCAGAAACGAAATTTATCCTGGCTATAATACACGATGATATCAAAAGTGTCGTTGCAGCGTATGCAGATTTTATGCTTCGCGTGTGATTCACGAATCGTAATATCGCACGAATTCCCATGCATTTATAATACAGCATTCGAACATATATATACACTATATCATATATGTGTGAACTCGTGTTATCCGAGAATTAGTAATCTAATATGATATTCGAGGCGTGAGACCAAAACTCAATTTCATGGGGTTTTCGTTGTAAATTAACGAGTGCGAACGAAAATTGTACTCGAGGAAATAAAACTGCATAGTCAAAACGACGTGAACGTTTCAACGGAAACTCGACCAGTTCCGGGATCTAAAAAGCCTCTCGTTCTGGTGCTGGCAATAAAACACGAATGTATAAATACATACGTGATGTATGACGTGTTTTATAAAAGGTATAGTGGCACGAGTAATTTTCCTCTCGCTTTAATATCGCTTTATATAATTATGGCGATTTGTTATTTTAGACGGGATCAACGTACTCGCGGTACATAAATATGGACTATGGCATGTACTCGGATTATGCCTATAATTGCAATAATTATTAGGAAGTAACGCACGAACACGTGCACAAGTGGCGCATAATAATCATCGCTATAATTGATGAACTCTACCCACGCCATTCTCCACATTTATGCCCTCTTTATAACTATGGTTATACTTTATATGCATAGAAACGCGTAATGTATTTTACAGGGGAGCAAACTACGTACGTATATTTCGTTCCATTTTAGCTATGTAGATTAAATACTTGCAATCATTTATGTCTCACTAACGTGTTACGTATTATATTTGCACGAGACACCTTTGATTTACGACGAGAGCAAAATGTTAGAGAAGAGACTTGTGAGTGAGAAAGTACCGAGAAATTTGAAAGCACACAGGAGACTTGCTTTACTTTAAAAAAATGTTTCTTTCATCGTTTTTTGTAAAATTTGTTTGCTATTAATTATTTTATAAAATTGACATAATTAACTCTGTACTCCCTAATATAAATTATTATATTTTCAGCGCAGGTGTGTAAATTTTTACTCCAAAAAAAATTATAACAAATGGCTTGTTAGATAAATTGACTTCGCAAAACGTAACAAATTTTGTTATAGCACTGCACATTTCTCAATTTTACAAAATTATACTTTTTACTGCTTATCACTGAAATGCAACGATTTATCTCTATCAATTATTGTTATTTATCGTTCGAACTAACCTTAAAAAGTCCTACAATCGAGCAATCTTCAAACGTCCGTCTTGTTATTTTCTCTCTTTTGGATTGAGGCCAAACGTCAGGTGCCGCATTTCTTAAATCGTTCTTTCGCACTTCACTCACTGAAACACGTTTTGAAACATTAAAAACATTCGAAAAAACTATCCGAAAAGCATTCGCGGTACTTTTTGCGTCAACAATTTTGAGGTTATGTCAGGTTATGTCTTGTCACGAAAATGGCGCGAAAATTCAAATTCATGTACTTTCGTCACTTCCCACGGAACTCTGGTAGCCTCGTAACTTTTCGTGACTGTTCGTTATCATTCGGCGCGGTCATATGTCATCGAGACGATTTAACGAAGAGTGCGCATTTCTTTTGCGCACGTTTGAGAGAAGGTCATAATGTGTCATTGAAGGGTTATCGGTGATTCTCCGTCCTTTTGGCCCAGTTACACGTACGAACGCGTAACCGAACGGACGACAACGATATTTTTTTTTCCCTCTAAAGAAATAATAAAAAAAAACAATCATGCTGCCACGATTTGTGAAACCGACGATCGCCGTTGCTCAACAGGGCGTCAAACAACTGTCAACCAGTGCTCAGGTTAGTTTATCAAGATTTGTGCCATTTTTTAAAAAATCGTTCTCATTTTTTTTTATCGATCTACATGTTTTATTCGACCCCAAAAAACCTCGTGCTTATCCAGATTCAATTGACGAATCTTCCCGTGCAGCCACCGTTCCTCTCCCTCCACCTCTCATCCTTGGCTATCATATCACGCTGTACGTGAACGATGATCCCAATTTCAAGGAGATCTATATTTCGGACGTATTATGCAACTATTCATCGATCGACATCTTTTTCATGGAAAAAACAAAAAATATACCAATTTCATCGTTCGAAGACGTACCACAGGATTTTTTAATGCAATATCCAAGTATGATTTTTCATTGAATGACATTTTTTTTTGGCGGTGTTACATTTTTTTGTCTTTCATCCAACTTATCGTTAAATTTTCATAAAAAATCATATTCAAGAATGTGGAATTCGCTTCGATAATAGAATTTTACATTTTTGCAATAATCAAAAATGATTTCTCGCTTTATTCACTGTCTATCCTCTAACGCCTGTTACGTTTCTGTATAAATGAGAAAAATGATGAAACAAGTAAAATTCTTCAACAGCAAAATGCCAAGGTCGCTGTCATGGGCGCCAGCGGTGGCATTGGCCAACCTCTCTCGCTGCTTCTCAAAAATTCTCCCCTAGTTACCGAATTGTCGCTCTATGACATTGTCAACACTCCCGGAGTTGCCGCCGATTTGTCGCACATTGACACACCCGCCAAGGTCAAGGCCTTCAACGGACCTGATCAGCTCAAGGATTCTCTGCGAGGAGCTCAGGTAAGCTCGAAAATTTTCTGCACAAGGTTAATTATATAATGTGAAATTGAATAAATGATTGATAAATGAAATTTTATAGCTTTCACAAGACCGAAAGGCCCATTACATCAAGACGACCATTACATTATGTAATTTATATTGAAAAAATCGTAATTAGAATTTCACATTTGTAAGATGCATAAAAAATGTTTCCATAAGTGGCACTCTATCAAAACAATAAATCCTAAATTATGTAACATATATTAAAGATAGCTATGAATCAGATTTTCTCAATGTAACACAATTAAATTAGTTGTTAAAAATTTTTTGTCTTCAATCATTCAGGTTGTAATTATTCCTGCTGGAGTACCTCGCAAACCTGGCATGACCAGAGACGATTTGTTCAATACTAACGCATCAATTGTACGAGATCTTGCCGCGGCTGTGGCCGAAGTTGCTCCAAAGGCTTTCGTCGCCATTATCTCGAATCCCGTCAACAGTACGGTACCAATTGCCAGCGAGGTATTGCAAAAGGCTGGAGTCTACGATCCCAACAGGATTTTCGGTGTCACGACCCTCGATATCGTGCGATCGAATGCCTTCATTGCCGAGGCTAAGGTGAACCATTTTTTGCGGTGATGTAAATATAAATCACGAAAGAGGAAAAAGTAAAAATGTTAATTATCTTTCAGAGTCTCGACCCACAAAAGGTTTCCGTACCGGTGATCGGTGGTCACAGTGGAATTACGATAATTCCACTCATTTCTCAGGCGAAACCGGGTGTGACGTTTCCCGATGACAAACTAAAGGCACTGACCGAGAGAATTCAGGAAGCCGGAACCGAGGTCGTTAAGGCGAAAGCCGGTACCGGATCAGCGACACTCTCGATGGCTTATGCCGGTGCACGTTTTGGTTTCTCGCTAATAAGAGCACTTAACGGCGAACAAAACGTCATCGAGTGCTCTTACGTCCGGTCAAACATCACCGATGCCAAATACTTCTCTACGCCAGTTCTTCTTGGGGTAAGTTCTTGGATAAACGTTCCTCTCAAGAATAACCTTGATTCTAAGGAAAAAAATATATGCAATATTGTGATTATTTTTACAGAAAAACGGAGTCGAGAAGAATCTCGGACTCGGCAAACTCAGCGCCTTCGAGGAGAAATTGCTTCAGGCGGCAATTCCCGAGCTTAAGAAGAACATTCAGAAGGGCGAGGAATTTGTAAATAAGAAGTGAATTGTATAACCAACAGTCAACGGTTTCATAGATCGTAACGAAAGTATTTCAATGAGAAATCATGTATAAAAGAAACAAACTAATTCGAAACAGATCGGACAATCCCAATTTGGAAAATTATCAATATTGGTCGAGCGACGATATTCCACAGCATTTAACGTCACTTAGTGCTCGAGAAAATCATGTAATTACTGTATAATAAAATTCAAGTCGTTCGAAATATTCATCTTTTTTTTATAATTCTCTTATCCCATTAACGAAAATGCAATTATGAAATGTCGGTTCAAGATGTGCCTTACACTTTGCGCGGAAGCAATAAATAATTAAAATGGTTCAAAATCTCGACAATAAAGGTGAAACTTCATTATTAATCGACATTAAAAGTAAAATTTTATGCGTTATCGATCTACTTATATCCAAACAGATGCCCTGGAAAAACCGAACGAAAATTTTCAGGAATTGTCAATTCTGTATTTGATACTAATGAGCTGTTAATGATTTTGTCGCAGATCACATATCGTTATGCTGGAGCATAAATTTCAATTCGTTTAAAAAATTAATGGGTATTCATGAATTGTTCTCTTACCCGATTAACGATAATGTAACCATCGAATTTCGTTCCAAGAAATTTCTCCCCATTACCCTTTCCTTCCGCCCACGTACTTCCATCTGTTTTTTTCTCCATATGGCTGTAGAACATGCTGTAGAGGCGCTACGTGTTACGTGTGTTTATTACTCGTATGACAAATCGTTTCGGTGATAATCACAGTTTTTTTGCAATATACTGAATCATGGATACAGACGAAGCAAACCATGGTACATTTTCGTACGTGGGAATGAGTGAGTTAATTTAAATAACAAGTGTTACGCAAATTCAAAAATATTGAACGAACGAACGATCGATGTAAAGTTACGGTTGGATTTTGAGGTTATGTTTTCTGTGTCGTTCAAAAAATTCACTGCAGTCGTATTCACGAAATTGTCAAGAATATTTGATGAGTTTGGCATTATTTTCTTTAATCTTTCATTTGACATTTTACTTATGTTGACTTCTCGGCGAAAATATTAATTTGCAGATAATAATTTGTTTGTCATTATTTTGTAAAAGTGACCTATAATATTTGTAACTGAATAGAACTCTGCACTCCATAATGTAAATGATTATTTTTTCAGTGTATCAGATGAAAAAAATAATAACCATTAAACATGACAAGTAACAAAGAGAGTAACGATCATTACTTTTGTTTTTTAAGATATTTTTCATGTACTGCAAAAGAAAAGCATTACCTATATTATGTAGCACAGATATGGACAAAGGTATATACAAATATTGGTCACTTTTAGTAATTTGTCAATTAAAATCTCATAATATTTTTGTTCCTGCAGTTTGGACATGTATAGCGTCTGTCGGTTGGTATTTATTGGCGGCAGCGGTTGCCCTATTCTTTGCAGCTCCGTACCTTGAAGAGAAATATACAGCGTGGAAACGCAAAAAGGATGAGGCTGATTATTCTGCAAAATATCACAAAAGTATGAAAATATACCGAAGAGGGTACTGTAACTCTGAAAAAAAATGATTTTGTTGTAATTTTCTTTATCCCGATTTGTGGCAGATCCTGATCTTTTTCAAGAAAGACTAACACGCCAGGAAGAAGCTAGACAGAAGATGCAGGAAAAATATAATAGCGCTACAAAGATGGCTCTGGAAAAGGAGGAAGAAGTACCAAAAATCATGGATAAGCACTGTTGCAATTCTTGAATCATTTTAAAACGTTTTTTGAAATAACGATGATCATTAACCTTTGTTTGACACACTGGGGTACAACCCCATTTGTCAAATATGCTATTCTAGAGAAGTGTGTCAAACAAAGGCTAATTGCACGGAAAAAAAATTGATAACCCTTTTTCCAAATAATTTGGAATAATTATTCTTTTATAATGAACATTAATTATTTAACGAGAAAATGTTTTTTGATGGTCTCAATACTTGTGGCATTATTTCTAAAATCTCTAAATACTAACTGTATAAAAATGAATTAAGGGTAGTAAATTTTTTTAATTGCCACAGCGCAAAGAGGAAAAGAGACAAGAAATAGCCAAGTTATTGGCAAATCAAGATGGTGGTCGTAGGCTGGGAACTGCAGAAGAAGGTGCTTCAACATCCAACAATTCATCGCAATTACAAAATGGTACCCATAAGCTTTCCTTTGACAATTTTAAAGTGTCATTCTTGTGAGAGTTTGATCTACGATTTCATGGTTTTTAGACTACAATCCACTGATGGGCTCGTCCAGCCGAGGATATCGACCACCGAAACGAAGTTGTTGTGGCAAAGGTGGCTGCGGTTAATAATGGCTGAATCGATTAAAATAACCGCATAATTCGCGACAAACATAATCCAATTTAACATAAAAGATTGTCGTTGTCACAATCGGGTACGGTAAAAAGGGGGAAGCAATGAAGTTTTGTTATAAAAAAGGAAAAAAAAATCAAAAAGTCGACTGTTTTCTAACTAATTACTCGCAATCTCAAATATAAAATATAAATATAAATGATATATAAATCTCATAAAATATAATGATTAATGTGAACCAAGGGTTGCTCATGTTAATAAATGTACTGATCCATATAAATAATTTTATTCGTTGAAAGATCATTATAACGTTTGATCAAACGATCACCCAATTTCATTCTTATTTACAATATTTTACAAAAATTTCGTAATTTTTTGTTTTTAATCGTCAAATTTAATAGCCATACTTGTCATTAAGATTTGTCTTACCGTCCCCGCTTTGATTTTGTGGCGGTAACCACATTGAATAATCCTCGCTGTATGCATCATCTTCGTACCCTTTCTGCGATTCTTTTGCAGCTTTTTCAGCTCTCTGCTGCATTCTCTTCATGTTTCTCTTTTTCTTTTTCACAATTTCACTTTCACTCTTTTCCGTCTCGTCGACACTCGTAATCGATGCTTCGGCATCACGAATTTTAGACTCCACGTTTTTCGAAGTTTCCGTAGGTGATTCGATACTTTTTTTTCGTTTTTCGACCGAATGTTCAAATTCTGGAGAATTAACAATTGTATGTTTCTCGTTCGTTGATATTTTCGTCGTTGAATCGATGTCTTCGATTTCACTTTCTGGAAAACTCTTCTTTACAGCTGGTGAGAATTTTTTAACAATTTTGCTATCGTAATCCATTGAGCGTTTCTTCGATACGTTAGAACTGTGTTTGGCACCAATAGATTTTGAGATCTGTAACAAATTTTTTTTTCCATTATAATAATTATTCGTAAGTAAATTCATTTATACATGAAGATAATTTTTTAATCCAGTCCATATTTAAAAGTAGGCTCCCTCAGTGAATGTGAACAATTTTATTGTATGGTAATAAATATAATTTAATATATGCATTAAAAATAAAATGACGAAGCGAGTAATCGTGAGATTAAAACAATTTCTAGTAATTCGGATTACTCACATCATCGGAAGGTTTGTGAGGGGTCAAAGATGGCAAGTTGGCTGGTCTTGTAATATTAACCAGTTTCAACAATCTCTCCTCCTCCTTTCGCAAACTTTGCAGCTCTACTTTCATTTTCGTCACATCGGCTTTATTAAGAATCGTCGAATTCAAATTGGACATAAACGCATCTAGTGCATCCTCGTTCGAAGCTCCTTTATCGCCTTCTTTTAATTTTTGCGATTTTTTCAATTGGTTCTCAATATCGACAATTTTCTTGGTAATCACAGTATGTTTCTCCAACTGAAAATATATGAGCATTTTACGCTGATGATCTAAATACATATACATATGTCAGATTTTAATGATTTTTATAATACTCACCAGTGAGGCATACGTTTCAACTTTTTCCTCTAGTTTGCCAGCTTGTCGCATTCTTTGCTCTCGCTTTTTCTCAACAGTACCAGTTCTGTCCAAAAAATTATCTTCGTCAGAGTCGTAAAAATCTTGCTCTTCCCAATTTATCGTTTTACGTTTTCTCGCCTCTGTGGAATCCAGAAATGGTTAATCATGCGATGAATTTATCGATGCCGATTACCTAATTACTATTTTTTTAATAAATCTTACCGTGTGTGGCTTGTCTGAGTACGCCATGTCTGTCCAAAATCCTACACGCCTCGAGAGCGCATTGAATTACCGATTCTTTTTTCTTTCCTTTAACGAGAGCCTCAGCTCTCACTGTACGTCCACCGGCTCCGTCGATCGGAAGACTATATTTAGAAAATTTAAATTCATTAATCACTATCTTTTTCTCGTTTATACAGTAATAATTCACGTAACAATCTCTTACTCGACCCAGCATAAAAATTGTCCGATTCCTCTCTCCTCAGTCTGATATTGCAATTCATGACCCTCTCTCTCGAACCATCCTCTCAATGTTTTCTTAGGATCGTCCAAAAACAATTCTTCGTTGTTCGTCGATGCATAAGGATTGTCCGTAAGATCTGTATCTTCATCCGCGTCTTCACCCATTCCCCAATCAATACCTTCTCGCTCTTCTTTCTCAAGCCTCAATCTCTCCGCCTCTTCCGCTTGTTGCTGCTCCTCTCGAGCCTTTTGTTCTCTCTCGAGCAATTGTAATCGACGTTTTTCCTGAACAAGTAATAAGAAATTGTAGAGCTAAGTCGACAGAATATTTGAGAGACGAAATTATGAGAAATTAATAACTTAAGTAAATTCTAATTGTCATTTATAAGAAACCGGGTAACGTGGCTCATCTCCGTTGTCCATATTTTTCAGAAATGAGTATTGGCTCTTCGAACGTAATCTAGATACACATGGGTATCGTAATACCTTTAGTTCCGTTACGGAGAACTCTGACTCTTCCTCCATGTCCTCTGGCGGTGTCTGTAGTATAAATTTTCTCTGACTACAGCCAAATCTTATCATATGACCTCCCTGAAGTCTCACGTAAGTATTTGGTCTGACTCTGCAGCCATTCCAAAAAGTTCCGTGAGTACTGCCCAGGTCGTAGAGATAAAATCCTCTGGGATGTTTCTCATCCTCGCAACCTCTGTACTGCAATACAGCGTGATAACGTGATATCGTTGGATGAGCGAGGGATATATCGCAAGTCGGAAGTCTTCCAACTACGTAAAAACTCTGTGTGTGTATATCAATAGTTTCCAAAATCACACCCGATTTTAGAACTTCAATTTTATATTCTTCTTCCGGTTGACCTCCCCAAGAGGGCTCCTTGTACTGAAGAGGTATCTGTTGCTTGTCGCTGATTGAAATTTTGATTCTTTCAGCGCTCTTGGGACTATCTTCTTGGACAATTTTCTCCTGAACAATGTGAGACTGCTCCGAAGTTTCTTTAGAAATTGGAGCACCTATCGTTCTCAATTGTCCGGGTTTTCCTCGTCGTGGTCCAATTAACAGAGCCGGCTTTTTGAACGAATCTTTGTCAATATTTTCACTATCACTTTCGAACTTTATCACTTCATCGCTCTCGTCATCTTCGTTGCGAGTCTTGCGATCTGTTATCGTCGAATCGGGTTCTTTGTCCGTTAACTCGGATTCATCAGGTTTTATGTTCTCCACATGTTGCGAAATTTCGTTCTTCACCAAACACTCGGGAGATATACTACTCTCGATTTCCATCGCTGCACGTGACGAGAAAATAGTTTAACGAACAAATTATAAACAAAAATAAGACGAAGAGGTTAAAGCCGTTAGGTAAATGTCGTTTGTTAATCTGCAAACAATTGATACCAATACATTTATCAATAATCACACCGTTATCGCACACTCGCATGCGTACGACTTTAACGATAAATATAATAATTTACAACAAAAGCACCTTGTTGTAGCGACGCAAAACGTTTTCCGTCGTTTGTGCTTTGTTTCTTATTCGCAAATAGTTATGAATGAAGTTAGTAGGGGATGCCGGCAATCATCAATTATTATTGATCTTTTCAGCAAAAATCGATTATTTGAATCGATTCTCGCATTTAATTCAAAATGGCCGCCATGGAACTAGTCTATCATGGAGCCTAGAGTAAAAGAGTCCGATCTTCGTACTCTGAAGCGGCATAGAAAATTCTGCAAAAAAGGTGTCGCTGCGGTCGCAAAGTATTCCGATGTGAAGTGAGCAAGAAATAAACTGTACGTGGAACCTTGCTGAAGCTAGGCACCTACGGTCAATATACACATGACCTTTTGGTGTAATTGAGTGTAATCACGCGTCATCGTTAATATAGCAGTTTTATGAAACTTTTAATTACTGCCAGTCTGTAAAAGTAAGAACACAGAATAGCATTATATCGACTTTATAATATACTAACAAAAAAAAATGAAATAGTTTCGTAAAGGTTACAAAAAAAACCAATGTGATTTATAATTAACGAAATTTAAAGTTCAATAGGTGAGGAGACTGGGCATTGATTATTCCAGGATCAATAAATAGCATATAAAGACATCCCAGTTAAAAAATACAGACGATGAGCGTGTAATAAATAATGAGGTAAACATCGGGTTTAGGGGACCCCTCCTATTCCATTCGTAATAGGCTCATCCGAAGCGCTTTCGCACGCGAAACAACTTTTTCCTCTGACAAAATTGGGGGACGTTATTTATTAAAAAGTTATTAACAAATAAAGTTAATAATTCATACAGCTATTTTCCTTATACCAGCCACTCCCAACCATCTTGTCCTTCACATGTGTTGTTAAGAATTCCCCCTGAGTAACATACAAAAAGTTTTATCCGTCGCTCATTGTTTGTTAAAAAGTTATTAACAAAAGAAGTTTCATAAATCAAACATGAAATACTTATACCAGTGTATGGTGAACAGTACACGTATGAGCGGGTTCACTGCGCCCCCCGTGCACCACTCACACACTAGCCCAAAAACAACCCAAAAACCGTCCTTACTTTACAGATTGGCAGTAATTAAAAGTTCCATAAAATTGTTATAATAACGATGACGCGTGATTACACTCAATTACACCGAAGGGTCATGTGTATATTGACCGTAGGTGCCTAGCTTCAGCAAGGTTCCGCGTACAGTCTATTTCTTGCTCACTTCACATCGGACTACTTTGCGACCGTAGCGACACCTTTTTTGCTGAATTTTAGAGGTCGCGCTTTTTTCGGCCGTTCCCCATTAGAGATCGGACTCCTTTACTCTAGGCTCCATATAGTCTATGATCGGACTCTTTTACTTGCCTTTCCTCTAGTTACATGTCCATGAGTAGTGGTGTTTCAAGCGCATAACATCTGATTACCGTTCCCTCGTGCGTCGTGGAGGGTGGGAGTTTTCGCCGGCGAAATATCTAGAAACAACCGCGTGTGTACGTACGTATAAATTGTATTTCGTCATGTTATTACAAACGTTTGTTATAACAATTAAAGCTTGCAATTGAAGAAAGTGTCGATTCTGGAGCATCATTGGATAAATTGTTTAACGAGCGACGACGCCAAATCACCGCAGTATTCGAACAATACACCAAAATAAAGACTGTGACCCTAACCGCAAATAAACCTTATATCTGGTAGTTATTTTCGGTTCCTTGTATACAATTTTTACCAGTATTGGGCATTAGCACACTACATTTTCAAATTAATGAAACTTTTATGAAAACTCCGTTTCCTGCAATGAGTCAGGTGAGACACAGTTGGCTATAGCGATTTTTGAGGGATTATTGAAAAACTACACCGGAACTTACGCGAAAGGACCAAAATTATGTTCTCTCTCGTTCTGAAATGCACTTATCCACTCGAGAAGACTGAAAATTGACCGGATGCAGGTCAATTTCAACTAAAACGTATTTTACTCCGATCTATAATCACAATAACGTGACCTAACCTAAAACGGTAATCGCCGGTAATGCAATTTCTCTTTAAAGAATAACGATAATTCGTCGATTAAAAGCGGTTAAACAAAAATTTTCGACAAAATGTTATCCGTGCAAAAACTCTTGTCAACAACGACGCAATATTCGTCCAGTTGTGTTTACAATAAAACGTTCATACGATACACTCTCGGACATTGCAATCGACTGGTAGTTTGTAATTATGGTCAATGGGTACCGGAACATTATTTGGTCACCGAGAAGTCAATGGAAAAGTATAAAATTGATCCAGCAGTGAAAGCACTGTCGAGGAGAATAATTTACAGCGAATATATGGAGAAAAAAAGTTTGAATCAGAGCTATCAGAATAATCAACGGATACTGAAACGGTTGAAGAAAAGAGCCAAGGATATAAAATTCAAGGATCTTATGGAAACACCTGCTTTTAGTACGGCATTGAAATATTTGAGAGACGACTTGGATAGACCCGGAGAGATCATAGGTCGAGAAGAGTTATTGGACAAAGAAGAATTGCTCCAGGATAAAGAATTCCAAGAAGAAGAAGAATGCATAGAGACCGCTCGATCAAAACCAATTCACATGCCATACGCATCTACGGATCGGTATGACGAAGTTGAGGAATTGAGAAATGACAATGACGTCGAAATTTCTGAATTGAATCAGGAGTATAAGGAACTTTACGAAAAGTATCTGGAGTCAAAAGACTCGGCTGTTTTGGAGAATCTGACAAAAACGATAGAAGCGAACAGTCAATCAGCGGAGAAGCCATCAAACAGATATTCAAGATACAGACCCATGGAAGATACGAGAAAAGTTCCTCCCGATTGGATGACTGATTATGAACAATACAATGACGATCGTTCCGAAGATTATTCGTCAAATTACGGTACTGCCAATCCAAATGTACCCGTAAGTTCGATTCCATGCGGCGGTTGCGGAGCTCTCTTGCACTGTCAAGATTCGGCCATACCAGGCTATCTACCATCTGAATTGTTCATAAATCAGTCGGACGAAATTCTTCGTTCGAGCGTCTGTCAGCGTTGTCACTTTATGAACCAGTACAAAACGACTCTGGAGGTTACCGTATCGCCTGAGGAATATCCCTCTCTTCTTAGTCATATAAGAAAGAAAAAAGTTGCTGTTATAATGATGGTCGATCTTATGGATTTTCCGTGCAGCATATGGCCCGGTATAAAGGATATAGTCGGCAAATCAACGCAAATTTTCGTCGTTGGCAACAAAGTCGATTTGCTGCCGAACGATGGACCAAATTTCTTGAAAAACGTTGAGGAATCTTTGCTAAATTCAATCAACGAGATGGGAATCGATAATGTAAATATCAAGGGCGTTACTTTAATCTCGGCCAAGACTGGATACGGTGTTGAACAACTGATAAATAAATTACACAAAATTTGGGAATACAAGGGTGAGCCCGGGTACTAATAATTTGATAAAGAAATATTAAACAATTTCGTTCATATTTTTCATCACAATTTTTTTCTAGGTGACGTTTATTTGATTGGATGCACGAACGTTGGCAAATCATCGCTATTCAATGCTCTACTTCGATCCGATTATTGCAAAGTACAGGCCGCCGATCTCATACAGAGAGCAACTATTTCCCCTTGGCCAGGAACAACGCTCAATCTATTAAAATTTCCGATACTCAATCCCGTCCGTTGGCGACTCTGGATGAGAACTAAAAGAATACTGGCCGAGAGAAATGGAGTTAACGATCTGTCCGCATACAGAACTGAGATGTTTAAGGATACAAAAAAACTTCATTTCGCAACTCTGCAAGGTAAATGACAAACAAACGGAAAATGAAACGACAGTTATTGCACAATCACCAGAAAATGAAAATATTTATTTATATTTTGTGGCTCGTAATAACTTTTTACATTAAAACTTACGGTTCATTGTGGAAGGCTAACGGGCCAGCTGTGGATGATAGAATAGGAAAGAAAAAAAAATTAGGAAGTAACATTGACAAAAATTAACAAAATACAATTTAGGAAAATAAAAGAAATAGCTGAATTCGAATCGTGTAAAAATGTTATTATTTCAGGACACATTGGCAATACTTTTGCCCAGTTCACGCGCCTCGAGGGTAATGGTTACTTTGGTCAGACCGCCGAGGGTGGTACCGTAACAGGACGCGTGGGTTTCAACGAGAACAAGGAAATATATAAAGAGAGTCGATGGTGTTACGACACACCAGGTGCTATACTTCCCGACCAGGTTTTGCACTTTCTCACAACCGAGGAATTGATGCTGACACTGCCTCGACACATAATTTCACCAAGAACGTTTGTTTTGTACAAATCGCAAACCTTGTTTCTCGCTGGACTTGGAAGATTAGATTTTATCAAGGGTTGCTATTACATCAAGTAAAGCATACAAGCACTATCAATAGGTTGATTTTTTTTTTTTTTCATTTACAAAATCATACATAATCGAGTTATTTTGATCGCAGGGTCACGATATTTGCGTGTCGTTCATTGCCCGTCACGATATGTGCAACCAAACATGCCGATAGCCTTTATGAACAGTTGCTCACAACCGAGGCATTCGTTGTGCCGAAAAATGATCCGGAACGGTTAAAAGTCTTTCCGGCTTTGGAATCGAAGAAATTTCAAATTACGACTATCGCTCAAAGATCGGCCGCTGACGTCGTACTCTCGAGCGCAGGTGAAAAGCGCAATTTTCCATCAGTAAAGAGAAGAAAGAAATATTATTAAGATAAGAATCTGCGGTTTGCGTTTCGATGATATTTTTTGAACGGTCGAATTATTCCTTGCAGGCTGGATCGCCATAACAGGCGAAGATGGCCAGAATATCGCGATCCAAGCTTGGACTCCACAGGGCAGAGGTATTTATGTACGTTCACCGTCGATGCTGAGCAGATCGGTGTCACTTCGAGGTTATAGAATT
The DNA here is from genome assembly GCA_958009045.1 of Oxytorus armatus. Classification (NCBI taxonomy): domain Eukaryota; kingdom Metazoa; phylum Arthropoda; class Insecta; order Hymenoptera; family Ichneumonidae; genus Oxytorus; species Oxytorus armatus. The sequence goes on from OY253747.1 coordinate 28,178,354, forward strand.
CCCGATTCACAGGCGTATACACGAGGACGGCGAGTTTATACAAAAAATTGAAAAGGTACAGACAAATCCCATTATCCTTTTATTTACAAATCTTCTCGTTTCTCTTGGATTTTCTTCTCGATAACAGAGTCCGGACTTTACGAAAACGACAATACGTACAAAGAGACTACGACGTAAACGACAAATTTTTTTAAGTATAACAATTGGGTAAATAATGAATATAAATAAATTAATGATTTTTATTCATTTCGATTGGTTGCTTTTCATTAATTATTTAATGATCATTGATTACCGATGCTACTGAACATTATCTTTTCAATTCACGAACAATCGACTTCCTGAGCGCGAATTTTCGCCTGCTTGTACATTCTCTTATAAAATTTTTCCAAATTTTTATAAAATCCTTGTCTCCCTTGATCCCTGTCGCGATCGAAATAGTCCACGACACGAGTACTGAAAACAATATGTTTCACCGATATTTAGTAGGATTTAAAAAAGAAAACAACATGTACATAATTGTAATAAATGAGAGGACGAATATTGTTGTGGTTTTGTCGATGGCCAAAAAGAATACTCACTCTCCAGCTACGTAATTTGATTTGGCATCTTGTTTTGATTCTTTAGTCTTCGCTCTCAAACTGCAATTAATTAAATAACACTTATCAAGTGAATTTTTTTTCATCAACAACGTTTATCAATTGAATTATTTCCATTGACAAAGTTCATCTATATAATTTTCAAAAAAATTGTCAACGTATTTGATTAATTTCCCGCTGTTTAACTCACGCCAGAGATGACGAAGAATCGTGCAATGAAGCTACGTAGGGTGCGCTTCTCGGTCTCCATTGTTGTTCGTCATTCTCTCGCTCGGTGCAAGAATGTCGCGAACACTTTGACGAATCGTACATTTTTTGCAAACTCTCGGTATTATTTGCATCATTGCAATTCAACGTTTTCGTATGCTCCTCGTGAGTTTGCGAGAAATAACACTTGTACTTGGAACATACCGGACAATTGTCGAACGTGTGTGAACTTTTGCGCAATGGCGAAATTTCACGAATTCTCGAGGCTGTCGAGTGATAAACCGAATTGCAATTTCCTTGTGACTTATGACAACAGTGCTCGATCTGTGATTGAGAACAGTTGTTCGAGGCACTCGATGGAGATGAAGACGTACCGTCCGTGCTTGAGTGTCTTTGTCGAAGTCTGGGAAAATTAATTTTATCAGTTAAGAAATTAATCCTAATAATTATAAAATTAACTTTACAATCAAGGGAAATTCATTTGATAAATAAAATTTTGTTTTTTTGTGATATTCGAACGTATACACTTTCAGGTCAGAGCCCTGACGTTTTTTTGTTCTCTCCACTTTCGACGGTTTGCTTGAAATCACCTCGGATCAATTGAAACGCTAATTTCATCGATTTTTCTTGGTTCAGTATCGCGAGTAATTGTCCTCAAAGACTCCACCACTTTTTTGTCGTGATTAAAGTATGATATTTATGAAAATACTGGTGAAACGAACTCACGGTCGATTCCCTTGTGTTTTAGCCTTTCCCTGCGTATGACAAACTTTTCGCTGCCTTATTATTCCCTTCGATGGCCTTTTTCTATGCACGCAAGTTCCGGTCTAAAAATACAATTTTCATTTAGGCTTCTATCTCAATTTATTATAAAAACAAACAAAAAAAACACTCGTTTTTACATCGTTGTACCTTTGAATTTATCGTTTTTGGATTGATAACATGACCTCGTGAAATCGTAGTTTCCAAAATGCCTATTACCTCCTCGATAATCGTACGAGTTGAAACTTCGATCTTCGGCGCGAGAATTCCCTGCATAAATATATCGTAGAGTGTACAAACAATAATTTATCGGTGATTTTTTTCAGCGGAATAAAAAGTTTTCTATTTTAAATGCATTAGCGACAAAATAAAATGACTTTTGAAAGTTTAACTACACCGAAAATCGAGTAAAATTCAAATTACGTTGAGACATTTTACATTTTTTTTGTTGTATTTCCATGCAAGTTTCCTTTACCGGAAAGAATTTCGTTGGCTCCATCAACAAGTCGACCTCACTGCCAGCGAGTAGTCCCTTGAAACACGGTGACGGATAAAGTAGATCGGCCAGATTAGTTTCAAATGTCGCGAGTATCACTGGATTCCCTTTTGACGATGACCACTGAACGAGCTCAGCATACAGAGACTCATCCTCCAAACTATTTTGCAATTCAGCGAGTGTACTGACTCCGGTGAATAATTTTTTTAATCGAAATTTATCGTGATAGAGCAGAGGAAAGGCCGGTGCCAAACGACGTGACTCGATCTTCGAGTTCAACGCGTTTATACGAAGTGCAACCTTTCCGTTAGGACATAGCCAGACACCCGGACATGTTACCTTGATAGAACGAAGAAAACAAAATCATAGAAATGATTTTTAAATCGACATATTATATTTGATATCTATTTTTTTATTTTTTATTTATTTTTGGTACCCACGGCTTGTAGATCGAGTTCGATCTTGACACAAAATCCACGACCTCCCATTATCTTCCTGTCAGATCTCTAATCTCCTCGTAATAATATCAATCTCGAGCACAACACGTATCCATAAAAATACAAATTTACAAACGCCATAACCATACGTGACGTAAGAAGAAGAAAAAACAAAGAAAAAAATTACTCGTAAATTTACTTATGTTTTCGTAAATTTTACGAATGTTTCGAGACTAATATTTTTTATTTTCCCCAACAGTCTACACTGGCTAGAAATTATGCGTTGCTTGGTTACATCGTCACAACAAACTTTCACGTGGTCTAGAGTCTCGAGAAATATGACGTTTCGAGGGTGATGATGATTTTCTATTTATAGATATTGCGTAATCAATCTAGAAGTCCGGTGTTTTTTTTTTTAATTCGTGAACGAAAATATAGACGCGAAGCAATTTTATTTTTCATGTTACAATTGTATGAAAAGAAGTTGTTGAAGAGTATTTTATAAAAAAAAAATTGGTAAACAATTAGGTCCTGAAAGGAACACCTAAAAATTTTTCCTTGACCATTCCCTGATCGATCTGCCTGATCTTGATCTCAGTCTCGATAAAATCGCAATGTTTCATGGGAAAGTAGAGTCTCGGATCGCTGGATCTCGACACAAAAGGTTCGGCGAACCATCCATAGCTATAGAAAATTGAAAAATTTATTTCCGATTTATTTTGTTTACTTTCATTATTTTAATACTTTAATAATTATCATAAAATTTGTCGAGTATTCCGGAAATTGAACACCTCCAATATCTTTTTTTTACTCCCGAAGGGGTTTAAGGTTTTTAAACGCACTTTTCATATATGCGGGTGGTTATTCTTCAATCTCCATTTTCGAGTGTAGTTAAGCATACTTCTTGTATACAATTCCAAGCAAAAGTTTTATTCGATAAAAAATTGAGTACTATCACGAAATGATGAAAATCTAGGAAAAAAAAAGCAAGATTCTAGGAACATTGATTTTTCATAAAAATAATGCTAAAAAGCTGAGATATTAAAAAAAATTGTTACCATTTAAAATCAATATGCTTTGTCAATGTCGTACATTTTTTAAAGATTTTTATCGTACATGAAAGTACTCAAATTTCTTATCGAATCTAACTTATCACTGGGAATGCGTATGCGAAGAATGCTTTATTTTTCGTCAATGACCGAAAAGAAAATGAATTCTAACAAATCATTATTCTCACTCCATATTTACTGCCGGCGGTCTGAACGAGTATATATCACGAGGTTTCATTTCCGTCTGTCTCTCGATCAATTTAAGATATTCCTCGGGAATTTGTTCGCTCGTCATTAGTGCCTCGTGTTTCGCGTAAAATTTTCCCGCTATCGGAGTTTTTCGTACAGAAGGCACAAACTCTTCCACGAGCTTGATGTTTCGATTTTCCTTCTCATATCTCTCCGCATAAAAATTACGTTTTATGGGATCCAGTTTATCCTTCGAATATGTAAAATGAGTCGGTCAAATTTGGTTAAACGTTATTAACCTTTGCAATAACTAGATGACAGTTCGATATTTATTTTTTATATAGTGGGAAATCGATGACAATGAATAATGAGAATTGCCAAAAATAAATAAAAGAATTCTTTAGAACTTCGCAGTTTATTTTTAAAATATTTGTATGAATAAAAAAACACATACATAACATGCGCAAGATAATTGATAAAACTATGAGATGTTTTTTTTTTTTCCTTCATCGATCTTATCAAAAAGTTTTATTACACAACTAATAAGGCGATATATCGTTACAAGGAACTAATAAAAGCTCTGACGATCGTTTTCATTGAATCGAGTATATAGTTTCGAACCGGTGCCCCCTTAAATATCTATCTGAATAATAACATATTAATAATATAATTCGTTGTATACTGATGAATTTGATTTATTATTATTGTGCTTTTTGTTTATTGACTAGAAATTGCTCGTAGAAATTCTTTGGGTGCACTCGATCGTCAATCTGACAGCGAGCGCGATACATTTTTTTTTACTAATAAAATCACCAAGAGCAGATCTGACTATCAGTCAAATTGATAATCATTAAAAACGTATTTTTTTTACGATTGAGGATATTTTGGAGCCACTATTTTTTTGCAATCCTATTAATTTAATTTTTTTTTTTTTCGAGTAATTATTCATAATTATTAAAAAAAAATTATTTTTAGCGATTTTTCAATCGAATGACGTTCATCCCTGATCAAAAGCACCTTTCGCTGACTATTCTACTTATTACAAAGGCTCGTAAGAGTCGTACAATATATCATAAAAAATCTCTCTATCAAAAAAAAAAGAAACGTAATTTTTTTTTCTTCATAGGAAATAGATCTCTAAATCTCTATAGAACTTACGTGGCTGCCGAATGAACGATTTATATTGCTATAAAAATTGGAGCCGCGATAAATGTTTCAAATGTATGATAATATTCGTTTTGCTTACGAAACATTCGTAAGAAATGAAATATGATGTTGGTTTGATCGAATTCCACGATTCCAGACGTGTTCGTAAATATCGTTCGACTCGTGAGATGTTTGAAAAAATAATAATAATAATAACAATAATAAAAACACTCGCTAGGCGCTAATAATTAAAATAAATAAAATGAATTCGCTCGCACTCTTATAATCGAGATATAAAAAAAGCACAAGAAAAAAAAATTGAACACTCAAAACGTAATGATAGCACTACTGCGATAAAAATGTCGTAATAATAAGCATATGGCGATTATTTTAACGCAAGACGGAGATCCGTTTTATATATTTTTTTTTTTTTTTTTTGGCAACTCGAATATTATATTGGCTTCTTTGAGATTATTATTAATTTTTATCTGCCCACTAGGTGGTCCGAGATACAGTGACGAAATTCTAGTTTTTGGTTTTTACGTTTTATATAATCGTATAAAAAAAAGAGGACTTTGACATTGTCGTTTGTAAGGTTCGTTGAAAATATTTAGTCTGTGTTGCTATTTCTGCTGTCGTGCTCGACAGGATTGATGTCGAGCTCGAGAGTATGAAAATTATTTTCATCCTCTCGTCGTTATCTCTATAACGCTATAATTCTATCTCTCTCTCTCTCGCTCTCTCGCTCTATCTTTCTCTCATTAAAAATCGTGAAGTATAGGTGTAAATAGTAGGAAGAAAAAATCTATGTAGTGAAAATTTGACTAGCCGATCACGCGATTTTTGTCACTTGGAATTGGTTGGTCACTGGAAGTATTGATTATTGGCTTTTACAGTAATATTAAGTGTCGTTTTCTTTTTAATTATTCGGCTTTTGATGTTTTGACATCTGGCTCTGTACTCGAGACTGGTAGGTCTTGGGATTCGTTATCCTTCTCAGCATTGCTCCTGTGGATTCGAATATAGAAGATTATTTTTTTAATTCCTAAAATTAAGGAAATCGCATTTGTTCATCTCCATTATTTATACGATAAACAGCTACAATTTGTAAACGATGAATTCATAAATCATTGTTGAAAAGATAAAATGGTCACTCGTCAAGATCTGACCAATCTTACAAATATAAATTTTACAAAATTCTAGGGAAATATGTCTTATGCATCATTAGCATGAAAATACTTATTTTTTCTGTTATTTGAACATTATACATTTTTTACTTTATAATTCAGACATTCATTAAATCAGATTCATCTCCATTTACATAATTCGTTCATAAAAATATTTACAAACAATTTATGAAGTACCAGAAAATTTTTATCCGTAAATCGAACACACGTTGCCCCGGAAAATGTACAAAATTGAATTTTCGCCGAAGAAATTTTCATTATTTCAAATAAAATTTTCCCATAACGAACCATCATTTCTTACCGTCAGTAACTAGAGTTAATTGTAAAAATTACCTTGTTTGCTTATCGAGTCGTCCGTCGCTACCGTCCGTGAGATCGAGACCCGCAATTTTATCGGAATAACTTTTCCACTTGTCGCTCTCCGTTTGATGAAGTTCCAAATTTCCATTGTGATAACCGTTCTCGTGTCTCGCGTGATAATCATTGGGAATTGGCGTTTTTCTCGACGTGAGATAATCCGATCGCGAGGGCGTCAAGAGTTCCTCGTAATAATCGGCCGATTTTGTTTCAGGACAGGAACTTACCGAACCATATTTTCTCGGTAGCATACTGCGCGTTGAGTGAGATTCGTGATGAGAATCGTTGTGAAATGTGGGCGACATTGGACTTTTGTAAGATACCAAATCATTGTCAAGACCGTAATCGATGCTCGGATACTTTCTGTGCAAACTCACGGATTCGGGACTCGGCGAAACTCGATATCTTCGCAACGGATCGTAACAAGAGCTTAGACTACCGTACTGTTCGCTCGGTGACTTTAGATCGCCGGAATAACTCGCTACATTACCGACCGAGTCGGAATAATGCCGATCTCTCTCGACCGATGATTTTCGATAATTCGGCAATGTTTCATCGTTGTAGAGGCTGTAACTACGCTCGGGATTTCTTCTCGAAGATCCAGCGTAGATCGTTGGCTTGACGTAGTCCTTGTCGCGCGTAGAATTGAAGCTAAATTTTCTCGGTAGCGTCGAGCACGTCGGTAGCGTCACACCGGGTGGCGGTACGTTCAATGAACTTTTGCGCTTTCTCTCGTTGAATCTGGAATAAAAACTTTTTCTTCGTATCCTGTCGATTATCGATTCGGGATGATCGCCGCGTGACAGTGGCGAATAAGTCGGTGACGTTGGTGAATTTAGATCGTGTCGATGATGATTCATATCTGCCGAACATATTGACCAAGAATCAAAACTCTCGGTGTCGTCGGTAGGTGAGAAAATGTCTTCGGCATGATCATTTGAAATTTCTCTTGCGAGACGCGGCGAACCAGCCGATTTAGTCTCCGGTGGAAGATTTGTTGGTCTCGTTGATGAATTTGTCTCATTGTCGAGTTCTCTTTTACGTTCTTCCTTGGTTTCCTGGAATTCTTGAATATTTTCCATCTTTCGCGGTGAGGAAGAGGCGCTTTCGAGATTTTTCGGAATTTCTGGACTCGCTATTTCACGCTGTAAATTCTCGAGATCTTTGGCTCGCAATGGCTTGTCAATTATAATTTTATTTCCCGTTATATTCGCGTGATGTGTCATCTTTGACAAATTTTCAATCAACTTTGAGTCAAGCTCCTCGGATTTTGGTGATTCACTGGTTGTAACGATTTTTGCGATTGTCGGAGTGCCCTTTGAGCTCGAGGATTCTGCTTTCGTAGTGTCTTTCTTTGAAATTGCTCCTATCTTGAAAGAGTGCTGTGGTATCTTTGTCAAATCCAATTTTAGATTTATTTTGTTGGATTTTGCAGTTCCGAGGCCTGTGAGACAGGTTTTCGAGTCCGAGTCAATGTTTTGCGTGTTATTTGGGAGAGACCCGTTGGCTTTTGTTTCTGTTTCTTTGGGAATCGTTAAAGCCGAGGATAGTGAAGAAATTTCTTGTGTGGGCTGGGAATCAATTTTTGAAGAATTACAAGATCTCGTTTGAGATATCGTTGCCAAAGAATCATCCGCAACGACAATTGTTAATTTTGGATCAATGGTTTTTGTCGCAATTGATGATATTTTCGTTTCTGGACTTTTTTCTTTAGTTTTGTTCGAATTTTCCGGACTTCTTTCTTTGGTCTTGTTTTCGGGACTTTTTTCTTTTATTTTCTTGCCTACAGTCTCGGGACTTTTTTCTTTAATCTTTTTCGCTAGATTCTCGGGACTAGTGTCTTTTTTCGTACCGGATGTAATTTTCTTTATCAGAGTTTTTTTCGTTGTTTCCTTCTCCTCGGACTTACCGTCCGAACTGTCCGAATTTTTCGCAACTTTTTTCACGATTCTCACAATTTTTTTCTTTTTCGTACCGTCAGTCACATCTTTTTCCGTGTTCTCCTTTGATTTCACGATTTTCTTCATTTTCTTCTCGCCCTCCTCGGGTTTTTCTCGAGTCTCGAGTTTCGTGACTGAACCATTTTTCACGAGACTCGTCAGAGATTTCACGTTCTTCTTTGCTTTTACAATGATTTTCTTGTCCTCGGACTCGTTACTTTTTGCCTCGGCCTGTTTGTTGTCAGCGATTTTGTCAGGTGACAATTTTTTCGTAACCAATCTCGTGACACTGTTTTTATTGTCAATTTTTTCCGGTGAGCCATTCTTACGCGATAAATCGTCTTTCGCGCTCGTTGATTTTTCCGGTTTGTCCATTTTACCCTCGATCGATTTTTCCGGACTCAATTTTTTTATTATTCTCGTTTGCTTCTCCAGGGATTTTCCCGAACCGCTTCTGCTCTCGGATGGACTTTTTTCTTTGGACGGTGATTTTTTCCTTTCAACCGTTTTTTCTGGAGATTTTTTGCTCTCCGCCATTTTCTTCGACTTGACATCAATCTTAGCGAACTTTGTTGGTATCTTGCTTCCGCTGCTACTGCAACTTGTCGAAGGAATTTGTTCGGTAGAAAGTACACTATCGGATCTCGAGCCTTTGTACGTGTTTCTCTTGAATTTACTCAAAATCGTGCTCTGCGGACGTTGGGCATTCGAACTCGTTTTCGTTGAATCATTCTTGAAGAGTCCCAGCATCGAGGAAACTCTACTTTTTGAGGTACTCGTTGTAGCCTCCTCGAGAGCCAAATCTTCGACGCTCGTCGATCTTTTGATCAATTCTGAAGTGCCATCTGTCGTCTCGACCGGTGGTGCAGAATTTTCACGCAACGGGCGTTCCCTCTGATTCGTCGTTGGACCATTGCCATTTGACAATTTTGGGCTATCGTCGTTGGAACGAAACTTCTCGAGTTTCTTCTCGAGAGACTGTAAAAAGCTCGTTTTCGTGATTTGTTTGTCGTTCTTTGACTCGCTCGTTGACGAAATCATACCGACATTCTCAGTTTTGTTGTCTTTTGGTAAAATCTCTGCTTTATCACGAGTTATAGCGTTAGCCTCGTTCTTAAGTTCTTTTTCTGGTTTCTCCACTATTTCAGGTTGTACCTCCTCACCGGAAGTGACTTTGATATCGTTCTTTTTCTTCGTAAAACGTGATTTTCTACGCTCATTTTCCGCAGCTTTTTGCGCCTCTTTATCCTTCACATACTGACTCTCCTCTCGCGGTGTATCGAAAAAATCTGGCCTAAGGAATCTCGAGATTCTACGAGGTCCTTTGGCCTTTGGTGATTTTTCCTTTGTATCCTGCTCGCTTCTGCTACTTCCGCTGCTACTTCCGGCTCTGAAGAATTTACTGAGTATCGAACGCTCCGGTGTTGTTCCATGATTACTATTGCTCGTGTCCTTTGTACATGAGAGCGTATTTCTTCGATCGCTCGTCATCGAGGCTTCTCTGGTCAATGATCCCGAGCGTAATCTTAAACTTGGTATGCAACTGCGTCTTTTCGAAAAATGACCACCAACATCGCTCATCGAACTCAATAATTCTTTATCGCATTTGTCAGTGTCCTTGTAACTCGACGTTAAATTATGATCGTACTTTGAGATTCCACCGAGATTTCGTAATTTCGACTCTTTGATGAGATTTTCCGCTGCCAATAGACGATTTTCAAAATCACGCGATGAATCCGGCTTGTAGGAGGATAAATCACCGATTGTCGATGATGATTCCGTTGGTGAAGTCTCACAAGATCTGGCTGATAAACTCGAGGTGGCATCGAGCAGATTTGTGTTTGAATTATTCGTCGAATTACTCTCGCAAGTAGATTCGTTGTGATTATTTGCATTTTGATTTTTCTGCGTGTAGGCAACATCGTCGTGCGGTTCTTCTTGAATTTTGTCCGTACGATAATTGTGAAAATTGCTTAATTTTGTCGTGTCCCTGTATTTTCTGCCGAGTGTCATGACTTGTCGGGGCAAAGTTGGCGCGATCATCGTTTCGTCGTCATCGTCATCGTCGTCGAACAAACTCACGCTTCTTCTCGGCGAACGATGCTCGAATCTGTTCTCCATTCTCTCGTTATTGTCCAATAAACTGTTCGTACGCCTGACACCACGATCGCAAGAACGACTACGATATTCCGTTTGATCGGAAATCGTCGAACTGTACGGACGTTGTGTCTCGTCTTTTCTCTCGTCGGTGGACGATCTGTAGAGTTTTTCGCGCGGTATAGAGGGCGATCTTGGCAATGATTGTCTCGTTTGTTCGATAAATTGACGGCTCAATCTTCTCGCCAAACTCGGCGTAAAATTTTGCTCCAACGTGTCCTTCGTATCCTGCTTTCGTAATTTCAACGAATCCTCCGTCTCCGTGTCTTCTCGCGTTTTTCTATCTGCAAAATAATGGAGAAAAAAAAAGAGTCTTTTGCAGATCGTCGGCCACGATTCAACAACGATCAGCCTCTGCGGTTGGGTGTATGTGTATATATATTTTTCTTTCATACTTGAACAAACTGCAATTTCAGTATTTACACTCCTTTATTATTCGACATACATAAAATGTTATTCCAATTTTTTTTCATATTTTTTATATTTAAATCGAGAAATTACAAAATGGGTATATAAAGACCATTCAGCATCGTTTTTTTTTTTTGAGACTCGACAATTTAATTAATCTGGTTGCAGATGTTTTTTGCCGATATCGCTTAAAGATGCTTCACGTATACAAACCCAACCGAAACTTTGGTTCGATCAAAAGTTATGTAATTCCCATATCAACGATACTGAGAACATTGATTTTGGACAATAATAATCCCAAAAAGTTATTAATAAAATAGTTTATGGCAAGGTTTTACATTACGCTCGAAAAGTCTCAGGATCATTGAACGAGCAGTTTCATGAAAAATTCTTTTGAAAATTCACGAAAACGAGCATTTTGAAAAAAAGAGAAATAAGAAAAATTCTTCAAAAAATTCATACGTATTCAGAAAAATCGGCTAATTCATATTACAAGATGTGAAAAAAAAGTTTTAAATATTTTCATTGTCGTTAATTTTGTTTCCGATTTCTATCCTCGAGCGACGAACTGAAATTTTTTATCGAATCGCACTTTTAGCGTCGGATTAATGTCGTGAAGCATCCTTTATTAAGAATGACGATTTTTTCTTTTTTTTTTCTCGATGCTGAATGACTTAGAATGATAATGGAAAATTGCAAGCTTCTAATTTTTTTTTTTACGAATTACGTCAACAGAAAAAAAATGTAAACCTGCTGAACCGAGAACGAAAAAGATAAATAGTGAATGGCAAAGTTAACGTAGATGTTACAATTTATATTTATACCGTATTGTATATATTGGATCTCGATCCGAATAATTGGTGATTAGAGAGGTACACTCATTTAACAATTACGTTACAATTATTATTCATTTTTGTATGGTTGTTTAATTTTCGATAAATATATATAGTATACAATAGCTGTGGCATGCTTCAATGAAAACGAGACTAGTAATTCTTGTTTTAATAATCAAAAATCAATCCACTAAAAACGTTTCTGTATAGTAAGATATTAAATGAGTAAACCCTTTTATTAAATTATGGCCTCGTCTCAGCGACGATTTGATAATATACATATAGGTATGTAATAGCAAATATTAAATAAACGGTACGATACGGTGGTAGCATAAACAAAACAAAAAAGAAGCATTCCGAAGACAATGAATAAAAAAAAAAACAAAAACGAGAAATAAACAAAACGGTTATTTAAACTCTCAAAAACACAACAAATCTCAGCCATTTTATGGTGAACGTGGGTTAGTGTCATTTAACTTGCATTATAAAACTCGAAATTCTTTTTCTCTCTCTCTTTTATCACTCTGTCGCTCTCTCGCTCTTAAAATCTCACTAACGTCGTCATGTACAAAAATTGTCATATAACAGAGTCACGTTTTTTTTTTTATGACACATCGCAACGATTAGCTTATATACAAAACAGCATTTTTGAGCAGGCTCAGTATGATTTATTCCAAATAATTATTATTCATTTCTTTTTTTTTTTTTTTTTTTCATCGACGTCGTTATATTTGACGTCTGACGTTTAATTTCTTAAAATTACACAGCTATATCGTATTCATTTTATAAAATATAAATATATGTATGTAAATATATATATATGTATATTGTATATATATGAGTGTTTGTGTCTGTGTATGGGTGTATATATCACTTCGATGCAACGCTTGTTCTTCTCTCGTTCCTCTTTCGCTCTTGTGAAAATCTGTTTTTTTTTTCTCTCTAAAAACTTTTGCATACAACTTTCAAACGACAAAAGTCTCGATACAATAACTTAAGAAAAAAAAGACGTATTCAAGCTTACGAGGTTTTTTGATTTAAAAAAAATGAATAAATCATACTTTCGGCTATCACGTGTCGCTCAAAATAAATTCGTCAACGTGAAATAACTACTAATATATGTATAGCTCACACTTTTATAATAGCGGTGTTAGGCGTTTTTTTTTTTTGCTCTTTCGTTTCTCGAATTTTCGTCAAATTGGCCACTTTTTTCGAATTCATCTCGTTCACGTCGATATTATACAATGTGTCTTTTATTTTTTTGCGATCGAATTTTCAGCACAATTCGTTCGCACCGCGAAATCGAAATCGATAATAGCAAAAAAATCGGCGGAAAAAAAAGTGGTAAACTCGATATATATATATATATGAGCAACGGTTTTTTCCTTTTTTTTTTCTCTTTTTTTGAGAAATTCAGAAAAAAAAACTGATGAACTGTATACACGTGTGATGAAATGATATTATGGCCTCTCGTATAAAAACAAATAACTATTATGCGATCAGTTTTATTTTATTTTATTTTTTGTTGTTGTTTTGCACTAAATTAGGTATAGTATAGTACCTAACTTGGTTTTTTTTTGCTCTACTGGGGATTACCGTCGGCCCGCCTACGGAGAGTCACTCGCACGGTCGCTGCAACAACCGTCATAAAAAAGACCGTAAATGAAAAACGTCAGCCACATTTCGGCCGCTGATGACTTTTTATTTTTTATTAATTTTTTTTTTTCGTGGAAAATATTTTCGGTAGTCTCACGATTGTTTTCTTTTATCTACTGTTAGTCTCTACATTTTGCCTGGAAAAATCTAAACGGAAATGCAGGGTCGTTTTTTTGAACTTATCTTCGACTTGATGGAAAATTATTTTTGTTACTTCACTAGGGGAAGGGATATTGATTTCTTTTTAGTGTCAAGATCGATTTAGGATAGAAATTTGAATTTTATTGTTCTCAATACTCGATTATGGATCGATTGGATAACTTTTTTCATAACGATAAAAATAATTTTTATATTCGTGAAAATCATATTAGCAAAAGCCCCGCTTCGGTTCAATTGTTATATGGCAATTGGAATTAGACCAAGAGGTTGCATCTCTCTTTTTTTTATTGTTTGGTTGTTTTAATTGTCTCAAAACAGCTAAGCGTATAATTGATTTGAAAAAAAAAAGCAATTTTCACTGATTTACCGAAAATATTGTCCGTGAAACAACAGTCAGCGATTAACAATTTTATTAAGTTTATATTTCACTGATTGAAGAGTCGACGATAGACTTGAGAATATCTAGCTTATTCTTTCAAGGTGGTTTTTCTTTCGTTTCAGAATATTTATACGTATATATACACACATTTACATATATATATACATATAGATACAGTGGTCATGAGTATTTTGCTGCATTTTTGTATATGGACGTGTTCGGTTCATGCTCGAAAAAAAAAAATGTAAAATTAAATTAAATTTGGTTCAATCATTAGGTTGATGAAATAGGAAAATCGCTACTTGCTCTGTTAAAGGATAATAAAATAAAATAAAAAAATATTCATCGACATTGCAGCGTTTACGTCTATATCTAACAAGGTTCTAAGTCAGGCAAGGTAAGCTTGCATTGTGTGTGATGAAATAACGTATTATTCGTAATTAATCGCATCGACTTGCCAGGGATTTTTTTTTTTTTTTTTTATAACAAGTGTTGCTTTTATTATTACTATTTACACTATTTTTTTTATCTACTCGGTATTCAACGGGCTCTTGATAGTTTCCCTTTTTTTTTTTTTTATTAATAAAAATAATAGAACGTGCATTCATGCATAAAATCAATTTTCTACGTAGGGGTCAATCTATTGGCTGAAACACGATGACGGGATGGAAGAAAAAAAAACGTATCGTAAAAAAGATGTTTTGCAAAGAATTAAATTGATTTTTGGAACCCACCTGTGCCAGACAGTGAACCGTAAAATACGACGTTAAACTAATGATGCGTTAGTACAATGAAAGAGAGAAGAAAAAAATTGGCAAAACATCGGTCAGGCAATAAATTCAAATGAGGGAAAATTATTTCGTTCGGATAGTAAATGGTAGAAACAATTGAATAAAATTAAAGTAAACATGATGATAATAGAGAAAAAAAAATAATGAAATGAGGTAAACCACTAAAAGTAACAGATAATATGTGCTTTGTCTATCAACGACTCGACAACAGCTAGGTACTAAGGAAATGCATACCGAATTACAATTCGGCACTTTATCACCCGAAATGGTGATAAAACACCGTGAGATATCTCACGACAAGGCAGAAGCTTGCTCGATCTATATGCTCTCTCATTGTTTTATCACTTTTAATAGTTCTTTGAAAAAAAAAAAGTATTTTATACATATTACTATTAATTAAGTGTGCCAAAGCAACAAACTACCAGAGAATGAGCACAATTCGAATGAAAAATCATCAAAAATTATCTTCTCAAAAGAAAGAATCTTAAATAATGAATCATTGAATTAATAAAATTATTCTTTTCCATTCCAATTATTTTCTGTTGGAAAGGAATTAACATTCCAAATTATTCCCAGCCAAAAATGAGATTCTATGACAACTTGAAACAACATACTGTGCAATAAAAATTTGAAAAAAAAAAATTAACGATATCAAAGCTACTAAGGGCATTGATTTTCAATAATAACAATGCCAAAAAGTTATAAACAAAGTAGTGAAAAAAGAAATTGTACAACGTGTGAGAAGAAAACTTTTTATTTTCTTATTGAATTTTTTTCATGAGTAAGAATAAAAAGTTTAATAACGATCTGTAAAACTATTTTTTGTAAGTATCTTATTAATAACTTTTTAGCAATGTTATTATGCAAAATCAATGTTCTTAGTATCCTCTACATGCTCGATTTTTGTTCAGATTTTTATCATATCGCAGAGTATTCAAATTCTGATGAAATAAAACTTTTAATTGTATACGCGAAACATCCTTAATGTCCAATAGATTTTCAATTCATTTGTGTCAATGATAATTCGTGATTATTTTCTTTGTACGTTGAAAATGATTTTTCTCAATTCTAATGATGATCATTTCTGCAAACTACTACGGGCCTAATACATAATCTAAGCTTCTGCGAATGCGTGTCTCAACACAATAACAACATCAAGTCCGTGGTGTGTTTTTTTCACATTTCACAGTGGATCCTTGATCTTTTTCTTTTTATTTTTCATCTTATATACGTAAACAATTCCCAATTTCGTATTTTAACGATAACGAGGAATGTTTTGAATTAATTTTTTTCTAGTCTCCTGTCACTTTACGATTCTTCGGTTCCACGGTAAATTGTACTGAATTCGTGTTGCACGCTCTTACCTCGCGGCAATGTGTTGCTGCTTCCCATTTCAAAAATACTCTCTCGCGACGCTGTGCTTCTCGCACCGGGACTGCTCGGAGTCCCCGAATTCGACGGAACTGCCGAATCGCGTTTTCCAAAACGTTCCGTGTCACGGCTCATGGAACGTCTGAACGGTGATTCCGAGATTCGCCTGAATAGTGATAAAAAAAATGTTTCAACGACGAAAAAACAATTTTTAACATGATTTTGAAAGCAATATTTTTATATTTATTTTTTCATTGAAAGCGAATTTCGCTCGATGAAAATAATTTGTGATAGGCAAAGAAATTCCTAGGTTTGAGTACGGGCACGTGCGTTTGCGTGATTAATCTACATAAAAATGTGTCAAAAGTGCGCTGATGATTATGCTGGATATTTTCTACATTTTATTCGGGGTGCTCGCAGTGGTTTTTTTTTTCGTATCGTGAGTTAAAATAGTGTATGAAAGAAAAATTGGGCAGAGAGAGGGGAGATGAAATAGATCTTTCTGAAAAAAAAGGAGTGGAAAAAAAATATTATAGGGAGAAAATAAACATTTCCGTTCTAATTTGAAAATTCAAATTCCCCAGGCTAATTAAAAGAATGGAATGACAAAATGCTTCTTCATTATTGAACTCACGTTGTGATCGTCTGCGTTTCAAAGTAGCTCTCGTAGCTTGCACAAACAAGCGAACGACTTTATAAACGTCGTAATGACGAGTACGATGTATTGTTTTTTTTTTGTGTTACTCCACAGTGGGCAAAAAGGTAAAAATCGTGGCCAAAAACCAACTTCATAATTTTCACATGAAATCATAATTTTTCACATATTAATACGTCAGAGCAGATGTAGAGAAAATATTGTGGCTATCAAGGTTCAAATGTTCTTACAATAAGTAGTTTAATGAAAACAAATTGCGTAAAGAATGCGATGGTTCATTATGTCATAAATATGATGAATTTCAACGAATGTTGCAAATCTAAATGTGGGATATGGTTTTTATCCGTACTAATGGTCGTAGTTATGAGAGAAAAAAAATTGAAATTTCGGAAAATTAAACATGATTTGGAACACGGTTATCTTTCATTAAGACTTTTCGGCGTTTGCAGCTCCTCATCATACTTTGGAATGTCGTCAACTTTAGGCAACCCTTGATATCAGCAATTGAAAATTATCGTTGCATTCGTGAATTATCGACGAATAAAATGAGCCTGCTACTTTTTGCAACTTTTCATCTGTGCTCTTAATATTAATGTTTACACAGAGTACGGTCCAGAAAACCGAAAAAATGTCCAAAATACTAAAAATGATTCGATTGTGCTGAAATTTTGTACTAATAAGTTTTCGGGGTCGCTGATTCCGAATAAGTACTCAAAATTCAGAAATTCAAGATGGCGGATCCAATATGGCGGGCGAAAATACTAAAAATGATTCGATTGTGCTGAAATTCTGTACTAATTAGTTTTCGGGGTCGCTGATTCTTAATCCGTACTCAAAATTCAGAAATTCAAGATGGCGGATCCACCCCGAAAACTTATCAGTACAGAATTTCAGCACAATCGAATCATTTTTAGCATTTTCGCCCGCCATATTGGATCCGCCATTTTCGAATTTCTGAATTTTTAGTACGGATTCGGAATCAGCGACCCCGAAAAATTATTAGTACAGAATTTCAGCACAATCGAATCATTTTTAGTATTTTCGCCCGCCATATTCGATCCGCCATTTTGAATTTCTGAATTTTAAGTACTTATTCGGAATCAGCGACACCGAAAACTTATTAGTACAAAATTTCAGCACAATCGTATCGTTTTTAGTATTTTCGCCCGCCATATTCGATCCGTCATTTTGAATTTCTGAATTTTGAGTACGGATTCGGAATCAGCGACCCCGAAAACCCCCCAATACCATACTTCACCGCAATTGGAGCACTTTTTGTATTTTGGCCACGATTCCTGCTTTTTTGCCCACTGTGTACTCGTACAAAAATTTCACATGTGGATAGTTCGGTAAATTTTGCTTTTTTTTTTTCTCGTTATGAAATAAATTACCTCGAAAGGGGCTCGTGCAGTCCCCAAAATCCTTGGGACGAGTTCGAACCGAGTCTACCGAGCAATCTACTGCTAGGAAAGCCGCTACCCCTGTTATCGTCAACGTTCAATCTCTGGGTTAAACTTCTCACTCGCGACAGCAATGTTGAGAATAAATTCTCGGCTGTCAGGAGCTCGAAGCCATCGTCGTCGTCGTCCTCGCCCGACGACAGACTGTCGGCATGCTCGGGCGGTTGTCTCGTTGGTCTTGAACTTCGCAATCTATGCATGTGCCTTTGAAGCAGATCGTCGCTATCCCTAAGAGTTTACAATTCGAGATAAGCAAAACTTGGCTATTTGATTGCGATAAAGGAAGAAGAAAAGTTCTTTAAATGAAAATACAAAGTGAATTAAAAACGAATTTTTATTCGCGGTTTGGAGAAAATTATTTATAAATAAAAAAAATGTAATTAATATGTTATTTGAAGAATTTTTAATCACAATGTTTTCATTCAAAATATTTAATTACATTTTTTTCGTTTTGTCGCATTAAAAATAGACACCTCGCTAATGACTCACCTGTGGAGAGTGGAGAACGGTGATTCGTCCTCGCTAGCATCGGAAAGCAACGAGCTCATTCGTCTTGGCCTTCCAAATCTTGATCTCGGCGGATTTGTGCTGGTAGGAGTGCTGGTCTTGCTCTCCGGTTCTACGCTACCCGATCTCGGTGTGACGTAACCACCGCCCTCAACCGCGATCGGTATAATGTACTCACGGGGACTCTTTCTAATCGGTTCCGGACCGATTGTCGAGCCTAAAGCGCTGTCGGTGTCGGAATCGGCGGTCGACTGACGCGACAGTGAACCCGAACGTTGTGACATCGAACGCTGTGGCATCGGGGGCTTTGGCGGTGGGGTCGATGTTTGTCGATGCTGTTGATGATCCATTTCGACCTTGAAACAAAAAATAATAATTTATTTGCAAGATGTTCATTAGATTTTCATTCGGAAATGTTTAGCAGGAAAAGTTTTTACAATTGTACACCGAAGATCTTCTCAGCAAGATTTTTTAGTACAATTCGATGAGAGAGATTTTCCAAGCACAACTTCATTGGAAAGAGCAAAAAAGGGTGTATCAAAAAAATTATATCAAAAAGTCATTTTTTTTTTTCGAATATTTACCTGAATAGGTATGATTCTCTCTTTCGGGGCGATCTTTGCACCACCCTCGGGTTCTAAGCTCGAACTTCTATTGGGATGTGGCACAACAGCCGCCACTGGGAAAGCAACTTCGGATCTCTGAGTTCGTAATTTTTGCGGATGAAAAGCGTCGATCTTCGCCTCTAATTCGCTCCTGAATGCACCAGCCTCCGGTGACTTGATTCCCGAGAGTGTTATCTCGGCTTTGCTAGTCTTACGTGGTCTCGGTAGAGTTGCACTTTTCAACGTTATCTCCATTTTACTCGACAACGTTGGCTCATCGGCGTACGAACTATCGAGACTCTGAGATTCCGGAGAATTTGGCACCTTAAAAATACAAAAACAATTCATGTCGATCAAAGTAAAGAATAGTACGAAATAAGAAAAATAGGACTAGGAATAGATGTAGGACTAAATATTTAGGTTTAAGGGCGGGGTGAGGGTTTTCACTTTCGAAAAATCGAATTTTTTTTTGTCTTATCTTATTGTTTAACATTTCAAGAATATTTCCTTAAATTTTTAAACCGATCTAAGCAATATTCTTGAAGTTATTGTCTTATTAATCTCCTGGCCTTTAACGCTATACCTCTAACAGCTGCGGGCGGTCGGGCTAGCAGTGCAACTGTCGAACAGGTATACAGTTTATTCATTGCTGTTGTGTATATAGTATATAGTGTATACTATACACTACAATATTTTAAAAGAAGAAACGAGCTGTATGGAGCTGGAATCAATGATTCTGTGTAAGTTGGAAAAAAAAAATTTTTTCTTCACTTTTTTACTTCACAAACTTTAGACGCGTTTTTCTCAAAACTACTTTTTCAAAGTCCGTGTTCACTGCCATTTAAAAACTACTTGACCGATTCATTTCAAACTTTATACACAATTTCTACATATAAAATACCTCCCCCCAACGTTTAGTAAAAAATTTTTTTTTTACATTAAGGGTGTTTCCCACCCACAAAATGGCGGAATTTTTCGTGGAAAATAACAGTTCACACTTTAGATGGCCGCCAAAAATTTTTAAATGAAAAAAAAAAATTATCAGAGAACGTTGGGGGGAAGATTTGATTATAATTTGACTAAATTTTCATGGTTTTTCATTTTCAGATAATTTCCGGCCGAGTTATAGTGAACACCGCAAATTGTTTTTTTTTCCAAGACGTTCTGGGGGAAGCTCTGTTACGGGCTTATGCTTCAATATTTCTGCATGAAAAAATTACACAACATTGTCAAAAGTATGCTCAATAATGTACAAAAGGTTCGAATAAAATTGCTCAATCCATATTTGCGAAAAAAAATCGCAAAAAAAGTGTTTTTTTTTACGCTGAAACCCTTACCCCTCCCTTAAAGAAAATTTATACAAGATTTAAAAAAAAATTTTTACAGGACACACAATCTGGAATATTCGATAAATTAAAAAATATTTTTAATAATTACCGATATCTCGTAGGGTGTTGGTTTCGTTTCGAAAGGAAATTTCGTATCGATCGGTGTGGTTACCGATACCGTAGCCGTTCTCACGTCATTCGGTCCAACTTGTATCTTCAGACCCAATTTCTTTGATTCCGGACTCTGAGGTGTGATCGGTGGTGAGCCATTGACTTTTTTCTGAACCGGCGGTTTACCAATTGCCCCTGTTATAATATCAACAGCGCGTTTTTTTTCCTCCTCGCGTTTCGCGCTATCGCTTTTAATATCAGTACCCGTTCTAATCGCGTCATTTGGCTTATCCTCGACTTTGTCGTTCTTACGCTCGTTCGGCACGTCAATAATGACTTTTGATGTGCTCTGCTTGACCGTTTGAGGCACAACGATCGACGAGAGACTGGCTTTTCTCTCGAAAGCACGCTTAGCACCGCCCACATTGACACCGGGTATGAAAATCTTTTTTGGTTTCTCGTTCTCAATGCCGGCAGCCAATTGATTAAATTTCTCAGCAGTCTCAAAGATTTTTGAGCGCCTTCGCTCCGTCTGTTTGGCAGGTGGAATTGCAGTCTCGTTCGAAACTTCGAAATCCAAACTGAGTGCTCTTTGTTTCAATTTCTTGACGTCCTTCGGACTCAAACATTCAGCCTGTTCGTACTCTCCGGAAATAGGAACTTTGTCATTTTCCACTTTTGTTGTCTCTTCGTTGTCGTCAATCTCTTCCTTGTTTGGCACTTTTGACTCAGTATCGACGATTTTTTCTTCCATCTCGATTTCCCTCTTGGCCAAAACTTCGCTCTCATCGTAAACGGCTTCTTTTGCTTTCTCCTCCGGAACTTTGGGCCTCGATGTTTCCGTCGATTTTTCCTGTACTCCAGCGAGCTTGTTGCTAATCGGTTTAACATCGTTCACATTCTCATTCACGTCGTGAACACTTTCACGGGCAATTGTTGATCCTTGCTCGGATATTGCCACGGGTGTTTTGCTTCTCTCTTTGCTCGGTGACTTTGACAATGATTCCTTTATCAATTCGAGACACGCGCTCGCTGTCTCGTCGTTGCGAAGATCTAACATTGGCTTCGTCGTGACATTATCGTTAGCGCTAGGATCTACCTCCATTGACTCCTCGGTTATCGGATGAGCTATCGGCGCTGAGTGATGTCTGAAAATGAACAATTCGTGGTGATACGAGTTCGACGTTTCTTTAAAAAAAAAAATCAAAATTCAGTCGAATTGGCGAGATTGGAAAATGTTCGTCTTCGGGTGATGTTTTGTTTTTGCCCGGCTATATTTATTCCGCCATTTTGGATTCGAAACGAACAACCTTGAATAATTCTTTAGAGCATTCCTGTCGATGTAACGACGATGCGGATAATGTCTTACGAGGAAAGTACTCGAGGTGTCCCCCTACGATTTTGTTGAAACTCATGTATGTTATAGAGTATTAAAAACTAAACGACACGTATTTTTTTTTATCGGCGGAAAAACGGTTTCAAGGGGTGAAACCACCCCCTAAAGTTGCACAGGTCAAGGGGCGATTTTGCAGTTTCACGTACAAGCAGTGCATCGATTTTGATGAAACAAAAATTAAAATGTTCCTTATGCTGAAGGAATGAAGAACCCACCAGATAATGAACGAAAAAAATATTTCAAGGGATCGAAACACCCTTTAACATGTACTTCTTGCACCCTACATTGAAAACTTGCGAATCGATTGGAATGAAAATTATGTTGTTTTATAGCGGAAATAAAATTAAAGTTCACTTATTTTTGTATTTGCGTAAGAAAACAGTTTTAAGGGAGTAAGCTACCCCTATTTGAGTTTTTACATTCCAGTTGTCTCCTTGCCATTCCAAATGTGTTTGCCGATACGAATTCTTAATTTTTCTTTCATCAAAATCGATGCACTGCTTGTATGTGAAACTGCAAAATCGCCCTTTGACTTGTGCTACTTTAGGAGGTGGTTTCACCCCTTGAAACCGTTTTTCCGCCGATAAAAAAAAATAAGTGTCGCTTAGTTTTCAATGCTCTATAACATACATGAGTTTCAACAAAATCGGAGGAGAACACCTCGGATACTTTCCTTGTTAGTTCGTAATATCGCTTAGGGGTTAATTAAAAAAAAAAACTAATAACATTATAAAGTACCTGTTTGAAGTGAATCTGTGAGGTCTCGTCTCGTCATTTTTATCCTTTTTTCTCAATCTTTCTTTTCTCTTGGCACCGGCCTCGAGACCAGCAGTTTCCTCCATCGACGGTGTGTTCTCCAATTTTCTCTTTGAATCACCGGTTGTCGAGCCACGTGGCTCTTCCTCCACCATTTCCCGTACTCTTCTGTCCGAATTGTTGCGATCGAGTTCCATCAAACTGCCGACCGAATGACATCTCGTAGGGACCAGAGTCTCGGACGACATACTATTAACGACTTCGCCGGCTGTACGTTGATCACCAACGACTAATTTATCGGCGCTCGCTGACTGCGGCACTAATGATAATAACAGATCGAGACGCACGGGCGTTTGAGCCGCTAAATCCTCCGCTATGTCGAGACAATTTTGTTCGTAACCCTCGTTCACCCACCAGTGCGAGCAAATTTTTTCTATGTCAGAACGTCTGGCTGGACACTTTGTTAGCATGTCCTTTATTAACGGCGATGCAGCTATAATTTAATAAATTATCGATTAACATTTGATTATTCAGTCAATATATCGAGTATTTAAAACACTCAGTGAGTGAAACATTTTGCTTAATCTATAATTCCAAAAATGTATTTAGATACCAATGAAAAAAAATGTATTTCCCAAATATCGAGAATTTTTATTGTTGATAAAGTATATTGACTGTTCTTTTTGAAAAGAACCAATTTAAAAAAATAATCATTCGATGCAATTCTTCAATTAAGGAAAAATTTGAAAAGCTGTATTTATTCAATTTGGTTAAGGGGGGAAATAGGGTTAGACGGTTCAAAAAATCGATTTTTTTTTTATTTCATAAATTGTTAGTAAAATTATTGAAAAATATGTTCCCAAAATTTGAAATGAAAATTCCGACTCGTTCTATTGTTGTAAGCCATTGGAGGGGGGAAATAGGGTTAGGACAGCGTTTTCTCAATGATTTTCATGAATTTTTTTATAGTATAAAAAATGAATATAATTTATTGAAACTTTGAGAATATTTTATACATACATTTAAGTATATACTATAAAATTTTTATACATATATTTAAGTAAATACTATAAAATATTAGCGATCCCATATTGCTTGTTTTTCTTGGTACTATTTTTTCAAACGCGTTTTTCTGAAAACGACTTTTTTTTAACTTGCGTACACGCTAGTTCGAAAAGTTTTCAACCAATCGTTTTGAAAATTGGCAGTTACTTTCTTCATAGTATTTCGCTCTATATGAACCTAAAATCGGAATATTATCATTATTTAAAATATTTTTTTTTGCCAATAAAGTTGTAAAAAATGGCAAAAAATCATGCTTTTTTGTTTTGACCCCTGTAAAAAATTCAATTTTCTATTTTTTTGATAGCATTTAGGTTCATATCGAAGAGAGACATATAATAAAAGTAAATTCCAACCTCGTTTGATTTCAGATGAAAATTGCGGCTTCCAGAATGTACGCAAAATGCTGAGTCTGATTGTGATCTGCAATATGGGGTCGCTAATATTTTATAGTATATACTTAAATATATGTATAAAATATTCTCAAAGTTTCAATAAATTATATTCATTTTTTATACCATAAAAAAATTCATGAAAATCATTGAGAAAACGCTGTTCTAACCCTATTTCCCCCTTAACGCCCTGGGAACTTGTATCGCAAAGCAACTTTACGGAAGTATATTCAAAATACAAGTTGTTTCTCAATTTTCATTGAGAAAAAATTATAATGATGTTGAAAAAAAGTTGGAATTCTCGTTAAACTTACGGGACGGTGTTTTAGGTTCGAAGTAATCCGACTGTGAAATCTGTCTCGTGAGTCTCTTAAAGTTCGAACCATCGAATGGCATTGCACCATAAACGAGAGTATAGAGCAAAACTCCCAAGCTCCAACAATCGACTTCGGGACCGTGATATGGTGTACCTTTTACGATCTCGGGACTAGCGTATAGCGGACTGCCGCAAAATGTATTGAGCAAACGTTGCTCGTCAAAAACATTGGACAGACCGAAATCGGCAATTTTCGCGTTACCGATCTGATCCAATAGTATATTCTCGAGTTTTAAATCACGATGACAAATCTTGTGTTTGTGACAGTAAAACACCGCTATAGATATCTGACGAAATATCCTGCGAGCTTCTTGCTCCGAGAGTACTTTTCTCTCGCTCAAATAATCGTAGAGCTCACCACCAGCCGCGTACTCCATTACGAGCACCATTTTTTCCTTGTTCTCGAAGACTAGAAACGAAAAATATAAGAAAAAAAGATTTTTATAATTTTTATGGCGAAGAATTGTTATTCTTATTTTATTCATGGGATCAATTTGTTCGGAATTTAGACAAGAACTAAAAATATGTATTTATAGTTTTTTTTTTCTTGCCTTTTAGAAAAATAAAAATTACCGACGACTTTTCAAAACTTTTAATAAAAGTAATTTGTTCAGCAATTTTTGAAAATTGATTCCAACGTACCTTCGTAGATGTGTATAATATTAGGATGCTGTACACTTGACATTATCTGAATCTCTCGTCTTATCCTTATGAGATCAGCCTCGGTCTCGATTTTACATTTTTTAATCGTTTTTATGGCAACTTCCTGTCCAGTCTCCTTATTTATGCCCAATTGCACTTTACCATACGTGCCTTGTCCCAATTTCTTTATTATGTCGAATCTGAATGAAGAAAAAATGTAAAAAATGAAAAAAAAAGTGAAAATGGAGCGCGAACGTTATTGGGGAATCAGAGTCAGGAAGTGCGAGAAAACGAGAATGATCAAAACGACAATGGATACGCTTTGGTTTCTCAACAAAAAACAGCTGGCTCGTGAGCCAACAATAGGGACGCTTAACTAACGATCTTGGCAACGGATTTGGACCAAATGTCAACGAGAGATATTGCCCAATCGAGACACAGATCGAACGATATTCGTGTCTGGATCGATAGATACGAAGTACTTTTTTATTAAAAAAAAAAAAAGATTTTACAACAGACTAGACATTTGAATTACCTCTGTTTCAATTTTCTCTTGTGATTGTGAAGACGCACACCCCCTGTGCTCTCCATACCTCCCATAATGTTGTGTATACTCGCCTCGCCGACAACCATTTTGACAGTGTATCTAAAATCATAAAAAAAAAGTCATTTCTTAACAACAAAGTGATAAATTATTTTCGATAAATTCGTCAAAATTTCATGATAATTATTATGTTCTGGAAAATATCGATTCAATTCAATCGGAATATATTTTAATCGAATGGAATGAAATTTATCATTAAACAACAAATGATTGAATCGCAATTGTCCAACTTACAAAAAACCTTTGCTTCATTCCTATATATCTCAAATTGGAGTAATTTTTTTTTTCGTTCGATTCGACTGAACCATTGCTGATATGTATAATAAATTTCGTTTCATTCCAACAAAATCTTAATCAAAATCAAATAAATTCTTTTACCCTATGAAAATGCATTCAGTGGAACATCATAAAATAATCAAAATGCGCACATTAAACAATTACAAGCGTCAAATACTTTTGAATGTAAAAAAAAAAAATGTCTCGCAGAGTATAAATCGCTGTGCACTTGCAGATTGTCAAAATTTCATGATAATCATTATGTTCTGGAAAATATCGATTCAATTCAATCGGAATAGATTTTAATCGAATGGAATGAAATTTATCATTAAACAAAAAATGATTGAATCGCAATTGTCCAACTTACAAAAAACCTTTGCTT
>OY253747.1:28205225-28349937 GCA_958009045.1 Oxytorus armatus
TTTTCTACACCCAGGGCCCCGAAAATCTCTCTCGTCGACGCCGGGGCGCCTCGAGACGGTACGAGATGTACTATTATTATATAGTAAAAAAAAAAATATGTAGTACGGTCGAATTGTACTTTGCGATCTTGTTGTAGGCGAAAACCAAGCCCCACGACACTGTAATCCAAGCAATGGTCTATATAGTTATAGAAAAGCTCAGGGACAGGCATAAATTTACGATCCCAATGTGCTCGGAGTTTGTGCTAACTCTGTAGACATAAAGAGACCCAGATTGCAACTTCCCTCTTCCTATTCTTTTGTCTCCGAGTCTCCTGACGAGCGAGGGACGTTGTTTCATCCATGAAATTATCGTCTGACGAAGAACGTGCCTCGTTAAATTTAAATTATTTATTGAGATATTATTATTTTTCATCAATTCATCGTTAATTTCAACGTTTTTCAGAATTCATTTATATTTTTTTATCTCAATACATTTTTTCACGACGAAAAATATTTTTTAATTCTGTCGCAATACACAAAAATTAATTGCACTAATTATTTTTTAGGATTTTAGCGCTTGATCAATTTATTTACAATTTAATTTTATGAACAGTCCATTGACAACTTCAGTTTTTTTAAGAATCTATACGAATAATTCGAATAACGGATTATTGTCTTGAGAGTTTGAAAATAATTTATTTGCCAATTCTACAAACTGTGGGTATATCGAAACATATTATCAATTATACTTTGGAACTTGAACGAGAAAATTCGTGCATAGTTATTCTACTAAATGTCACTGTAGGTACTATATACAAAATCTTGACAAGTGAATTTGGCGAATTTGCGCACAGAGTGCCAAATAAATTTTGTAAATTGACTTGCGATTGACAAATTTCGTAAATTTCCGATTTTATACGGTTACAAATCGTTTAACGGATTTTATAACAAATGCCAAAGCAACAAACAGCACGTTCGTTAAACTGAAAAGTGATTACTATTAACGTTATTTGTGACCGTGTATTTATAATCGTAGATTTTCGAAAGATCGTTGTAAAATTTGTTTTTTTTTTATAAATTCATCACTAATTATCAACACTGATAAATTCAATTTTAGAAGAATCTTTATTTTTCACATGTTCGTCAACACACAAATAATCCTTATAATTAATAACGCGACGCTAAAGCACATTTTCAATTGGAAACATACGAGTCTCGTACTCTCAAGTCTTGAGACGAATTTTAGATCTGTTGCATATGTTGAAAATTCCATTGTTTCAAAGCTTTCTACATCTCAGATGTACTAATAGCTATTTCATCGTAAATGTTACGATAAAATGGCTTAAACGAGCTCCGCCATTTCGTCGCGACGGACATATATGCTCGCGTCGTCTTGATATATGTCTGATAATAATAACGGAAATAGTGGCGCCAGTTTCCCAAGGCAAATGGCCAACCTTGGATCACACTAGAGAGAGAAATCTCAAGAACCGGACCAGCATACGTATTGTTTTCCCTTCCCGGTTGAGTTGCACTCGCCAATCAAAACTTTACGAGCATTGAGGAGCTTTTCGGATATTTCAATTTTTACACTCATCTTTTTCACTCATTTTCAACCATTGAAAATAACTTTCTAATATAAATGCAATTAATCATTGAAAAAAAAAAATGTATTTCCATTATAAAAGAATAATTCACACGTGGGGTTGTGAAATTTTCAATGTGTATAATGCATTGCTATATTTTTTAAATCGAATAATGCATGGAGATTTCATTATCCATTAGAAGAATAACGAGTGATGGAGTTGTCACATTATTTATTATAAAAAATAAAAAAAATTTGTAATGGAACTTAATAATGCATTACTAAAAAAAGTGCATTATTTGCAACATTTTATATAAATTATTTAAAAGATGAGATCATTTTTATATTATTTAACAACAATTATTCATAATGAATATTCTTATTATTTTATTTTTTATAAAATCATATTAAATCTTTGTTCATGCCAATTACTTGTTATTATTACTTATTGCGCCATAAGATCATTATTTATCGTTTTGCAATCATCTCTGAATTCACCAATAATTTCTTTTCTTCGCAATCAACGGACACCCCGTGGTATATTCATAAGTTCATCGTCCCCCGTGGACCTACGCTCTTTAACTCCGTGGGCCTTTTTTTAGAGGCATCTCCACGAGTAACTTAAACCAGCATCCTGTAACGTCTTAATGGCTTTTCACGAGTTATCGCGGGCTTTCGAGACGAGTTCCGCCTCTCTTAATGCACCACCGATAGGCAAAACTTCCTGGCGTTATAAAGACTAACAGCGATCTTAGCGGTGAATTATTTCGGATCTCGAGGATCAACGATGTAAACATTTTGATTCAGAGCAAGACGAATCTTCGTAGCTTTCTTTTGGACTCGTAAATTTCCCTTTCTAATGCAATTACTTTCCGAGATGTCAACTTTCGTCCTATTATTGGAGAGCTATTTCCTCGCCTGTTATTCAATTATGTCGGGCTTTAATGAAAATTAATTTGCGAAGCTTTGTTAATTTTTTTAATATTTCTTTTTATTCATCCGATAAAATTCAATTGAATGTTTATTCATTTTTATGAATTTAGATAAATTATTTATTAAATGAAATTTATATACAATTTATTCGAATCATTTTAATAATCTACAAAAACATTATTTATTTAAATAATTATAATGGCATTGTTGTTGTTTTTGAACCTTGTTGGTGTTTCAAAAAAATATTCACTCAACTATTTTTCTCGAGGCTCCAGCATTTTAAATCAATGGCCGGAAAGCTCCGAAGCAAAGTTTAAAAGCTTTCGCGCACGAGCCCTTTCACGCTTCGATAGAATATTTTTATTTTTTTTTCTGAAGCTCCAGAAGATTTTTGTTAAACGGTCCGGAGATATATGAAAACCGTGCGGGAGTAAACGAATATCTTTCGTTGTGGACATAGCGCAATGCCGTCTGCATATTTCAGAGTCCATTGCATTCACGTTGATGGTGACTTTAGAACTGTCCCGTACTTTATTTTCTCGTTTACTCTCTGTCTACTCCCTCGATGTTTCTCTCGGGCCACCCCCGGATGTTTCGTCGCTTCCACGTATATATAATCGTGCCGCACGACTGCAACCACGAATTTCTTGCAGTTTATTAAGCACATTTCACAGCAAGGGCTTATCCACCGAAAAATTTACGACGCGCATCATTTTAATCATTTTCCAGCTCGAAAATCATTTATTTACATTTATTATTATTAATTCGTAAAAAAAAAGGAACTTTGACTTTTGGATAAAATGATTTTCTTACTCCTAACAATGAAAAAATTTAATTCTGGTGAAAAAAATCAGCTTTTACCCTTTTTTTAAACAAATTACAAATATCATTTAATATATAAACCCGTTTAAACCACTCTATAATCAATTTATTAATAACTATTTATTTTCGAAAAATCCGTCAAGTCGGAAGGTTTCAATTTTTATCGAGTGATTTTAAACAATATGCAACAAAAATCTTAAAAATACTATCCGAAAATCACGTAATCCGATTGTAATTGAAACGCAAAGAGTTTTATGCAAACACCCCAAAGAGTATACTTAAACATAATGCAAAATATGATATCGTGGATCATCATGAAAAATTTAAGAAAATTTGTTTCCTACCAAAAATTCATCATTTTAATTCTCAAAAATTGAACGATATCTCAATGTTTAAATTCGCGAAAAAAAAGCAACCTTTGAGAACCCTCTCAGCCAGCATTCAGATAGAAAATTATTCATCAATGCCAGTAGACTGTAAACTCTTAATTTCAATGGAACAATTTCCGCACGATGTTCAGATGAAATCGTAAAAAAAAAAAGCAAGGATAATTTCTTTCGCAATCTCTCGCGCATATGTAAGTATTCTCTTTGTCCCTTTTGCCTCGTGTGTGAATATATTCACGTATACTTGTACAGTTTCATTCATATCGATTTCGTTTTATAGTCTCGCATATATATCCTCAAGTATACAACAAAAAAGCGCACCGGGCTCTTACAAGGCATATCGTGAGTTCTCACAATCGTACATAGACGATTTACACACGCTCGTTCGCATTACAAGGATTTATTTCGTGTGCCAAAGCTCCGGGGTTATTGAACCGAATTTCCGGGGTCGAAGAAGAAAAAAAACGAAAATTGCTTCAAATTATTATTTATTTTAATCCCCAACTGATGAATAGACATTTTGTTATCGTTGAGTTTGGAAAAATGACAAACTGTAATTTACAAATATCACAAGACATGCAAGCATTGAGCAAAGATATTAAAAAAAAACTTCAAAGGTTGTTAAAAATTTTCCTTCCGTCAGTTCACGATTAAAAATACGTGTTTTTTTTGCGAAAAAAAAAATGTATCAACAAATCCAAACGCAAG
This sequence comes from Oxytorus armatus, assembly GCA_958009045.1. Lineage (NCBI taxonomy): Eukaryota > Metazoa > Arthropoda > Insecta > Hymenoptera > Ichneumonidae > Oxytorus > Oxytorus armatus. The sequence goes on from OY253747.1 coordinate 28,209,642, forward strand.
TTCTAAATGATTTTTTGGTTATGTAAAAAAATATTCAGTGTATAAAAAACTGTCAGAGTCTTATTTGTTTTATTTTTTTTACTGCATCTCTTACAATTTTTTAGCATCCATTCCGAATATTTGTTCGAATGATCGTCAACAAATTTCGAACAATCGCTCGTTTCGGATTTTCGATGCGCCCTCACACCCTTAATCAATGTAAACAGATTTTTATAAATTCAACATGTATAAAATGATATTTTATAACAAAAAAATGAAAAATTCTTTCGTTGGGGCGTATTACAAGCCATAAAACTTTAATCAAAAGAATTTATAAAATTGTGACGATGTTAAAGGGTATTAAAAAAATCGTAATTTAGAAAATTCCATTCTATAGTAAAAAAAAAAGTTTTTACTAATTTAAAAACAATTGATTGAACTGTGTTGCTGTTTTGTTTAAATAAACACAAAGGCATATATTTCGTGATATATAAAGTGAAGAACTCTATCGATGGGGCGTATTATAAGCCAGATGATTCAACAACGACGAGAACGACAACGACGATTATACGAAGGCAGTGCCCTCTTACACCTACCTCACTCTTTCGACGATCCATTCAAGATTTTCTATGCAACACCGAGAGATTACAATACGCATTCGCCACGCCTGCCAAAATTCACACTTTAACGTAGTTTTATTGTGCACCCGATATCTGACGAACGTCAACTCTCGTTCTCGCAAATTGAACTTGAATAATGAACCTCGTGAAAGAGAAGAAAAAAAATTCCAAAGCACTTGGGAGAACCGTTGTACCATAAAAAAAAAATCTGTTCACCTTTTCAGTATATCTGAGCTGATAATTATTTTATTTTATTTTTCGTAAATTTTACATAATTTCATTATCCTACGAATGGGTACAAGGACTTTTCGAGCATAATTTTATTTTATCTGAAAAAAATAAAATAAATAAAACATCGCCAATCGTGTGCGAACCACAGCGAGACTATCAATTGAATATAAAGTTTGGCTTCCGCGTGCACCAATAAAGTTTACGATCGATGAAAGCCTTCTTGAGGGTAAAGGGATAAACGTCGGAAAAGATTTTTTATTACAAACACACAAAAAGCATAAAGAATAATATTAATAACATTAAAAATCATTAGACTAATGTATTAATAAAAATTAAAAAACTAACAAACATTGGAAATATTAGTAACGTTAAAGATATTAAAGTTATTAATAACAGAACAATATTCGAAGCACTGAAAGACCGTGAAAATTATAAAAGAAAAAATATTAAAATTAACAAAAGCCTGTAAATCGTTAAAAAAACACAGTAAAACAAATTTCCACAAAACAAATAAATTTTCTTACGCCTAAAGTAAATTAAAGAAATAAAAGTAAAACGAATTAACAAGAAACATTTAATTGTGGGCGGTATTTCAAAGAGTTGAATTTAATAATTCTCCGAAAAAAACTTGGTTACTTTATTTTCGCTAAGAGATAAATATAGGAGCGAGTTACAATTCTCCCTGCAATAAAAAAAAATGCCGGATGTCGTAAACGCCAAAATATATACTTTCGTGCAAAATGGCCAGTATTTATTGTCGATAAAAGTTTCTTTTTTTTTTTTTCCTTCAACGACGCTCGGTGCATTAGTGCATCTCGAGGCGATGCCTCTGCACGGAGATGCGCCGGCAAATAGACAAAGATACAGCACACGTGCTGTATTCATATATATATATAGACATTTATGTATATATCTATATGTATGCATATACAACGACGACGACGACGGCGAAAAGACGCGACCGGAGCAACGCCGTTCTCGATACTTGATCGGTGCGTTCGGTATTTTTAGCGAGAGTTGTGAGGAACGTATAGAGAGACTCGACGTGATCCTGTTGCGGAATATAATACCATAGTCGTAGCATCGAAGCTTCAAATGATTTATTAATTTGAGAAGATAAAAAAACAAAATATTTTACAGTTCTTTCGGAAATAAATGAGATAATTATTAGTCTACGTAGAATTATTTCTCGATGATTAAAGAATTAACTACTGAAAAAATAACAAATAGAAAATGAACGTAAAGATTCGTGGATTTAACAAAAAAAAATTGAAGTAAGAAAAAGTCGATAATTTAAAAATTAGGGAATACAGAGTTTACAAATGAAAAAATGAACGACCATAAAACCGATATTTGGAGAATTAAAAAAAAAAAACGAAGATTAAAGAGTTGTGAGAAACGTATAGAGACTCGACATGATTTTGTTGCGGAATATAATACCATAATCGTAGCATTGAAGCTCCAAAATGATTTATTATTATGTTGTTAAAGTTTGCATCGTTGGAATGCAACGAAATTAGATTTTGTACATCATTAAACCCCTTTAAGATTGGATTATCGATGACAAAAAACGTTAAAACGTTTTATTGGGGTCTCCTTCAAGGACCTGGACCTAAAAAGGCACGAGAAGCAAGAGCAATATTGAAAATAAAAATTTAACAACCTATTTGCGTTGCGTTCCAACGATGCAAACTTCAACATCATTTATAATGTTGAGAAGATAAAAGACAAAATATTATACAGATCATTCAGAAATTAATGAGATAATTATTAATTTCCGTAGAATTATCAGTCGATGGTTGAAGAATTAACGAGAGACAAAACAACGAATAGAAAATTAACGTAAAGGTTCGTGTACTTAAAAAAAATTTAAGTAATACAAAATCGACAATTAAAAAATTAGGGAATACTGATTTTGGAATTAAAAAAAATTAAGGATCAAAAAATCGATATTTGGAAAAGGAATGAAAAAAAAATTTAAGATTAAAGAATAACCGATTTCAAAATCGTGTCGATACCATGATAAGTCGAGTAAAATAACGAAAATATCATATCGTCAAATAATTTACTGTTAAACTATCGATATTAATCGATAACATTTATCTTAAAAATTGACTGAAGATAAAGCACAAAAGTATCGAATTTTTACGAGACAATTTTCCGATAATGATGAAGAAAGAAAAAGATTGTCGACAGGCACTCGAGGTACCATTCGTAATTCATAAAATCCCGGAAGTCCCGCTGTTACGATGTAGTTATTATTATTTTTGTTGGTATTATTGGCAGTCAACGAGAGTCCGACTACCCACGGTATACATCTACTTGAGGAAATGTGTGTGGCCGATGTGACGCGGAACTTTACTACTTACTGTCGCAGCTGCCGTTACTACTGTTACGTACACTACTTGTAGTGCCAACTCTCATCGCGATTCTCATAATTTTTCATGGAATTGCAAAAAAAGAAAAAAAAAGAAACAACCGCATAATTCTCTTTTTTTTCTTTTGCAAAGTATTTTATTTTTTTTATTTTTAGAGCTTGATAAATTGGGTGAACGAGATGGCACTTTTCCTGTTTGATGAAAAATCCCAGAAGACAATTGAAGACGATATCGATAATTTAGAAAAAAATCATCTCGTAAAGCCAGGGCAAATGCAATTCCTATAAATATTATCGAAAAGTCTGAAAATATTTTTATCAAACTAGTTGCCGTAACGTTTGAAAAAATATTTTTGTAAAAAATATATTTTCAGCATATAATCCTTTGTATTGTCCTCGCAAATATTTTCTGTATTCATTTTATAAAAGAAACTTTTTCGTAACGTCTCACTAAAAAAAAAAAAATCATATTTCACCTACTTTTCGTTTATTATTTACTTTTTGTAATGTATAGCGTAATGTGCGATAAATCGTAAAGTAAAAATTGAAAAGTGAGTTGAGCATTCAATTGAGTTCAATATTTCATCATCGTGATGAAAGTTTATAATCGCGATATGATCTATTCTCATTGTCGAGGGAATGAGATTATAATAGAATTCCCACTAAATTTTCTTCTTCCCGCTGTGTTTACACGAATCTCCAACACCGGATACCCGGATCGATTCTACGAAAGCCAACGCTCCAAAAAGCCCGTACAGCCATCACACGTTCTTTCGAGCGAGGCAACCGCACAGCTCAGCAAAATTTTGCTTTCATCGTAGGCGCTTTTTTCTCTCTTCACATTTCTAAAAGACCGTTGTATCGCGATCGTCAGCGTTTGTCGAGAACTCTCGTTTCTTTTCCTCTTCTTTCTTTTTTACCTCTTTCTCGACACTCACTTGAAGTTTTTCCGTTCGCTCTCTTCGCCGGTTCACGACCGTGGCTACCTATATTGTGTGACTAACGACTGTATGACGTCATACATAACGAGTTTCAATGAGATTCGTGAATCATTGAGTATATAATGATGTTAATGTAATTGTAGTCGTAATGAACGGTTATTAGCTTGGAAAAATCACTTTACTATACTTTTTGGAGTATTTAAACTCCTTGTATTGCTGGAAGTCAATTATTGGAGTGTATAGTTATCGATAAGAAATAAAATAATTTTTGTTTCCAGAAATATTCTCTATACGTCTAATATTACCTGAAGTCTGGAATTACTCAAATTTATCGTTTGGACAAATGAATTATGCTTTTTGGAGTATTTAAACACCTTATATCATCGGAAGTCGATTATTGGAGTGTATAGTTATCGATAAGAAATAAAATAATTTTTTTTCCCAGAACTATTCTCTATAAAGAATTTTTTGGAGTAATTAAACGTCTAATATTACTGGAAGTCTGGAATTACTCAAATTTATCGTTTGGACAAATGGATTATGCTTTTTGGAGTATTTAAACTCCTTGTATCATCGGAAGTCGATTATTGGAGTGTATAGTTATCGATAAGAAATAAAATAATTTTTTTTCCCAGAACTATTCTCTATAAAGAATTTTTTGGAGTAATTAAACGTCTAATATTACTGGAAGTCTGGAATTACTCAAATTTATCGTTTGGACAAATGGATTATACTTTTTGGAGTATTTAAACTCCTCGTATCATCGGAAGTCAATTATTGGAGTGTATAGTTATCGATAAGAAATAAAATAATTTTTGTTTCCAGAAATATTCTCTATAAAGAATTTTTTCGACTAATTAAACGTCTAATATTACCGGAAGTCTGGAATTACTAAAATTTATCGTTTGGACAAATGAATTATGCTTTTTGGAGTATTTAAACTCCTTGTATCATCGGAAGTCGATTATTGGAGTGTATTCATCTATACGAAATAAAATAATTTTTTTTCCCAGAAATATTCTCTATAAAGAATTTTTTGGACTAATTAAACGTCTAATATTACCGGAAGTCTGGAATTACTAAAATTTATCGTTTGGACAAATGAATTATGCTTTTTGGAGTATTTAAACTCCTTGTATCATCGGAAGTCGATTATTGAAGTGTATATTTATCGATAAGAAATAAAATAATTTTTGTTTCCAGAACTATTCTTAATAAAGAATTTTTTGGACTAATTAAACGTCTAATATTACTGAAAGTCTGGAATTACTAAAATTTATCGTTTGGACAAATGAATTATGCTTTTTGGAGTATTTAAACTCCTTGTATCATCGGAAGTCGATTATTGGAGTGTATAGTTATCTATACGAAATAAAATAATTTTTTTTTACCCGAAATATTCTCTATAAAGAATTTTTTGGACTAATTAAATGTCTAATATTACTGTAAGTTTGAAATTACTCAAATTTATCGTTTGGACAAATGGATTATGCTTTTTGGAGTTTCAAACTCCTTGTATCATCGGAAGTCGATTATTGGAGTGTATAGTTATCGATAAGAAATAAAACAATTTTAGTTTCCAGAACTATTCTTTATAAAGAATTTTTTGGACTAATTAAACGTCTAATATTACCGGAAGTCTGGAATTACTCAAATTTATCGTTTGGACAAATGAATTATGCTTTTTGGAGTATTTAAACTCCTTGTATCATCGGAAGTCAATTATTGGAGTGTATAGTTATCGATAAGAAATAAAATAATTTTTGTTTCCAGAACTATTCTTTATAAAGAATTTTTTGGACTAATTAAACGTCTAATATTACCGGAAGTCTGTAATTACTGAAATTTATCGTTTGTATACAATGAATTATGAGTTAAAACGCGTTAACATACTGCGCCAGACATTCCTCAATGATTGATGAATAAAACACTCGAAAGAAGAATATTTTTCATACAGCGTTATCTCGTTTATCATTGTCATCGAAAATAATCGTGCTGAAGGATGCATACACCAAATTCGACATGGTAATACAATGGCTAGTGCCCGTCAATTTTACTTTACTAAATTTCAATGCTCATCATTCACAATTCAATACTCCAAAATCGATTTTTTTCACTATTCTCTCCATGCTCGTGTATTGTATTTCAATATTCTTTTTAAAACATCTATATCATTCTCGATATCGTAACAGAGTGCAACAATACTCAATCACCCCTCAATTACCCTCTATCAAGGTTTAAAAACTTGTTATTGTTCATAAAAAACTCAAAAATTTATTTTTCAAAGTATTTTCTCGCTACTCGTCCATTGAATTCAAATATTCTCTTTAAAGCATCTACATCAATCTCAATGCCCCAACACAAATCGACAGTGCTCACCGGTCCCTAATTTTTCATCTATCAATTTCCAAAACTTTAAATTCAATAAAATATTCAGAAAACTTCTTTTTTTTGAGTATTCTCTCGCTGTTCATCTATTATACTAAAATATTCTCGCTGAAGCAACACCATCAATCTCGATGTCGTGATCGAGTGGGACAGTACGCCCTGATCCATCGTTTTCCTCATTACGAAGTTTCAAAACTTTTAATTCATTTGAAATACTGCATAAAAAGACTTGTCATTCGTTCATCATTATTTCCATGATTCTTAACCCCGAGACAAAGTAATTTTGTTAAAACGAGACACTGTGAGTACTCGAAGACTCTCCCAAAGTTCAACATCGACAAATAAATAGAGAGCATCTAAGCCGTAAGAATAAGAATGCTACTGTCAATTGAGCTAAGTAAAACGTGTCAGAGTGTGAGTCGGTAAAAGAACCGCACGACGACAAAAACCAACACGTCTCACAATACCAAAGAGCGAACGAATCGGTATGTAGGTTTCAACAGACAAAAATAGCATCTCTGATATTTGAATGCATCGCAAAGAGCCCTTTTGGCTTATACGTCGAAAGTTTCATTATTCGACTCGTTTTATTCTTTTTCAAAATTTTCCATAAACGTCGAACTGGTAAGCTATTTATTGTCGTAGGTAGATATATTAATCGTGCATGTTGCGTGGGCGAGACACACGGACATATAAATATAAATATATATATATATATATACTTTCTTCGGGCTCGGTTCGGATTTAATATTGGGCAACGCGGGCGTTTGACCGCCTACTCGACACCGGATCGCTTCTCAAGACGTTCTCACATTTTTTCATTTTACTTTACGAAAAAGAAAAAAAAAATTCTGTACAAACTTTATTAGGGAAAAGCTTGACGTATAAATCATCGAAGAATGTACAAAACGAGATCGCCGAGAGACTTTTCGAAATCTTTCGAGCCTCTCTATAAATAGGATGACGAAAATTTCTATACCTTACCGTGAACTCTGGAGCAAAATTATCCTCTCTTTTTCGCTTCGCAGTAGCCGGGGACCTCACCACGTTTTGTAATATAATCTCATATACGTATGTTTCTTTTTTATTTCATTTTTGGCTCGACTATATCGACGAAGTAACCACACTATTTACACCCTATTCGCGTAGTTTTTCGTTTTTTTTTTCACCTCTCTTCTATACTTCACACTTTTTTAACGCAAAATGTTTCGAGTTTTTTTTTTGCTCTCAACTCGTCATTGGCGTTATAATTAATCGCGGCTTTCGTCTCGTTTTACGAGACATCTCGAAGAGAGCACCGATACGGCACACGACTCGTTCTTTGCCACCATCTTTATTTACTAATTTTGGAACAAACGGGAAATGAGAGAGCGGAGCTTTGCGCGGAACGGAGCGGAACGGTGCGGAATTGTGCGCACGCATATGAAACGACACGGCGAACGCGGGAAATGAGCCGCATTTTTGAATAATAACAATTCGGAAACTCGTATTGTTTCAAGGAGAAGCAAATACCATCTCGCTATTTGTCTCTATCGTTCACCGACACGATCTCTCTGACTTTAATTTCGTCTCACTGAAACGATCGTTGTGTGTTAAGAATTATAGTGATAAGTAATAAAGAATTAAAGTATTGACATTAATTCATTTAAAAAAATTATTTTGAACTATTTATTTAGTTCATTGGAAAGGCTCTTCAAAATAAAAATTGTGTCTATTCAATTAGATCAGAGTTTAGACTTCATGAAAAATTCTGAATATTTCTCAATCTAACGTTTTGTCATCTACTTCGCAAAAATTTTCTTGGCATTATTATTAGTATCTTCGATATCATTGATCTGTTTTTGAGATTTTCATTTTATTCCAAAGTAACGAAAATTCTCATCATCGAATCGAATATTTGTATGTAACGTTGAGTTTTCCAATACGAAGAAGTCACAAAATAACAGATAAATTCATTAATTCTTTATTTCGGTCAGAGGGTACATGCAAGTTTCAAGGCTCACAGTTCGTTTATCACATATGTCTACTTCAATCATATCGTGCACTTGCTGCTCGTTCGCGAATAAAATCCGAGTTAACTCGTGCGACGATTATAATATCCATGACACCACAAATCGCACGTAGAATACGCCAATACTACACGTTTCTTCGGGTTATATCAGCCGTTCGCGTGACAAATTAATATAAATTCATTGGGGAAAATGTAGGTACGAAAAAAAAAAAAAAAAAATGACAAATCTTCGTATTCTACACGATCGCCAAGCGATAATCGCAGACCAGAATTCTAATGACTCGTGTTCCCTCCTCCCCTCTCTTTAAAACAGCATGAGACTCTGCGCGATTCGTGCTTGAAAGAAACTTTTTATTCTCAATAATCGAGAAATACTCGCAGACCGAGATATCTCGATACAATCACGAATCACTATAGCTTCGATTTTTATAATAATGTCAAATGCCCGGAGCCTCCGGGGCTCTCGCACAATTGCCTCGTTTTTTAATGACATACGACTCGGACATTTGTTTCTTCTCTTTGTACGAAAACTCATGTACAAAATAGCCCATGTCGCTAATCTCATTTTTCCTTATTCAACGCTTGTATAAATTCCTCAAGTTTTTCTTGTATCTGTCGAACTCTCTTCAGCTCCTCGGCCAGCGTAACTCTTCTGCCAGTAAGTAATTTTTCCTTGATCTCACCGTCCTGACTGTAATCCTCCAAAACCTCTTTGATCTCCTTGTCGAGTCTTCGGGCTTCGCGATTCATTATTTGCTGACGGAGCGCCTTCGAGGTGACTTTTAACATCTGTTGTATTCGCCAAAATAGCACGAGATCGTTGCACTCGGTCTCGTTCTCGTGACCATTGTGATACATGAAAAATGCTTTTCTGCAGTCGTAAGCTCGCGACAAACTTTGTTGAAGGAAAAATCGCCGGTAAACCGGATGCCATGTCTCGCGTATAAATTCATTGTCAACCTCAAATCCGTTACGTTGCAAATTTTTCCTCACCGTTGTTAATTCGTCCTGCGTCAGTGTCGGTGTGTGCTTTTTGTCGCTATAAAGAATTTTATCCAATTCATTCTTAACACCCGTTCGCTGCTGTTGCTCGCTCGTTTGGCTCTGCCAATATAACCAACGTTCTTTTCGACTTGGTCCCAACATTTCGTGCAATATCTGCTCGGTACTCTGAAGTTTGTCTTTCACCGATTTTTCGAGAAATCTCACAGCCTCGTCCCAGTCACGTTTGTCATTGACATTGCGATCTTCGAGCGTGTTTAACTGTATAACGCGTAACATCTGCGAGGCTTTTTCTTCCCAAGAATGACGTTTCATCGCTTCATTGACAACGGCATTTTTCAAACTATCAAATATATCGTCGTGATCGGGACTCTGTTTGGCACGATTCATGAAATTTTCAAATTCTTGCTTCAGACATTCCCAGCCACTTTCCACGCTCTTAGCCGGCAACTGTTGTTCCGCCCATTGTTTCAATTTTATATCGACAGTGGTGTTGAAAGTGCTCGGACTACCGGTCTGTGCGGCAGGCAGATAAATATTTTCAAAAACGTGCATACTAACTTTTTCCCATATTCTCGACATTAACACTTCCTCCCAATGACGGGGCGAGAGTTGCGACAAATTAACGATTTCATCGAGTATCTCAACGCGTGATTTTTCAAAAAGTTCGTCCCTATCGAGTTCGCGCAAACGTGGAAAATTATTTTTCCACTCGGTTTCGAGATTGAAACGCGTCGCTTTGAAAGCGTCGGCCTGTTGTTCGACGGTTTCACGCACCATCTTCCAGAAACACTCGGCAACGGCGAGACTCAAATTTCTCGTTGTTACCTGACCGGACATCACCAGACCGTCTTTGAATAATTTCGAGCTACGGAAAAATTTTTCCTCGTAATCCTTGATAGTTTGTATACTGTCGTCCTGTCGGCCGCGTCCGGTTACAACGGCGAAATAGCCCAGTGCCTTCATGGGAAATAATTTGCCCGACAGGATTTTTCTTACTCGATCGGGATTCGTTGAATTCTCCTCGGCAACGTCGACTTTCGTTAGAACGAAAATTGTACGCTTACCGGACGGATCCATTTGCGCGACTAGGTCAGTTACGTTGCTACGCTCGGCGTCCACAGAGCCATCTTGGATACAGAGTATAATCGCGTTTGGATTACTCATGTATTGCTGGGTCATGTGTCTTATAGCGTCACGCGTATCTTCGGCCATGTCGACCGTTACTGTACTAATTATTCCCGGTAGATCGACCAGTACCATACGCTGTAGTCCCGGTCCTTTAACCGTCATCGAAATAACATCCTGACTAACGGTCTTGCCGTTTTTCACGCTATTTTTCATTCTGAACTCTACCTCACGTCGCAATTCGGCCAATTCCGATTCTTTCGTGAGATCGAATTCTCTCGAGCTGTCCTTGAATTGAGCAATGTGATAGGGCCCCTCGCTCAGTGTCACCTTTACCGGGGCCCTCGTCATCATCTCACCACCGCCTCTGTAGACGAAAAAAAAAAGTTGTAACGTCGATCGGTACATCTTCCAGAAGAGAATTTTATGATTAAATGAGTTTTATTTTATTTATCAAATGGTCATTATTACCTGGGAAATATTCTAGCCTGTGCTATCATTTCGAGTACTGACGTTTTGCCAGAACTCTGATCGCCAACTACGACGACACGCGGCAAGTGATCTGCTGTCGAATAAGCACTATCGTAGTCGCTCAATTCGTCCAAAACGTCGCTGTACATGTCGATCAAAGATTTCTGAAACAAAAAAATACAAGTCACGTCAATTCACATTGTTGAAAATTCACATACAGCAGCGAACATCGACCGAAACAAGTTACTAATTACCTTGATTCTTCGATTGTTGATTTTCTGATTTCCTCGCAACAGCATCTGCTTTCGTAGTTCCTTATTTTCACGCTCTAAACGTTCGAGCTCACGCTGATACTTCAATTGTATTTGCATAACTTCGTCCTGCATCGAATCTAATCGTTGCTGCGACGTTTCTGTAGTGAAAAATCATTTTTGTATTAATCATTGATGGTCATTTCATTCTAAATGCCAATTCCTCATTAAAAGTCAATCCTTACGTACGTGTTTTCCGACGCTCATCCTCGTTATCCTCGCTGGCCAAAGGACGAGCGAATGCCACAGAATTCTTGGACAGTTCACCCTTGGCATCTGAACGAAAAAAAATGTGTCTCGGTTAATTCGAATTCAACAATAAACGATTTCGATTTTTAACAGAAAAATAATTCATGGACCAGATGATGAAACATTTCCATGAATGACTTCTCAATAATAAAAAAAAATATTATAAATTCATGCTGCGCGAGATATTCGTCGTGCCCTCGTCGTCACGACAATCGTCACGTCGTTGCAAAGTGATACAAGGTAATTCAAAGTAAAAGCAATGCAAAATAAAGGGTCTGTCCCATTCAGTATTGAAGACTTGTCGAAAAATGCGATAAAAGTGAGGGGGAGCAACAGAATCGCTACAGTCGTTCTGAAGAGAAAAAAAAAAATTTCGCGTCTATCGTATATCGTAATACGACGAAAATGTGAATAATGCTGAATGGACAGACTTGTAGCTTTATTTAAAATCGTTTTTTTCTTGTCATTGTTTGTTCGTCAATTACACACCTGAATAAACTTGGTTTGCTATGGCTGTGAGCGCTTCGAATATACCTGAACAGAACAGACCAAATAAAATCATTATGGGAATAATGTGCGTTTGCATCAAGGAAAACATTAATTTTCAATAATAATAACAGTAGTGTATTTGTATAGGATCCTCATTCATGCAAATGTTCGTGTTAACAGTGTAGATTTTCCAGAATTAATTCTGGAGATAGCGTTCCGTATAAGGAGATGATGGATATGTGCACTGTAAGTATTATTATTTTTTTTTTAATATAATAAAATTTGAAGCTCTGAAGGATCTGGGAAAGGCTCTTCGGGATCTTCGTTACGATTTTCATCAAACGGTGACTCACTCTGGGACGAATCATTCTTCTCGTCGTTGTTGTTCCTTCGACTCTCGGCCGCTTCTATCGCATTGTCTAAACGCTGCTGAAACCATATCCTGTATTGTTCATATTTAGCCGTGCCCAGTTCCTTGATACGCGGATCTACGCGATCGTCCAATTGGGAATGAGTACACAAAAAAAACAAATACTCAGCTGCTTACGGCCATAGAGTCATATTCTAGTAGTTTCAGAGTCATCATTTAGTTGAGGAATAAAATCAAATGAATACAGTCAATCAATTCCCTTCAAACATTACAAGTGAAAAATATAGCTTTTCTTTGGAAACGCATCCAAAATTCATGATGTTCTCTCAATTTTTATTGAGTCCTTGGTTGAGAGTACTAAATATTGTTACAGACTCATAAAATCTTTGTATTTATCGTTTTTCTTACCTATCACAACATTGTCCGCAATATTATCCTTGAGCGTGGAGAACGAGGTTCTGAAAGTTTGCCACTGTTGCTCGGTAGGCATCAGATCTCCCATCCAGCCCATATCCGGTAGTCCATCTTTCCATTCTTCGTATTTCTTAAAAAATAATGAAAAAATAAATATTTTGTTAAAATTCTCTCAAAAGCTGTGGATTCTCTTGGAAAAAACCTATTGATGAAGTTTCAAAACTAAAATATAAAAATCCATTAATATGGGTACACCAATATTTTTTTTTCCAAAAGAAACATATTTAAAAAAAACTATACTTTCTGTGCCGCTACGCCACCTCCAACTGTTCCACCCAACAAAATATAACGCAGTTTCAGTGCTCCTCTCAAAACTCTAGCAACTATCATGCCGTAGCCTCGATGAGGATTTATCAGGAGTCTCGACTGAGGCGAGGCCAGCATAGGCCTGCAATATCTGCCGAGTCTACTGGACATCAGATTTCGCGAATTGATGACTGTGACTGGATGACGGGATGTTTTGGATAACAGCAATATGCTGTGCCTGTGTAGAAATTCACAAACAGTGATAACGGATTAAAAAAACAAGGAATAAAAGATGAATTTAAATAAATCTTATTCGGAATACCGTAACCCATCTAACCTATGACGATCGGCACCGATATTTTTAGTTTATTTTAAGAAGTATGAAATAAGCTCCAATTATGGTTGGCAAATAGTTTGCCAACAAAAGTCGTTTACCAAGATTAACTTTTAATTCGTTAAACAAATATTTAAATACATTTATACGGCAATTGGGACTTACCCAAATTTCCCACACAAAATTTGCTCCATTTTTTCGTAACGTGCCTGACGAAGCTTGGACTATGAAATATTGTCATTAAAAATTCACACGAGCTGCGACACCCATTGAATCTATCAAATTAACGTTGTAAAAATCTTTCTAAAACCTCGTTGCGCCCGAAAATTGTCGGACATTCAATCCATCGTTCATTTCAGGTTCATTCGCGATTCTGTAATGATTCTCTTTTACTTATATATATACGAAAATTGAGAACTCTGCGTCGATGTTACCGATCGCACTGGACTTACCGACCGAGCACCGTAGAGCCTACAAAAATTTCCGCATGGCGTTTCTGCCGAAAGATGGAAAAAATAATTGCTATATGAAAGGGCAACGAATTTCTTGCAACGACGCAATTGTGCGTGTTGCTCGTGTCAGATTATCGTTAGATTTATATATAATTGTAAGTTAAATTTACATAAAAATGTATTTGTTTCATTATTTACAGAAAGATAACACACTTGAAATGTCATTTGTGATAGGTTTAAAAATTCACCACTCATTTGACTAGTTAGTAGAGCGCCTTCCCCCACTTTCTTGCAATGACGCGTTCATCGTGTTTTCTGTTTGGGAACCTGACGCCTGACGTCAGTTCACGATGGTTCGCGTCAGTTGTTGAACCAGAGTGAACCAAGGTGGAGCAAATCAGCAGACTGTTAAGAAAAACTCATCATAATTACATCGACATTAATTGTAACTTGTTTTTAAAGAAGTGAAGGATTGTAATTCTCAAAGTAAGTAACGACAAATAATCCATTAAACAGTGAACACGCTTCGACAATAGCACATTATTCTAGATGTTTCTCGTTGTTTTTTTTTTTATGACAATGTTATTTGTTTTTATAATATTTCATGTATTAATCAATGTGTGAAAATAAATCGCCTTACTTTTCCGCAAAATAATAATTCGTCTCCTTGCCTTTGAGTACAGACGGAAAGGAAACATTGTTCAACTTTGGTTATAACAGATCATTCATGACTAGTCCGTTAAACGGATCTTAAGGAATGTTTAACATGAATTAGAGCATAATTTTTTTTTCAGAAATGGCAGAAAGTTTTGGACGTGATACTCCACCTGGATTTTCGCCGAGCGATGAGCCCAAAACGGCGGGACAGCCTCTGGCTGATTTTCTCCTTCAGCTCGAAGATTATACACCAACTGTACGGGTTTTGCAAAAGAATTTGTCAACGTCACTTCCAAATTTCATGATTTACTAATAAATTTTAAATTTTTTCGTTTTTCAGGTACCTGACGCTATTAGCGAACATTATCTGCATACCGCAGGCTTCAATACAACAGACCCGAGAGTGTAAGAAGCTGAATAACATTTTTTTCTTCACTATTTATTCGTTTATATGTTCACTTATTTTATGTAGAAATTAGTTTTACAAAAATAACGACATAAATCACTCTACCTCTCTTTTAATGATAATAAATGTTATTCGATTCAATTAGACTAATAAGTTTTCCTATGACATTTTCTAGAGTTCGACTGGTCTCCCTAGCTGCACAAAAATTTATTTCCGAAATTGCGAATGATGCTCTTCAGCATTGCAAAACCCGAGGTGCGAATCAGAATACAAAGGCAAAGGGAAAAGATCGTCGTTACACCCTCACGATGGAAGATCTCACGCCAGCTGTAGCAGAATACGGCATTGTTGTCAAGAAACCTCATTATTTTGTATAAGGATATCCTTATTTTTTTTCCTTTACCTTGGGTAAAGGCGATGAATCACGATCGATTAAGTTTTTATCTGTAAACACATTTGCTTAGTTTTTTTTTCATCCTCACAAATCTTCCAATTGACGTATAGATTAATGAAAAAATAGAACTTTGAGAACATTTTTTTCTATCAATCTAGTGGTTTTTTTTTCATCTCTATCTTTCGAAAACACGCAACGCAATCAAAAAAAGTAACTAGCAATCGACAACTCGACAAAATCTCGTCCTGATTGTGTAGCAATTATAGGAGGGATTGAATAAAAAATGATTCCACGACGATGAAAATTGAATAAACAAAAATTGCCATTCTACAATATTTTTTTATTCGGTTTCAAAAAATGTAGGTTAATGCGCGCTATCTGGCGGACGAACATTTTTGGTCTAGTGACTTTTCTCGTGGTTAGATAGTACGCCCTGTGACCGCATGCGCTTTATCTTAGAAAAAAAACCCATCGGCCATATTGGTGTGTTGTATTGTTCGCTCAGTAATTCCGAAGTTAAATAAGGTATTTTTTACTAATTTCCGTTGTTATTTAGCGAAAAACGACTATACATTCAATCCAGGTTGTTAACACGATTGATTTTTACATGGTTCCGTTCTCCTCATCCTAACACTGTCTGACAATCCGGAACAAAAAAATGTTTGGTTAATATTGCCACCTTGGCTTGCTCGGGAAACTACCCTTCGTTATGAAAAAGAGAGAGAGAAAAGAAAGAAAGAAAGAAAAAAAACACGTCACAATTAAAATCTTTGAATTTTCGTTGATCCACGAGGGGCCGAGTTTGTGCTTCTGTTGTTAAAACTCTTGTGACAAATATCAGATTTTTTTTTCTCATTTTATTCTTCGATCTTCACTGGAACAAAACGGTTCGAGGGTATAACGAGCGAAAACTCGTAACTACCGTCTGTTGCCTTATTCCCGATTCTTTTATTCCCATTTGTCACTCTCAACGTGGATTAATCGTCGTCAGGTATATTTTCAACATTCTTGTTTTCAATGGGATCTTAATTTGTTTTTACAAACAAACTCTTCTTTTATCCTTGTTACGCAACGAACATTTTTTTTTTTCAACTCCGTTCAGTGTCGATGACTTGAATTCTAGACAATGACACTTTTAACTGTTGGTCGGATGGTTCTATCGATGAATCAGTGGTCATAGATAGTTTAGGGTTGTTTTGAATCAATCTTGATCCTTTAACTCACATGAGTGCTTGAAAGAGTCAGAAAGAAATATTTTCTTTGCCTTTTCTATCAAAAATATTTTCCTTTACATTGCGCTTGCCCAATTTGTACTAGAAACATATCTCGTTCATATCTGAGCTTCAACAAATTTGCAAAGTAGAATACAAAGTTATTTCAATGAATTTTTAAATCATCTTATTGTTTGTAGTAGAAAGTACGTCATGACGGATTCTATGAAGTTTGGTCCAGAGTGGTGAGTATTATAATCTCTACGGATGATAACATTCGCAGGCAATGGTACACCGTTGATTGAATTGAAAAACAAACGAATGGATATTGAATAAATTGAGTTTGATATGTTGTTTTCAGGTTGCGCAATCTGTCAGGAGACAGTTGTAGCAGCGGCGGCGGTGGAGGAGGGACAACAAATCTAATCACTCCTCGCTATCAACTGGCTGAGCATAGATACGGTCGCGAGGAGATGCTGGCTCTTTTCGATCGTAATTGCAAACCGCCGGAACTACTGCCCAGCCTTCATATTTTCATCGAGAAAACTCAACTTCCATTGGCGCTTATACCAATGACAGAGGACGAGACGGTAAATTTATTAAATTTATTGATCAATCCTTGGTATTTTAAATGATCAAACCTATCTACATTAAATGATATTACTACATTGACTATAAGTCCTGAACTTATCCATCTGAACTCTTCGTTGTAATAAATTGCACAATTTATACTCACATTTAACAGTTATTTATTTATTTACTTATTTATCACAGGATGGAACGGTAAATTTACTTCCTTTATTGATAAATCTTCCGAAAGCTTTTTTTTTTTCCCAAAAATGCTTTTTTACTGACCAAACTCATTTACACAAAAATGCATTGTTACTGGAGTTGTTCCTGAACTTATCGACTTTCCGAATAAATTGCACAATTATCACTCAGTAAGCTGAAAAATTAATTCCCAAATCAAACGTAATAAATATCCCACTGCTTCACAATAAAATTGACATTTGGCCTAATGTTTTCGAAAGGATATCCTTCTGTCACGAGATTAGACGTTAGTGCAAAGACATTTCGCCTATGAGATCGTACAATGAGTGTTATTGGTGCCATCTGTCTGTTATATGCTTGGATGTTGTGTCTTATATTGGGAAGTGTGTCATACCATTAAGATCTAAAAATACAACACTCTGGAGCCCTTGTGCCAGACTACGTGACGATACTCGTTCTATTTTATCGTCCTTTAGTAATACTCGGTGATCTCTCCGATCAAAGATATTATCCGTAATGACGGAAATTGGCTCTCTCTTGCACGTCACTGACAATAATTTTGTGAGTTTCGTGTGTGTATATCAAGTTATTTAAGTGAGAATCGCGAGCCACATTATTCATTGTGTTTTCTCATACATTGCAAGCAACTTTGTCAAGACGCAATTATATCTTACACTCGCAAAAAAAAACCGTTATTTTTTTTTTCTAGACCTTTTGAATTTATTTTTAGTTCGTTAGGCTAGATTATCGCTAACAAAGCATCGATAGTAAATATTATTTGTGAACTATCGTGAATAGATGTAAAGACGATTATCGACGGATGTAACGAAATATTTTTGTTTCCTCGAATCGCAGCGGTTGTGGAACGGCGGAATAGCTACTCTCACCGGTGGAGGACGAGGTAGAGGCGGTAGCGTTGATCGCGGAGGACGCATAAGAACCGGACGTGGTCTTCTCTATTCCTATTATCCTCGTGGAATCGGTTACGACGATTCCGGGGATGGGAATCGTATAGAGTCACAATCCTATCAGGTACGTTACTGTTAATAAGGATGTTTTGCGTAGTAATAAAACAATTGTACATACAAATTTGGAATTTATATTTCATATCTTGTAATGCAGAATTTTTATGTACAACGTAGTTAACAATTCACGTGTACGTAATGCGATAGCTAACTATTTTTTTTTTCTTCTAAATATACACCCTTGACACAGATTCTAATCGGCCTGCTTAATTCTTCGCTTTACAAGTCCGGAAAAATAAAATATAGAGATAGGATTAACTGCCCAATGAATGAACATCTGAACGAGTATGATGCCGTCACTAGCTAGACATTTTAGTCCACCGTTCATAATCACTATGCTTTTTACCATTGAAAATAAAAACTTTACCATCCACGCTTTTCCTTTCTCTTATCTCCTTTCCCCTCTCTGTGCCATTCCCAGTAAACCTCAAGTACGGAAAGCCTCATTGGGACGGGTCAAACGTGAGAAAAGTGAAAAAATTTGTATCGTCCTCGTCGTTGCAGGCAAGAAGCCGGCCCTTCGATAGATCACAGAGTGAACGGGGCTGGTCCGAGAGAAACGGGATTCCCGATCCGGGCGAGTGGAATGGCTCGACCAGTCCGAGAAAGGAGCTAAGTCGGGGGACCAGCGGTAGTTCACTCATGGAGGGTAATTGGCGAAGACAACGTACCGGTGGCGAGGACGAGGAAGGTTGGCGCATCGCTTCTCATAATCGAGGAGAAAAGTGGGGTAAGAATGATGACAAACAAACGAGGAGGGTTTGCTCTTAAGATATAACAGTTTGAATTTTTCACACGTCACACACAAACACATGCATATACACAGACCCTTTCTAAATATGAGTTTTCGATTTTTTCAAACATTTTAAAATGTTTGAAAAAATTTTCCTTTTCATATCACCTACTGTGGTATGAAAATTTTTGGAACAAAATTTTTCATAAATACAATGCTTCATCCATGACGAAGGAAAAAGCGAGAATAAACGATGATTATTGTAGTAAGAGGCAGTTGGCGCGATGGGGGTGGCTCGGACAGGGCTAGATTAGAGAGGACGGATAGTGAGGTGGAAGATATGCGAGGTGGCAGCGGACGTTGGGATCCGAGAGGAAGTCACAGATCATCTCACGATTCGTCTCATCATCATCCAACTCGTACGGCCCGTACCTGGGAACCCAATCATCACGATATCCATGACAATCTGCCCGAATGGTGACTATTACAAAAGTTCTCGCGATCGTGGCATTTCCTTTCAAAACATGATTTTTGTTATTGCAATATCTCTCGGTGTCGGATCATCAGAATTTCACGATAGTATCGTACGTAACGCGAAAAACAAAGCAAAAAAACACTTTTTTTTTTCAATCATTCAACGAATGTCCTAGGGCTACCGAGAATCCGAGTGAGAGCGGCGGAAGTTTCGATGCCTCGGGAGCCTTTCACGGCGGAATGTACTCGGACGATGATGAGAATGGTGGCGGTGTCGTTGGAGGGGTTGGTGGCCAAGGAGCTATTAGAACGAGACGCGTTTCCGAAGGGAATGCCACCGGTAATACCGGGAAAACAAGTAATAAACCTTTGCCCTACAGCAATAGCGTTAATCAGGCTCAGAGCGCGTCACGTCACGCGAATACAACCTCAAGCCCGGCAAACAGAGAGAGACCAAAGTCTCTTCATCCGTTCGAGGATAAAGATACTAACAATTCGGTCGAACAGCAACAGCAACATCAGCAGGATAGAAGAAGTATTTCACCAACGAAAACATCGTCGATTCAACAAACAAACAAATCATCACCGCCATTGACAGCCGCTACAGCGACGAGGAAAGTTCAGAGTTCGGCGAATCTCGTTAAGGCTAACGAGATTAGCGCGACACAGGGACCTCAACGTTCGAAATCATTCGTCGAACAGCCACAGAGAAAATTGCCAATTAAGACGGAAATTAATGCTCACGATCCGGCAATTCTTGCGACAAGTCAAAAAGTTCCGATGCCACCGGAACGTCGTAACGTCGTTAACGCCGAGAGTTTGAGTGATACGCGACAAAAGCCCGACGACGATTTCGACAGAATGAAGGAGGAAGCTGATATGCTTGTTGCTAAATTAATGGCCGACGAGGAGAGTCACCGAGAGGAAACGGCAAATGTTGTACCAAATACGACGAATAATCACGTTTCCACGATGCCGACAACGGGCCAACAAGAAAAATGGTTCTATAGAGATCCACAGGGTGAAGTTCAGGGACCTTTCTTGGCGAACGAAATGGCCGAGTGGTGTAAGGCTGGTTATTTTACGGCTGGTCTTATGGTGAGAAGAACGTGCGACGAGAGATACGCTACGCTCGGTGATTTGATGAAGATGTGCGGTGGTCGAGTACCATTCGCCCCTGGACCACCCATACCACCTCTCAAAGTAAGCCCGACACCTGAAAACTTAAATCTTAAAAAACGGACAAGACGTAAAAATTTACCGTTTTCGAATTGCAGACGCTTGTTTTTCTTTTCTTCTAACTACTTTTCTGATCATTTGGAATATTTTGAACAACTCAGACACTGAATATGCCGTGAAAATGAAAATAATACGTCAAGGGAGGGGTAAGGGTTTCAGCGTAAAAAAAACACTTTTTTTGCGATTTTTTTTCTCAAATATGGATTGAGCAATTTTATTCGAACCTTTTGTACATTATTGAGCATACTTTTGACAATGTTGTGTAATTTTTTCATGCAGAAATATTGAAGGATAAGCCCGTAACAGAGCTTCCCCCAGAACGTCTTGGAAAAAAAAACAATTTGCGGTGTTCACTATAACTCGGCCGGAAATTATCTGAAAATGAAAAAACCATGAAAATTTAGTCAAATTATAATCAAATCTTCCCCCCAACGTTCTCTGATCATTTTTTTTTTTTCATTTAGAAATTTTTGCCGGCCATCTAAATTGTGAACTGTTATTATCCACGAAAAATTCCGCGATTTTGTGGGTGAGAAACACCCTTAATGTAAAAAAAAAAATTTAACTAAACGTTGGGGGGAGGTATTTTATATGTAGAAAATGTGTACAAAGTTTGAAATGAATCGGTCAAGTAGTTTTTAAATGGCAGTGAACACGGACTTTGAAAAAGTAGTTTTGAGAAAAACGCGTCTAAAGTTTATGAAGTAAAAAAGTGAAGAAAAACATTTTTTTTTCCAACTTACACAGAATCATCGATTCCAGCTCCTGTCTTCGCTCGTTTCTTCTTTTCAAATATTGTAGTGTATAGTATACACTATATACTATATACACAATAGCAATGAATAAACTGTATACCTGTTCGACAGCTGCACTAGCTAGCCCGACCGCCCCCAGCTGTTAGAGGTATAGCGTTAAAGGCCAGGAGATTAATAAGACAATAACTTCAAGAATATTGCTTAGATCGGTTTAAAATTTTAAGGACATAGTCTTGAAATGTTAAACAATAAGATAAGACAAAAAAAAAAGTTCGATTTTTCGAAAGTGAAAACCGTTACCCCGCCCTTAACAAAGCTCTGCAGAGAAGCAACGATAATTTACGTCAATCCGTTTGATTTTGTAGATGACGGAGCAACTACCTATACCACCTGTCGTAACCAATGCCGTACCGGCTGGAATACCTGGCAGTGCCTTACCCAAGCCCGGAATGGAAAATCCTCTTCTTCTACTGCAGTATCAACAGATGCGCTTGTTACAAAATCAACAATTATTACTGAGACAATTGAAAGCATCGGCGATCGCTAAACTCTCGCAATCCGATCATTGGTCGACTCTCAGTCCGGCCGAACAGAATCAATTGATTCTACAGTACGTTATGCAAGATTCGGAAGTTCGCGATATGCCGATGTCGGCTGCTCATACATTCTCACCATTACTCGCTCCGCCACCAACCAATCCTGTTATGCAGCTGTTCAATCAGATGCAGCAGGTAAATAAGTAACGATGGTTGAAAGAATATTTGAAAATTAATACTTCATACATTACAGTACTGAATATCGCGTATTTTATTTTTGTTTTCTATGAAAAGGCAAAGTCTCAGGCTGATAATCATCATCCACCGAATCCTCATTCATCAGCGCCCGTTCATCCTGGACCTATAGATCCGATTCAACAGCTCATCCAACAAATGGGTGGCATACAGAATCTTCCGGCACCGCCCCAATCGAATATGAATCCTCAAATACCGGTTGCTCACCCACCACAGGATGACAATCCGATCAAGTCGTTACTACGTCAATTGAACGTAAATGCAAACGGACATCCTCAGGCACATCCGATGGAGTCTGTTTGGCCTCAACCACCACCACAGATGAATCCTCAATTTGCCACTCAAAATTGGCTAGCTCAGGTAATTTTTCACATCATCGAAGTTTATTGACAGATTAAACACTTAATGAGAATAGATTGATAGAATATTACGGTTTTTCAAATTTGTTTTATGCCGAATTGACACGAAAATATTTCACGATAAATCGGCTTACTAATTGATAATTTTATATGTTTTAATTTCTTCATCTTTTTTTAAGCACTGTGCGTTTGTATTTGCCGTTGAATAATCCGTTTGATGGTCGATAGGTCGGACCGGTACCAGCAATGCCACCTGGTCAAATGCCCAATTCATTGTGGGACTTACATACTAAGGAAATGAAGACTGAACAACAAATATTAGTGAGTATCGTACCGCCAATATGAAATTCGGAGTGGACGTAATTTGAAAATTAATAATATTTTTGTATGATAAACAGGAGGAGCAGAATATTAGGATACAGGAGGATAGAAAAAAGGAAGAAATGAGAAAACAGGAGGAATTGCAACGTCAGGCAGAGGGTGAAAACGCAAAGAGAAAGTTGGAGGAGGATCAGGCACGACAGATCGAAGAGGCAAAGCGTAAAGAGGAGGAGAAGAAGCGGAAGGACGAGGAGAAGAGACGAAAGGAGGAGGAAAAACGTAAACAGGAAGAGGAACTTAAAAAAAAGGAGGAAAAGAAGCGCAAAGAGGAGGAGAGAAAACGCGAGGAAAAGCGCAAGCTCGACGAGGAAAACAACAGAAAGAAACAGGAGGAGGAGAAGAAAAAACGGGAAGAACTCAAGAAGCAAGAGGAGAAGCTGAGAAAAGAGGAGGAGAAGCGAAGGAAGCTAGAAGAAGAGCAAAAGAGACTGGAGGAAGAGAGGCTCAAGTGAGAATATCATATTTCATTTGTTTAAACGTTATTTCAAACAAAATTATAAATTTTTTTGTTTGTTAATGTGAACATACTGAATTTCTCTTATAGAAACGAGGAAGAAGCTCGACAAAAAGCCGCGGTCGAGGAACAAGCTCGTCGAGCCGAGCAGAGACGACGCGAGGCGGAAGCTCTGAAAAAATTGCAGGAACGCAGCAAAGCACCGTGGGCTCAGGCACCTCAAGCACCACCACCACACGGGCATACGACACTCGCCGACATTCAGAGGCTCGAACGTGAAAAGAAAGCTGTAAGTTTTTCGTGAATCTCGGAAAAATCCACAGCGCAAGATAGAACAATTTGAAAAGGCGGAGAAACAGATAGATTTAACATTTTTAATTGAGTTCCCGAGATGCCAAAGTGTTTAGTTAGAATTGAAGATTGATTAACCAACAAATAATTAATCAACAATTGATCAATGATATTTCGATACGTACACTAGGAGATGCAGCGATTCCAGCAGATGATGAATCAACAAATGGAACAACGCAAGGCTGCCGAGGCGGCGCAAGAGGCTTCTGCCTTAGACTCGTCGAAGCGTTTGCAGTTCAAATGGGCGGAAAAAGCAACACCAACCACTAAGCAACCTCAGGTCAAGAGCCTCGCTCAAATTCAACAGGAGGAACAAGAACGCATCGCAAAGGTCAAGGTAAACGATTATTCTGTTCTTTCTTATAAAATAAAAAGAAACCTCGATTTCAACGTACTTACACCGTTTAATCTTCATTTCAGCAGCAAGAAAAGGAACGTCACGATAAGGTTAGTCAGAAGGAAACTGCGGTTGCATTACAAAACGCTGGCATCTGGGGTACGGCGTCGCAATCTTTGAATTGGTCGAGCACGGCTAATTCCGGTAGTCAAGCATGGACCGGTAGCTCGGGCGGAGCTGGCGGTTTTTGGGACGAGCCGGCACCCTCGAAACCCGCAGTTGTTGCGAAGCAAAACGCTCCGAAACCCGTGCAGGTCGCGGCAAAACCGGCAACGGCGAATCCCGTTCAACAGCAACAACAACAACAACAACAGCAGCAGCAGCAGCAGAATAACAAAGTTAACAAGAGCAAAACCAAGAAAGACGAGGAAGTCGTGAAAAAGCTATTTGAAAATAATACTGCCAAGACTGATGACTTTACTCAATGGTGTAACAGAACATTGAGCGGACTCCAAGCCTCCGTGGATAGTAAGTGATAATTCAAGGGAACGAGTGGAAAATAATATTGAAAAGAAATATGCAAATTAGAAATTTTGATTTTTCACGTTCATTACGCGAACAGAAAAGTAACGATCGTTACTTTTGTTTAATCGTTATTAATAATTAAACTAATAATTTTCGTTCTTTTTTTTCTTTTCAGTTCCAACGTTCGTTGGTTTCTTGCGAGACATTGAATCGGCGTACGAGGTAAAAGAGTACGTTCGTATGTATCTTGGTGACAGCAAACAGTGCACGGAATTCGCGAAGCAATTTCTCGAGAAACGTAGCAAGTGGCGATCGGCTCAACGTCCGCAGGCCGAAGCCGATGATCTTTGCAAACCAGCGCCCGCTGTAAATCCAAATGCTCCAACAGAATTCCAAGAAGTCAAGGTAAATTAACGAAAAATATTTTCAATTTCACAAAATTTATTCACACCGAGTTAATATTCTTAGTATCAATGCAATTGTTTTCTTTTCTTTCCTTTCTCCAGGGCAAGTCAAAGAAACCGAAGAAGGGTAAGATGTTCAAGGTCGACAGCAGAATTCTCGGTTTCAGCGTGACCGCGGCGACCGATCGCATAAACGTCGGTGATCGAGATTATGGCGAGGGCGTTTGAGCTGCTAATCTCGCGTTACAACGTTAAAAAAGATTCGGTGAAGTTACGCGCGACTCAAAAAGGCTTTGTCAAGATGGTTCGTTATTTATTTATTTTCTTTTATTATTATTATTTTTTTTCTCCTAATTTTTTCTCTCTCGTTGCCACGTGATTTTGCAACGCCAATATAACGTACCCTTTCGGAATATGCTCCTCTTACGTGAAAAAGATTTTCTGTGAAAATTACGATGGAGAAATCCGAATATAGTACGTAATACTGTGTTGTGTTTCCGATTGCGATGAACGACGGGGACGATTTTCGCTAAATTGAGAGAGGAAGATTGAGAAAAAGTGAGAAAGAGAGCTAAAGAGATACGGCTCCGTTAACGTGGCAACGAAAAAAAAAAATGATGTGTTTCTCGTTTTCGTGGAAGCAACATTTGGTTATCCAAACTTGTATTGTAAATAATTCTGTTCGAACGAGGACATTTGACTTATCGATGTCAAATTATCATGACTAGCGTAAGACGTTCTGTATCGAAGAGTTTTTTAATGCTGTTACTTTCGATGCGTGTACCCAAGATAAACGATAAAACAACAACAACAAGACATAAAACCAACATCGAAGAAAGAAATGAAAAATGAAAAAAAAAAAAAAAAAAAAAAAATCAGAACGACGGAGGGGTCATGCTGCAAGCGGCATTATCTTGAACCGCTAATTACAATGACAATCGACAAATAACATTGGTTGTTCTTGGCAAATATAAAACGCAGAGTAATAATGTTCAATGGTAGATCGTTTTTTCAACCTGATTCTTTCTGATCCGATCGTGAAATCCCCCTCACCACAAAAAAAAAGAATACGTCCGAGCTAGTCAAACTTACCGACAAGTATTTGGGATATTATTGGGATAATCGTTAAAATTTGCAACGATCGTATTCGTCTCGTCGTGAATTCGAAGGATACTTGAATATTCCATCTCGAGAGTGGCATCCCCGACATGTACGAGCATTCAATTTTTCTTCTTTTTTTCGTATGACGCACGAAAATTTCACGAGTCTTATCAAATTTACAAAGTGTCACGAAAAAAAATTCCCTAGCAAGAATTTGACATAAGCAACGTCTCTTAGTTTTAGCAAAGAACGATTTTTTTTCCATGGTATCACCGATGAAACCACGCTTTTGTATCCAAACGTCAAAACTCTTCTCAAGAAGAAAAAAACGTTTTTTTTCTCCCCTCGAAATTACAAACCTGTACATAGCAAATCTCGATTTAAATGCGTAGTCGCAATCCATGAATCTGAAAGTGGCAAACAACGCTACGAAATGTAGAAAAAAAAATTGTAAATCGTATAAATTCGTTTCATCTTTTACTTCGTTAGTTGGTAAAAAAAAACGTAAAATCTCCCTCTCTCCCCGAGATAATCTCTCACGAGTATTAATTGATATGAACGTAACCAGTTTT
This sequence comes from Oxytorus armatus, assembly GCA_958009045.1. NCBI lineage: Eukaryota > Metazoa > Arthropoda > Insecta > Hymenoptera > Ichneumonidae > Oxytorus > Oxytorus armatus. The sequence continues at coordinate 28,236,655 of OY253747.1, forward strand.
TGAGAAATTCGTAGTTACTTGGAGATTGATTTTTAACAAATTTTTAGGACATCTTGGCCCACGCATTTGACTTCTATTATTAACCAATAGTGTCGAACGAACGATAAAAACCTCACAAGAGCTTCGAGGTGCTCGAGGGCATCACTGATCGAGATCCAGCGTTGATTGATGTTGCAAAGATTGTTGAAGAAAAAAACAAAATAACAGGATAAAGGAGCCATATGCAAATTTCTCATCGGGACACGTTCCAGTCGGGAGGCGTTATTGCTTGGACGGAAGATTGTTCCGCCCTTTGAAAGATTTTTATGTATAAATAGGTAAATGTACAATATAATAGACAGTGATGATCGAACGATTGCGGGATAAATAATTGATATTGTGTATCGTTATTATCATTATTATTGTATTTAAACGTACAGAACGATAAAATAAACATTATTATATTTTCGATCTAGCATTATCAACTGGTTTATCATTTAAATTTTGCCAAAAATTTGGTTTGGCAACCAAAATTTGTTTTTGGTAATTTTTTTTTGACTGAATGTTACATGATTAGGAGGCACAACGAAAAATTGCGATGTTCAATTGTACTTTCTGGTGATAACAATGTTATTTTGTACTGTGCAATACCACGCTCGCGTTTCGCATAAATTATTTCGTACAATTAATACTTACACATTTAATGTATGTTCGGAGTGTGAGAAAAAGGTGCTTTTCGATACAAACTTGAGAGAAGTTGGATGTTGGTGTGACAAATCACACTGTAATTTTTTTTTCACGAAACGGAAGGTACGTACAACAAATGGATTGTATAAAGTATAAAACATTGGTTTGTATGATTTATCATTTTTTCCGGAATGGAACGTGAAATATACGAATCAATTATTTGAATAATTAAAGCTTATTACTTTTACATCTTTTTTTCCAGATAATTGGAAGACTTTTCTGTATCCAATGTTGATTCAACATCGTTCGAAAGTCAAATGAAGTAATTATCTTTTGCACTTGGCTTACAATTATTGCGGTGCATTATTTTTCACATTATCTGTACAAATTGTTCTAATACTCAAAGAAAAAAAAATGATCTGTTCTAGATTGGATATCGAAGAACGTACGACGAGAAAACGTCTATTTGGGCAAGTTATCGCTACGCTAAATAAATTACGTGATCGCCATTGCTAAATAAATAAAAAGAAAAGAGCTTTTAGAGCTTCTACAATATGTACAATAACGGGGAAAAAAAATGTCAACGCTTCGTTACGATGATGAACTTAAGCTCGATTTTCTTCTCCTTTCACGCATGTCAGGCTCGCTTTGGCATTGTGAATAGTCTATCGCGATATCGATGTACTGAAACATAAAAATATAATTGATGTCAAAGTTAAACGGATTGGATAGTTCTTTAGATAAATAAATTTTTTTAGCTTACTTTTCTCGGTACGAAACATTCTAATATCTGGAGAACAATGTAACACAGAGAGACGACCAGCAAGTACGGCAATACACCGCTGGAAACGTAACTAGCTAATTGTTGGCCCAAGTTTTTTTTCTCCTCTCTGCGCACCAAATCGTAAACTATTTCGGTTCGTCGTGTCACGTCGAACCAATTGTAAAAAGAAACTATCTTGTTGTGCACCTCGGACGGACATATTACATTGCCGGCTTTGTAATCTGTTATAGCACAATCCAGTCCCTCAATCAGAGCGGCCACCGTTGGTTCTACCAAATATATGAGATCCGGTGGTAATACTTCCGGAATTCCACCGACTCTCGTCGAGACGACTTGTAAGCTGTGAGAATACATTTGTTTCAAGTAAAATCGAGGATTCAATGAGGTAAATGTTCAAAAACATAATTAAGAGAGAAACCGCCATGAGTTCAAAAAACGTAGTGATGAAACAATAATATTTTCTAAATCTAATTTATATTGTCACTTCTGACTGTACCAGTTATTGTATAGAAAAAAATAGATTTACATTTATTACCAAATATTCATTTTTTAATTCATAACAAATTAGAGACGTTTTATAAAATTGGTCAATGTTGTTTAAAACTTTACAAGTAGAAAGTAGTACAGTACATATCAAAAAAATTGCGAATTTTTCTCAATTTCCATTTGATCCAACTTCTCAATGAGACTATACGCTACATAGATATTAATTAATTGAATATATTACCCGCAAGAAGCAGCCTCGACGATAGCCATACAATAAGCCTCGGTCAAGCTCGTGTTTAAAAATATATGACCCTTGTTCAGCACGTGTTTCACCTGGGAATGCTCGAGGGAACCGAGCAACGTAACTCTGTGCTGCAACAAATTTCTCTCTCTTATCTCCTCTATAAGCCATCTCTTGGGACCGTCGCCGCCTATCAAGAACTGTACGTTCTCGTACCTCGAGCATATTTCCGGTATTATATGAGCCAGCAAGTCGACACCTTTGCGATACACCAACCTCGATATGACGACAATCGTGACTGAAAAAAAAAAAAACATTCGACGTTAAAGAGATGTAAGGATGTTTGCCAAATATATTCTGCGAGTGTTCATGAGTAAAAAATTAAAATTTATGAAAAATGATCAATCTTTCAAATGAAAACGCAATAATATATTTATCATGTTTGATTTATTTGTTATTAATTATGCGAATCACTTACTACAGTTATTTTTTCTCTTGCTTATATCCGGTGTAAAGAGTGCCGTATCGACAGCGTTTGGAATCACGGAAACTCGATCCTTACGAACTTTCGCCCGTAACACCGTGTTCTCTTTTCCAGTGTGCGAAACGCAGATGCAATGATTGCAATCGGCGAGAGACATCTCCAGGCATTTGTTCGTTAGAACCGCAGACGCGTCGGCAAAACCAAAAAGAGAATGATCCGTAAAGACAGTCTGTAATGCAAAAATGACAATAAGTTTTGAACAAGAATTCGGTGAGTATTGAACACAATGATGTTTAGAGATGTGAAAAATTTAATTTTTCAACCACATTTGGAAAAACGGCAATTGCAAATTTTCTGCCAATGGATTATCAGATTTCCAAAACAAATTGTTGGGTAAAATTATCTAATGGCAATGCCATTGCAGTGCGGAATGAAAAAAAATGGTAATCACAAATTTTCTCATTCTCCAGACGATAAAAATGGAATATTCAGTTATGATTGTAATTAATTATATTCATAATCGTTACAGAAATTAAACTTTGTTCATCTCATGAAATCTCAGTAAAAATGTCTCACTTTCAAGCCCATCAATCTTCCGACTAGCATTCCCTCGTGAGCAAGGGCAGAAAATGCGGAATGTCCATGAATTATTTCAATCTTTTCCCTGATGAAAATATATCTAATCAATGGAACAGAGCAGATCATCGTTGGAAGGACGCACTGATTGTAGAATACTCTGATTGGTAAATAATAAACCTGAAATGTTTTGAGAAAGGTTTTTTCTACCTCAAACAGCAAACGATCCGAAGAAAGAATAAAAAAAAAACAATTAAAAAATATAAATCTAAGATACCTTAAGACCATTGGTCATGTAACGTATTCCTACTCGATCGCCGTATGAATGCGTGAGTATCACTACTTTGTGGCCACGTCCAAGTAGACACTGTGAAAGATTGAATATGTGCTCCTCTACTCCACCCATATTGGGATAAAAGAAATCGGATACCATACTAAAAATATTCCATAAAATACAAATTAATAATTTAAAAAAAAAAGATCCAAAGGTTACTATTACTAAATCAAGTCAAACATCAATTTATTAAGGTTAAGTCACGTTTTAACCCAACAACACTACATTAACCAACGCTTGAATGCAAATCTTACCATATTCGATACTTAATTTGTTCCATATTATAAATTTACGTAATCTCTCACTAACATAGTGAAAATTTGAATTAAACGAGCATCATATAGCTCTAGGAAAAATCGTATGTCAGTCAGTCGGCGCCATTTTCGTTTAATGTGGTTGAAGATTAAAAATCATTATCAATCAATAATAGACTCGCGCTTGCTGATAAGACCCAGTTTTCGTTGAAATTAAATATCTTTGCATTTAAAATCATTGGAATATCATGTCTGAGGGCATTCTTCCTGGAAACATTAGATGACATTAAAGAACTATCGATTTCCCAGAACTCAAGAACGATCAGCTGATTTTTGCGAAAAAGCTTCTCAACAATCGTGTGACCATAATCATAAATAAATATGACAAATAAAGGAAATTCGTAAAGCTTAGACGTCAAAATGGCTTCTATCATTATCTAGAACCATCAACTTTGAAATTTATTTTTCAAATTAAAGCTTATAGGCGATGAATTAAGTTCAATTGACGCCATTTTACGAGAGGCAAAGGCGCGATGCTGCGATATAGGGAACAGAGAGAGAGAGAGAGAGAGCGCTTTCTCTCTCATAGCGCAACATCAATAAGCTTTTCAGCTGTTTCGTGCAGACGATGCTCCGGTACGCGGTGACACCCACACGCTCGTCTCTCGCGAAGTGTTTCACGGAACAGGTATATGTGGCGGCGAGGGGGGAAGAAAAAAAATCTCCAGCATCCAAACCCCAACAACAAAAACAATAAACAAAAAGATTCGCGATGTTTCATCGAAGATGCGGCGATCGTGTTAATCTTTTGAACAACAATTGTACCGCTGAGAGAAATGGTTCGGTGTACGATTACGGACGCGTCTTGAGCGCTGAACCCCTCATAGATGACGAGATTTTCGAAATTCGCATCGACAAAAAGGTATTGTACCGAGAAAAAAAAAAAAAAAACTATTAAGGATCCAAAGGATTCGCACATTGAGAAAACAATACGTCAATTTTTTATTGTCAAATTATTATAATTATCAAAATGATTTTACATAGACTCGACCACAAAACTCTTAGGCACCATTATTCATTCTTTTTTATCTTGATTCTGCACATATAGATATATTTACGGATATTGTGAGCTTTGCGCTATAGTGTCATAGACATTTTGAGCTTTACACTACGGTGCTTATGAATTGCGACGAAAGAGCTTAGTTGCAATGTCTTTGACGTTGTGATCATGCTGGAATTTTTAATTTATGTCCTGCGCAGATCGTCTGGTGGTGCGGAAATATAGAAATTGGAATAACAACAAGCGATCCCGACACCACAGAATTGCCTGGATGGGAGATAAATCTTCGAGCTAATTCGTGGCTGATGACCAGCTCTGGAGTCGTTCACGATATGGATCCCGTAACGGATCCAGGATATGGAGCTCGTACCGGTTCGCTGGAAGAGGGAAACACCCTCGGTGTTATGAGAACGTCCAACGTAAGAAATATATACTCAATGAAAAAGACAAAAGTTAACAAACTACTGAAAAAAGGAAAAAACATGTATGAAGCAATGTAAAAATGTTATTTAAAATTTACACTATTTTTTCAGCATGAACTAGTATTTTTTATCAACGGAGAGTCGCAGGGTGTAGCAGCGACGAATATTCCTCCACGAGTGTTCGCGGTAATCGATATGTTTGGTAATTGCGTTCAAGTGACAATAACACGACCTAGACAACTGGCGACGACGAACGAGCCAAAAGACGAAATTGAGATAAATAATGATTTTCCATTGGGGGAACCCTCGAATTCGTCGTTGACGAACGTAGTTGCGAATCTAAATGTAAATCTCAACGTAAATATGAACGTTAATTTACCGAAAAATCCGAGTATCGCCGCTATCCGAGAAGATAGATTGAGATTTCACGAGAGAGTTGGTACACTCGTTAAGCTATCGAATAATGCGAGAACGGCTGAGAGAAGAAGACCACTCGATGAATTTAACAACGGTGTGGTAATGACCCATCGACAATTGCGAGACAACGAGTTGTTCGAGGTAATTTCGATGCTTTGTTATTTTTATTTATATCTCGTCATAATTGACGAATTTACAAACGGAGATCTCTGCAAAAGTGAATTTATTAATTTACATTTGTAAAACTGGAATTTCAAATTTGCTGCTAAATTGATGTAAATTAATTCGTTGATGGGGACATATTCCGGTGACAACGCAATAAAAATTGAAATTTCGGTTTCTAAGAGTAATTGAAAAATTCCATTTTTCCCATCTCGATTACTGCACTTTCCATTATTATAAACGGTCTTTTATCAGATTCGAATAGACAGACTCGTCGGCAAATGGTCCGGTAGCATAGAAGTTGGCGTTACGAGTCACAGTCCAACGGCCCTGGAATTTCCAGCTACTATGACGAATATGCGATCTGGTACAACGATGATGTCGGGATGTGGAATACTCACAAATGGCAAGGGTATACAACGCGAATACGGTGAAATAAATCTCGATGAACTTAGAGTAAGCATATTCATTAAAGAAAATAATATATACATTTTCTACTTTTTAGTATATTTATCTCTCCTGTATATGGCGTGTTTCTCGCACAATGGAACGAGTCCTAACCGGGGATTAGCAATTTTAACGCTTCTCAAGAATGAATATTCCGTGAAAAGCTTTCTTGTAGTTATTCTATAGGAAGTTTTTATTTTAAAAAATGAAAAAAATCGGTAATCTCGCTTATATGTAGTATTTTTATGGTTTTTTTAAAGGAAGGAGACAGGGTAGGCATGATACGAAGAAGCAACGGAAATCTTCATTACTTGATAAACGGTTTGGATCAAGGAGTGGCGGCTAAAGTAGCCGGTGGTGTCTATGGTGTCGTTGAACTTTATGGTATGACGGTCAAAGTCACGATAGTCGATCGTGACGAGCGGGAGGAACAAAATTTGGTAACCAGACGAAACACGTTGCATCTGCAAGGCCTCGATGGTACGATATCGCCTTCACTTACTATCCGTCACTCGTTATTCTATAGAATGGAATTGATGTTTTTTTTCTTCTTCGTTTTTAGAAGTTGGAGATGACGAGCCCCTCGATAGACTAACGTTTCATCCGTGCTGTGGTACGCACGCTGATGTTATCAATAATGGACGAACTGCTCATCGGCCTAAGTACATTTTTTATCGAATAGAAATTTAAAAAGTTCCGTTTCTATCAATATACAACTTCGTTTCCATTCTTGTCAGTGCTATGGACGATTTTAACAACGGTGTGGTATTAACGATGAGACCTCTGAGGCCGAATGAATTATTCGAAGTTAGACTCGACAAAATCGTGACTAAATGGGCCGGTTCAATCGAGATTGGTGTTACCACTCACTCGCCAACTGAATTGGAATTTCCCTTTACAATGACCAATGTCAGGTAACCCACGATTCATCAACGATTTCTTTTTTAATTTTTGTGAAAGTTGAACGGGTTTTTCAATTTCGCGGATGTTTTTACAGATCGGGGACGTGGATAATGACGGGTAACGGAGTGATGCACAACGGAACTACGATAATTGAGCAATATGGGCAAAATCTCGATAGGCTTCAAGTTGGCGATCGCGTTGGTGTTATGAGAAAGGACAACGCTACCGTACACTTTTACGTGAACGGTGCTGATCAGGGTGCGGCGGCTGTTAGCGTTCCCGAGAGAGTCTACGGTGTCATAGATCTCTATGGACAAGCGACGCAAGCTTCCATCGTCGACAATACCGATTTTTACAGTCCAACTACGAACAATTCCAGTTTTAGCAACACGACATTGTACAGGTAAGATCAAATTACTGAAATCTCGAAATATCATCGACAAACTGTATTTTTTTTTAACAATATTAAGAATTTGCATATTGATTTCACATAATTTTCAAAAACATAGTTTCCTCTAGTGTAAAAACAACAAAAAAATAAAACAAAAATAAAAATGTTTTTCTCACACGTAACAGTGACCTGCGTTTTCATCACGTTCACGGCAAACACGCGAGAATCACAAACAACGGTCTGACAGCCTCGAGGATACGCGCACTCGGTGAATTCAACGAGGCGATTGTCATAGCCAACAGATCATTACGAGATGGTGAGTTGTTCGAGGTATCAATCGACAAAATGGTTGGACGTTGGTCGGGCGCAATAGAAGCCGGTGTAACGGCTATAAGGCCCGACGAGCTGGAATTTCCGTCGACCATGACCGATATTGATCACGACACTTGGATGCTATCGGGTTCAACGGTGATGCGCGACGGTGTTACTCTGCGAAATCATTATGCCTGTGATTTGGACAAATTGATGGAGGGAAATCGAATTGGTATGATGCGTTGTGCCGACTCGAGCTTACATTATTATTTGGACGGTGTGGATCAAGGAGCAGCATGTACGGGTTTACCACCGCACGTTTATCCGGTCATTGATTTGTATGCGCAGTGCGCTCAGGTATGTATTTCCGGTCGACTGGAAAAATTAAAAAGTGGGGGCTTCACGATTCTTATCAACTCGGTGGAAAAAACTCGCGTCGAAAATACAAAACGGCCGATTGTTGGAAATTTTCCTACGATCGTGTAAACAAATATTCAGATCCGAATCTAGAAAATTGTAGGAACTTTCTTTCGATACGATTTTTTTTTACAAAATAAAAAGAAAACCTTTTTCCGAATTGTAATTGTGGAGCACAAATAAAGTTCTCTTCGGCGTTGCTCAATTGAATTTTTTTTTCACGCAGGTCACAATTATCTTGCCGGATCGCAGAGATACCATGACCCAACAGTATTTACCGTCTGAGAACAGTACGAGTCAACAGCCAACCTCAGTGCTCCAACCACAACCTCAGACCGAGATTGTTCATAAATTTCATCAATCCGTCGGTCTCTATTTGCTGTTGAACAGCGACAGATTCATCGCGGCACGTTGCAAAACTTGCAACAGCGCAATTTTACTCAGCGAAATTCCACTTGAGAACAACGAACTGATTGAGATATCGATCGAGGAAGTTGCCCACGAGTGGAGCGGTTCACTTAAAGTCGGTGTTTTGTGCAACGAGACTGGCAATTGGTTCACCTCGATGGGTCTTGCGCCTGGTATGACTACGATTCCCGCGGAAGCCTGGTATTTAACAGGTAAACTTATAAACAGAATGGTCCAATGTGAACTTTTTCAATACTCACGAAATATGACATCGCTCAGCTTCCTCGTAATTCTACAAACAATTCATTTTTTAAAAAATGATCTCTAACCTACGACAAGTCTAAATTATTTCCATATAACTTATTTTTAAATATTTTTAATAAAAATTGTGGTATTGTTATTTGTATTCAGTTCTAATACGAACATATCGTAATAGGTAACGAGGTTCGTCACAAAGGTGACGTGCTATGCTCAAATTATTGTCCCAGTTTGGATTGGCTTCGCGAGGATGATAAAATCGGTCTCAAACGTACGCACGAGGGAAATCTAAAGTTTTACATAAACGGCGAAGATATGGGTGTCGCGGCTAGCAATGTGCCAGAGATGGTACACGCTGTTGTCGAACTTTTCGGCAGTACCATTGCCGTTTGTATAACAAGCAGTAAACAACAGAGTTCGGTAATATCGCCGAACGCGAGTCTTCGATTGCAAGACTCATTGGAACTGTTGTTGGATCCGATGCCGCCCACGATTAGAAAGTAAATTAAACAAAATGTCGTTTATTTGTTCAAACGTAGCCTAAACAGCCTGCCGTTTTTAAATTTTAACTAGAACTCTAAGTCCCGATTGTAGTTTTGAAAAATTGTTCATTCAAAATTATTGATAACGATTTTTAACGAAATATAATTTTGTTTTTCTTATTTTTAGCGATACCGGAGTCGACACTTCGATCGATGGATCCGAGGCAAAACTCTTGAACGAGATCGCTCTAACACCGACCCAGCCAATAAGTTCGTCCACCGGAGAAATAGACTGGGGCTACGAGTTTCACGAGAATCATGGCAGAAACGTCGAGCTGGAGAGAAAGACGACCGCTCGACGAGTCGCGAGTTACAATCAAGGTAAATTCAATTATTACAAATAGTCGTTATTATTTTATTACGTTTTAATAAAATCCTCATTTTTTCATAGGCGTTCTAATGTCAAGTGCACCGTTGATAAAGGGCAAGATATTTCAAGTTAAAATTGACAAAGTAACCGATCGTTGGGTGTCCGGTATTTTGTGCGGAGTAACTTGTATATCACCGGAGAAAGCAAGTTTTCCTTTGACAGCGCTTGGTTTTAAAAAACACTCGTGGATCATATGCAGCGATTGGATGTCTCACAATGGCACTAAGGTAAATTCAACTTTTTTACATTTATAGGATTAAACGGTATCGCAATGATTACGGGAATTTGGTGTTATGAATTTTGTATTCTTGAAAAAGTCAAAGAATCTGCTATTAACCTATTATTCAACGACCTTAAAAACCCAATGGTCCTGTTGTTGAAATATCGATGCGAATTATGTTGTTAGCTCCTAGCTTATACTTTTCCTTTTTAATTCCGAATAAAAACTTACTAGCAGCTCATCGATTTTGAATTTTCGATAAATTCTCATTTTCAATCATTTTAAGTCATAAATTCACTCTACGGCTTTCTCAACGAAACATATATATATATTTTTTTTTTCTTCAGATAAAAACACGTTACGGCGCAAACTTGGAAAATCTTCAAGTTGGTTGGACCGTCGGTCTGTTGATGGACGACGAATCACGATTGCACCTCTGCATAAACGGTGTCGATCAAGGAGTAGCAGCAACAGATTTGCCACCTTATGTTTACGCGGTAATCGATCTTTACGGTCAGTGCGAGCAGATCTCGATCGTGGGTCCTACGGTCGAGGCGACCTTTATGAGTAACGACGCGATTAACATGGCTATAGCTAGTACGCAAGATCGCGTTGACACGGAACCCGAGGATGTCGAGAATTCGCGGGAAAAAGCCGATTTAGAGTGTCACGAGAAGGAAAACATCGTGCCGACAATACCGACGTCTTTGAACGTCGCGAGTCGTAGCAACGATGATACGAATATAGCCGTTCCAACGGACACAACGACGAGTCCACAGTCCTCGAACAGTTGCAATAATCTTATAAGCAATGTTTTACAGAGCAAATCAATGTCCAGCAGTATACAGTCGGACAGTAATAATTCGGACACTGGTTCGGAAATAAGCAATGATCCACCGAGAGCCACGCTAATGGGTTGTACGAAGCTTAAGAATCAACACTCGGGCGTAACATCGAACGCCACGAACGACAGTAATACAATGTCGAAGAACGAGATTGAGAATGACGAGACACGTCGTAACGAATGTACAAACGTAGAGATAAACAATGCAACGAATATTAATATTAGAAATGGTTCTGTCGCGACATCGAGCAACATGACGAATCTCAATACCGCGATTAATTCGACAAATGCGAATAACGCGATAAACGAGAGTATAGCTTCGAACAGTCAGCTGAACAATATGACAGCATCAAATTCCAATCCGAACAACTTATCGACAAATATACTCAATATATCACAAGATAATTCGTCACTTTGTCACAATGTTGTCGCGAATAATTCCAACAACATGACGTCAAGCGCGCCGAATAATATGACTTCGAGTTTGCCGAATAATGTTTCGTCGATAACGCCAGATGCGCAAACGATCACGAATCGGCAGTGTCAAGTTACGAACAATTGTAACAGTATCGTTGTTTCAGTAACGAACCCAAACACACCGAGTCCGAGTCCACAGCAAAATGACGCTCTGGTAGGATCTTTGAGAATTACATCGTTACCGTCCACGCCAATTTGTCCGAGCGTCGTGTCTTTGAAAAAATGTGAATATCTCAAAGCTTGCGTGAGATTGAAAAAATCACTTGTACTGCCCGACGAATTTTTCTCACTCGACGATGTTATTTGTTACTGCAACACGTGTTACAAACTCGAGGGTGATAATGCTACGTGCAAAAAGGGTGAACCACCGGCGGAATTTGCTCTGCCTGTGGGATGGGCAAGATTTCCGCTGAAACATAGCATCAATGCCAATCAGTATCCTCAGAGCACCACTGATAAATGGCACGTGGCCTTTTATGGAACACGCTTGGACTCTATTAGGTGAGAAGTAATCGAAAAAAAAAATAACACAGATATTCACTGCGGGTAATTTCATTGTTTTATTTTTTTTTTTAACGGAGATTGACGAAATTTCTTCCCTGAATTTTTTTTTCCACGTTGCCCAATGTCGGTTTTTTTTTCTCAGATGGATTCTCGATCGGGGCGAACTTCTGACTAAAGAGCAGCTCGACACTAGCAATTTAACGATGATTATAAATATCGAGGATCAAAATCCTCAAGTTGTTTTTTCACCAAATATAAAATACGCGGCATCCGTTGAAAGTACCAGAAAGTATCCGTAAGTATTCTCGAAGCTCATAGCTAAAAGTTCCTGATTTCCTCAATGTTCAATTCAAAAAATGGAATTACCTTTTTTTTCAGATACATTGATACACAATCCAATAGAAAACTCAACGTCTCGACGGCGTTTCAATTGCTTGTAAGGCCAGGCTCGTACACGACGGGACCCGCGAAGGATGCTACGGATTCACAATTGGAATTCACCGAATGGGCGACCAAAGAAGCTGGTGCAACCGTGATCGTCGCTCTTCTCATTCATCTTGACGATTTTTAAGTATACAATTCTTAAATATAATTTCTCTTTCCTCTCGTATTATCCAAAATCGAGTATTCGTCACTCTGTGACAAGCGCCCTGAAACCCGAGCATTAAAATAACTTCATTTTTCTCAAGTCCTGAAAAAAAAAAGATCGAGCGAGCATATATATATTTATATATACTCTTGAACTAAAAAATAACTTAAAATCTTAAATATCGGAAGTAGTGTACATTGCACATGTAAAAGTAAGTACCTTGCTTTTTTTGTTTTCTTTTTTTCTATATATTCAAAGAAAATCTCACTCTCCATTCGTTTAGTACTTAAAATTATCGCAAACTCGCGAGACGAGCTTTCTCGCATCGGATCACAGGCATATTAAATGAACAAAATAGAAAGCAAAAATAGGTCAACAACTTTATCGTCAAAATGACTATTCTATCCAATTGAGTCAAATCATTGCAACATTTTTAGAATCATTTCTACAAATTGTCGTGTCGATTAATTGATAGTAATAAGAGACGGATCATACCGCCGTACGTATCAGTATAATGCCGAAATATTAGTAGCGATGGATTCGTTGAAAAAAAAATCAAGTAGTTTATATTCATTTCAATTCGTAATATTGATGCGTTAATGATGAGTGACAATTCACTCTTACCAATGATCATGGCATGTTTTAATGAACAAAATTCACTCGTCATTAACCGAACAATATTGTCCATTATTCTCCGAAAAAACTGAATAAAAGTACATCTCGTCGGCGTTTTCCGATGAACTACTTGATTTTTTTTATGATTCCATCGCTACAAATGTTTTTTAATGTTACCGACACATATGTGAGTTAACTGCCGACAAATGTAGAAATCATTTTTGAAATTTACTGCTGATTCGACTCAACTGAATCGCAGCATTTACCTTAAGCTTCTCAATTGAAAGAAGAAAAGAGTTTGGTCCTCTAGCTACAACACAAAAAAAAAAAAAAACTTATTTTCGACAGGTTTTATGCACTCGGGTTGGGTAACACAATTTCGTCCTTTATATTTATCATTTCGCCGAAGAAAGAGAACAAAGAAGAAAAAAGGAAAAAAAATACATGATACGGTATTTCCAATATTGTATATACGTCCTTTGCGAGAAAAACGTAATCAACGTATGGATTATAACTTTATACGCATTTTCTGTGATACTTTTATTACAGTGTGTATGCATCTCGTTTTATGATAAGAGCGTGGCAGCGTTATACGTTTATCTGTTCAATGCCGAATATCCGTATTTTATTTAGTCGCGATATAACGTATAATTTGTTTTTCTTGAATTTTATTTTATTTATTTATTTTCGCTACTTCTGTTTTGCATATGAAGTGACACGATCCCCCCCCAATCGATTGATTTTTCATTGCAAAATCCACGAATACACACGTACTCGTTCATTCCATTATTGTACATATAATTATTTCTAGTCATTAAACTAACGTTATTCATTGCCAAACAGCGTCCTGGTCGTTATACCTCGAAAAAAAAAGATAAGAAATCACTGCTGAGTAGAAAAAAAACATTCTTCGCCACTGAAAAACGGAGGGAATCTTCGGTCAATAATTCCAAGTGACCTAGGTGTATTGGGGTCTGGGAAAAATCGAATTTTTCAATTATATTCGAAAGCTGCAATGACATATTTGCTGTAAGTCCAAAATCAACGAAATTATCATGTGAATTTCGTAGTAACAACACGATACTGGAATTGCAATTGAGAAAATAATAATTAGATGAGAAAAATGAACAATCCAACAGTGCGAATTAAAGTTTCAATAAAGGTACACGCAATTGAAATTTTTTATTTTGCCTAGGTTCGAATATAACGAAATAAATTTTTTTAAATTCGTTTCACTCAATATTTCGCTCAAATTGCAAGACCAGCGAGATAAAAAAACTCGGTGAAAAATGTTATCGTGTTGATTAACTAGAAATTCCAGATGCACCGAAATTTGTAGCATATCGATTATCATGTGATTGGCAAAGTGACACACATATATATATATATATATATAGCGAGACAGGCATTTGCGATCCATCAGTAATTAATTTAAATAAAAAACTATGAAAACACAGCAGCTCAGCAAAAGCCAGAAAAAAATGAAACATAAATTCGTAGATAGTAAAAAACGATTAATTAAAAGTTAAATTCAATGTGTCCATCGAGCCCAGCTCGATTATAGTCTACGTACTAAAAAAGAAAAAAAAACAATCAAAATGGCACGATTCTTAATGTATTTAGATCGCAAATTATTCAGCACTCTAGCAGAGTATTTGGCGGACTGTTTCGTCGAACAAAGTACACACGCAACGTTTATTTTTCGTCTCGCGAAAATATTTGTTTGGAACTATTGTAATATAAAAAGATTGGAAAACTAGGAATTATTGAATTTTTCTAACCGAAAGAGTGAGCGATAAAATCTGACATGGATAGAAAAATGAATTAATAAGCTCTCAGTATGAGGACTATTGAGAATTATCATTCATCTAATTTATCATAATTTACACTTAATGGGTTACATGATGTGTAATGCAATGTTACATTATCATAATTATTATTATTTAAAGTACGACACGCGTTATTATAATTTATGAATCAAGATAACGCGAGGTATAATATATTGTACGACGATTAAAAAAAAAGGCACACGGCAAAGAGCCAACGATCTCCCTTTCTGTATAGCTGGTATAATTAGTTCGCCGTTCGGGTATCTGCATAAGCTCTCGACTAACAAGAATAATCGGTAACGATTAATAACGACGATGATACACTAGAAATTAAGAAATAAAAAAAATAATAATTATATTAACGAGAGTTCAACGGTTTATTTTACTATTAAAATGTAGATCCTCTTAAGGATTATGTGATTTAGATAATCCGATCTTTATTCAACGCTTTTACTTTTACAATTAATTATTTGTCAATTCCATTTGTTCCAACTTAATTTTTTAATACTCTATCTAATACTTCGTCATCCTTGTATCATTTTTGATTGAATTTTTTTTTGTTTTAATATCTGACGTCTACATAAAAATCGTGAATCTTGTAATTGCTCCGTATAAACGATCGACACTGAACGAAGTAAATCGTTATATATGTATAGTATGAAAAAACTCTGTACTGTTAAAAGTTCGAACGATGGTCGTGGAGTGGATGTTTTTAATATTTTTTTGTAATCCTTTTGCGAACCAGGAATAATTGAGTGATAGCGAGAGAAAAATACGTTTTTCCTCTTAGACCCAGATTCTAACGTGTTGATCCCAAGAGCAGCTGGCCACTGCCATACCACTTGGCGAAACGCTCAATGACGTAACACGATTCTCGTGTCCCGAGAGATGGCCTGAAAACGATCATACGTGTCAATCAATAATCGTGATTCTATTGTTGGAGAGAAAAATGTACAAAATAGGTTCGAATGGAAACTTGCTTGATGCTTTGTAAATTAGGCTCTTCCTCAATGAGGAAATACTGTAAGTGCGAAAAATTATGAATGAACAATATACAAGTTTCCATTTGTACCTTTTTGTTTCTCATCTCTTTAACTCGATAGTCTGCGATTTACTCGAATTTGGACGTTACAGTTATTTTTAAATTCCATGATTCGTCAAATCAAAAGGCTATTGTTGATTCTCGGGAAAATTTTATTACGTTCTTGGACACTACCACAATTTTGTGTAGCTGTTGAAAAAATAATTACCATTGTGTTGTACTTTGAGTGTGTCCCATATATGAATGGAATTGTCATCGCTGCCGCAAAATATGAATCTTCCGCTGAACGATAGACCGCACGACGTGAAGCCGGGCGTTGAATTCGGTGGCTTGAATGTCGCTAATTGTTGATCAGATCTAAGATCCCAGAGACGTGCTGTTTTGTCCTCGGACGCAGTTACGAATGCTTGACCGGAGGGATGATACTGTTTAAATTTTCAAACGTAAGTTCGACTATTGGTAAGGAAAAAAATGTCATTGCAAATTCTTAATTGTTCTATTAAGCTTAATTGTTCTCTAGCTTTTTTTTTTCTAATATTGTTTCTCTGTTTTTCAGCACAAGTGAATTATTCGAAATTCGGTATCCTCACGCAAACGGAATTAACGTCAGCCTCGTGACCGAAGAAAGTTTGTTTGGCTTTTTCCTCTCGTACGTCCCACAGTTTGCATGTACGATCTACCGAACCAGTTATGTACGTGTTGCTATCGGGTGCAAGACTTATGCTGACAACGTCACCGGCGTGAGCTGCGAAATCTGTAGTTTTCTTGCCGGCCTCGAGATCCCACATACATCTGCGAATTCAAACGGAAGTAATGTTGAAAAATTAATACTCGAATATGGAAAAGTAGCAAACTGTGCGATCGTTGAATATTTGTTTGTAATTAGTCATTATATGTGGAAATATGCAAAATCGATTTTTTTGACATCTGAACAAAAGGCAAATGCCGATATCCCGGTAATGGGTTCTCAAATTCTAAAAGCAATTTTTTTGGCAAGTCGAATTTCATATTTTACATGTAATTTGAACATAATATTTCTTTTAACTCTCATTATCAACAATATTTTATAATGCCTATAAACAAATATCGAACAAATGGTGATTTTACAATATATATAAGTGGTAAATATCCAACAAATATTTGTTATTAAATAGCTGACACGATTACTTTACATTTTCATGTCACCCGAGCCTGTTATTATTTTCTTATCGTCGAAAAATCTGCACGACGACAAAAAACCCTCGTATCCCAATAATTCTCGTACTATCTTTGCAGAACCCGTCGAGTCACGATTATTAACATCGTAAACGGTGCACATGTTATCCATACCACCGCAAGCTACGAAATTACCAGACGGCGCAAAAGCGACGGACATTACCCAGGCTGAACGTAATGGGATAACTTGAACCTTGTTACCGGTCCACGAGTCCCAGATTATCAATTTTCCATCGAGTGAGCCTGTCACACAGTGCCTGGGAAGCGTAGAAAAATCGTAATTTCAACTATTAGAGGATGGAGAAAAGTCAGGTATACTTTTGTCATATGGAAATTGTTTTTATAAACTTTCGTCCGTTGTTCGACGTAAATGCATACACAATCAGTACTACTGTATGTTTTAAGAATTGAAAAGCAATTTTAGTAATTCATTGTCAAATAGGTAGACTCATTCGTGGCATTTGCTGAAAATAACCATTCTTTTCATTTCTTTCAACAAATAATCCACACTGCTAATACCATTTTTATCTCGAAATATAGTTTCGAGAGTAAATTATAGACGTTTATATTTGCAAACGTGTTAAAAAATGCTGACCTGCTATCCCCACTAAAGTGCACAGAATTAACTTTGTTGATGTGACCTTTCAATAATTTTTTCGTCACTAATTTAACTTTTGGTGCTCCACCGACACTGCCACAAGCCTCTTCAATATTGGCATCTTGTTGCTTCTTTTGATCATCCTTGAGACGTAATTTGTTCAATTGAATATACATTTCGATACGAGAAAAACAAAAAATGAAAATTTATGAGACGCGACGCGTCTCTTCGGGAAAAAAGCAAGTTTATGATATGATTACCGAATTCTTTAGTCTTGAATTAAAAAAAAAAATCTACAAACCTTGCACTTGTTGATCAAATCATCGAGCTCCTTTTTTAATGCTGCCGTTTCCGGATCGTCCTTTCCCATTTTATCAAGTGACCTACGATTTTTTTTCTAAACGTTAAAATAACACAGTTTTCCTCGTCGAAATCAACGTAATACCGTCTACTGAATCATCGATGTTAACAAGAGATGGACGTTTTGAAGACTGGCTTTCCGTCGAAAATGCAAAAGAAGCCAAACCGAAGCTCACTACTGCCCCAGTAATCATATTAAATCTAAATCCTGTTTGCTAGGCATTACCTCGAGCTCTATATACAATACTCTAACTCGATTAGTTTCTTATAAAGATAAAAAATAAATAATTACCGATTCGAGATATCGGACATGACACACAAAATAATTTGGATGTGCAATTGCACCGACATGCTCATGCAAAAACAATGCGAATTTTAGTGCATCACAATGTAATAAAATTATTTAAAAAATTAAGACCATGTTTGTTAATCACATTTTATAGATTTTTTTCTTTTCTCATGAATTGCAATCATCGATCTATTTTAATGCACTCGTTTTTTTTTTTAATAAAAACTTTCGTACATTGTTAAAAAATTCTTCAAGTAGGAATAATACTCTTTAGGTATAAAAAATATAATTTTTTTTCGAGAATTAACATAAAAATAACAACGAGAAATTTATTTGAAAATTATGTACATTCAAGAACATCAGTGATTACAATTCACAAAAAAAAGAATGATAAATTTCCCGAAAATTTGGTTGACAAGCATTTTTTAAACCGTTTTATCAATAAATTTCTGGCATTGTTATCATTGAAACGTACTTGGTACCTTCGATACAGTTAATATTTTTTAATTTTAAATAAATTTTTTAACTTATACCTCATTTGGATGCATTACCAGTTGCATTGATTACTATTTTTGGATAAGAATGTACGTGCATCCTCAAACACGAGCAAATATCAAATTTCCTTCTCGTTTATTCAATATACCATATGCCATGCAAGGTTCAGCGAAAATATGTACAAATTATAAATTAAATTCATCGAAAGCTGTGCAAACATATCACGATGGAGAACAGTCGCGATGAAATTATCATCGATTTATTTTACAACAATAACGAATTTTTATATAACATCAATAACGAATATTTGTGTCGTTTAAAAATTTTAGAGAAGGGATATCGGTCCCCATCGAATGCCCACCCGATTCTCGATTAAAACCGTGAAGATTCGAGTTCAGGCGACCGTGACAATCGGGAATAGAAAATCATCGAGACGAGGCGGGATCTGGGATATTCCGTAAGCGACAGAGCGAGTAGATGCTTCGATTGGTTCATTTCTTTCTGATCACACAAAAAAAGCAGCTCCGGTGTGGTATAGGAAACTAGACAACAGAAACGCTGAGTTACAACGACGATATTTCATCGTGTTCGTGCAAATTGATGTGTGCGTGAGTTAACGGCGACGACCGTTCGATAAGTATTTTACTACTTCTATTCCCTCTTTTCTTTCAATGACGTCTATATATAACGAATGATTTTCTACAATAACTTTCAATAGTCGTTCGATTGTCCGTCAAACAACTGCATTTTTGAACTTCGTGTGATTTTACACATTTCCTGAAACCATCGCCATTATTTATTGCTATAAAAGTAAAATAAATTAAATGAATATTTAGTGAATTCATTGATTTGGTTAATAATTTATTAAATCATTTTATTTTCAGTTTTAACATTTTAAGAAGCGAAAGGGATTGTTGTCTTGTATGAATTCTACTTTCTCAAGTCGCTACAGGTCGAACGACAAGAGAGCATGAGTTCAAAAACTGTTTTACTCTACACGTTAATTGTTTACGTCCTCGTGACGATTAACAACGATGGAGTTGCCTGCAATGGACATAGTCGATATGAGTGCAAGGCAAATAATCGTAAACCCCCTGCTATCGCTGACGTGTACGTCCGGGATACCAGCTGTCCGGCGACTCTTCAACGTGGCGAATTCAATGATTCAGAATCGAGGATGTTGAAATTCCTGAGGGAACCCTCACACATTTTTCGAGGTAAATTTATTGTTATTTTTATTTTACACTGTATTAAAAATATTTTGAGATAATTTATTATCGATAATCGCGATAGCGCAAAGGGTTAATCTCAAGATTTTTTATTTTCGCCCTCATCACTGATTTTCGATGAACTTCGAAGTAAATTAATTCTCGGTACATTCTCAAGTTCTGCAACTGTTGTTATACAATATTACGAACAATTTTGATTTTCGATTATTCGCTTTGTCTGTTCAGAGACACTCTACTAATTATACGTACTAAATGTTATATTCAATTCCTTAACAATCTTAATACAATCTTAATTGTAAAGATAATATTTCAATTTTGAAACAATCACTTATCAACAATCGAAAAGATTCTAAAAACAGTTTTTTTAAGTTACCACTCATTTTACGAGTGTACAGCATTGCAGCTATATCCGTGCACATAATATCAATCAACGGTAATATAAGTGCATATGATTGTGTCATATACGTCAGTTGATTGCGTCCAAAATGAAGATATAACTTTGATAGCCAAAGGTCCCGATAATTCATCAATTATGTTCCCTCTGGAATTGTTATTGCATTCTGTAGTCTTAAGGGGAAACTGAAGGACTCTCGCACTCGCACAATCCCTATGCCAAAGGATTGCGCGAGAGCGAGAGCGAGCGAGAGGTTTGGTAGTGTAGCGTTTCAGCCAAAGTCTGTTTCAGCCAAAGAAGTGCCAATAAACACGAAGTTAGTTGATGCGTTGACAAGGTACGGGGCATTGTACGTTCAATGTTCTCTTATATCCAATTGATAATTAATATATCTACGGTCTTTTTATACCATTTCGCGTCTTTTGATGTATATATATATATTAGGGTGGGTCAAATAAAATGACTAATTTTTTTTTTCCTTCGATAAAATGAAAAATGTATTGTTTGGCATCGCAAAAAAACCCTCTGCAAGTATGAGCCCTTAATATTTAAATTAAGAGGTCCCTCATCGCGAATTTTCATTTCCCATTTAAATAACATGGAAACATTTTTTTTTAACTTTGGAATTCTATTAGACTTAAACCGTTGATGTTGGGAGAGTCTTTTAACACATTTTTGTAGACCATTTGATGCTCTACAAAAAAGCTCTCTTGTGTCTAATCGATAAAAATAACCGTAAAAAAAAAAATCGCTGATAATATAGCTCTGGATTCTATTTATCTCGTTTATTAGTACATAAATTTTAAATTTTTAAAAATTTTCGTTATCAATATGAATCAATATACTACTAATAGGTTACTAATATACTAATATGTTACTAATTGTTTTCAAAAAAATATGAGAGAATCCAGAGGTAATTATCACCGATTATTTTTTGTACGGTTACTTTTATCGATTAGACACAAGATAGCTTTTTTGTAGAGCATCAAATGTTCCACAAAAATGTGCTAAAAAACTCTCGTAACATCAACGGTTTAAGTCTAATAAAATTCCAAAGTTAAAAAAAAATGTTTCCATATTATTTAAATGGGAAATGAAAATTTGCAATGAGGGACCTCTTAATTTAAATATGAAGGGCTCATACTTGCAGAGGGTTTTTTTGAGATGCCAAACAAGACATTTTTCATTATATCGAGGAAAAAAAAAATTAGTTATTTTATTTGACCCACCCTAATATATATATATTTGGTCTCGCGCAGCAAACAAACCCAAACAACATACGACGTGCTTAAAAATTACTTCTTTCTGTTTCTTTGCAAAATCGTGAAATCCTGGAACCGCGTGTGTCGCGAGACAAATGGTCTATAACATAGTTTATTAAAAAAAAAAAATTCTCGCACTATTTTCAAGAAGCAAGCGATGTCAATTATGTTCGAGATAGTGAATATTTAGTTAACATTATAAAAAATATATGAACGCATATATAGATCATCCAATTTATTGCAAAACTGCCTAGCGACACATCTTAACTTGTTTTCTTACATGTAAAATTCAGAATAATTCTGTAAATTTTAATTGTATTAAATTCATTCACCGTTTAAGAAAACCTCTATGTCAGTGATAGCTCTAACTTTCGCAGCTTTTAAGAAATCTGGCCGAAATTATTTAGGCGAATACAGTGCCATCAAGTAACGAAGACGCAATGAGCAAGGTTCTAATTTACCCGCGTTTTTCCTAACTTCGATCTATATCGGTCCTTTAATGGGTCTTCAGCCTTCAATGTTATGTTAGCATAGGAAAACAGCTGACACGAAATGTGCATCTTAAAATGAATTTTAGACATGCGCGTGCGTAAACGCGCCCACTAATGTTGCGCGAATACTGTGCGTGCGAAATTAATAAACCAGCTGGTCATATATCTCGCATTTTGTGACGAGTTACATTTTGTCATTACATTTGTTACATGTCGCAATGATATGCTCGTTAACGCGCTGGAGACTCACTCTTAAATTTCATTACATCGACATAACACGACGTACGTTCGAAAGTTCGAATGTGTGGAAGACATGAAAACAGCTGATTTCTGTAACGTAAACAAATCAGTTCTAAAATTGAAGGGGCTAGAGGGAGATCATTGGGCACAAGCGCGGATGCTGCGTTCGATGTTTTTGGTCGGAGCAGTAGACGCTTGAAGTTTTACGAGAAGGGCGATCGCATGGTGTTTGGGAGCGGAGTGTTTTGTGTGAGTTCTTCGTGGTCCACACTTGATTTTTCTACTCCGTTATTTACAGTCGGGGAGGTTTTTTTCGTAAGCGCGTAAATTTAACGATTATCGGCTTTTTTGACTCTTCAGACTCGTTGAAACGTCGCGAAAAGTAAAAGTGAAAGTTTTTTTTTCCATAAAAATTGCGCTATGAAGGGTCTCGGGTTTTTGAGTGTTTTCGCACTGTGCTGCATCGTCGGAGACGTTACAACGTCCACGAAAGATGCCGGTAAACATACTTTTAATATATATGCACGTACAGCATCGTTTGTCAAACACGGACGGGCTTATTGACTTTTTTTCGAATTTTCTTTTCATCCTAATCTCCATTTTTCTTTTTTTGCATTTTCAATTCGATTTTGATTTTTGCAAAGCTGTGTATTTTATTTTTTTTAAATTTGTTATTTTTTTTTTTTTTGGAGCACATTTTTTTAAATATGGCATATTTTCGTGTCTCTTTATTCCGAACTCATTTTTTTTCTCTTTCGAAACTCTTTACATCATATCCTGATAGTTGAAAAGGTCGATGGGATTTAATACCACAGATATTATGATTTTAGCTTTATCACGTAGATACAATATTTGCCCGAAAGTTTTTCAAATCAGAAACATCAATTTCATCTGGCGAATGTAGACTAGTGTTGTAATTTCTGTGGGGGTTTTTTTCATCAATTTTTATGTTTAATTTAAAAGTGCAATTTATCGCAATTTCATTTTCTAGAACAGCAGTACCGCAAAAACCGCAATTTATCTCAATCGTGCCAAGTACAGTTTCCAATGATAATAATCCATTCGTGAAAAAATATATATCTCGTTATTTTCTCGTATAATCATTGTTGGATTATCTTCGTGACTTTGCCGGTTTCAAAGAGCCGCTATTTTGTTACATTGACGAAAAAAAAAATCGAATTCAATGCCGCTGTTTTTCCACGCATCCTCGCAATCACATGGAACGCGATGTGAAAAATGAAAAAGCAAGAAAAACGTTGTAAATTCCCCAGAATGATTCAGAGACCCGGGGGTCTTTGGACACCCCGATTTCCGGTATTATCGCGCTCCCCGATGATTTGCCACAGGGCATCCATAACGCCGGTTCTACTTATCACGTATGCTAGAAGCACCGGGAGTGATGAGAGAAAATAAAAATAAAACAACAAACAAAGAGATGAGAGGAACGGAAAGTTTTTTTTTTTTTTTTTTTTCGGGTCTCAAAGTCGACGTGCAGCGATAACGTCGAAAGTATCTGTAGCTGGAACAAAACTCACCCCGAATTCATCGGGGATCGTTAGAAAATTATTTTCATTTTTATAAAAATGTATTAGCTGATCGAAAATCAGAACTTGACGTAACAATTTGTATACAAATTTATGCAGTTATTTAATTGACACAATCATACGTTACTTTTTTTAAATTGTTTAATTATTAATGAAATTCAATTTTCATCTTAACTTCAAATTTATATCGAAATAAATATTAACCATTGTGAAGATACTGAGAACATTAATTTTGCGCAATAAAAAGGCAATAAGATACGATAAAACAGATTGAAAATGAATGACAAATTTTTCAGAAAAAATATTTATGTACAATAAAATCGCAATACAATGGCAGTATGTATGGAATCTGGGGATTTTGTAATTACATGCAATTTTTTAAATATCCGATCTCGAGTATCTCTATGGAGGTTCCTACTTAGGGAATTGATTAACTGCGATCGGTCATTGATGTGGAAATTTTGAAATTCCAATAAAAAAACCCTCCGTCCACAACTATATCCAAAACACAGGATTTTCTCTCAATTTTTAACGAATTTAATGCCGACTCGATACGCAAAATACCCTTAATGCCAATTTATAATACAGAGCTGGCTTCGATACCGACCGAAACCGAAATTTACTGTTTTTCCTCGTAAAATTCTAATTTTATCATTCCGAGAATAATACGTGTGTTTTGAATGAGTTTCACAGACGATCGAGATCAATGTTCTTGCCTTCTATTTTTTTCTCCGTTCAACTCGAGCATTTATAACGGAGACAAAAAGCCACGTGGCGTAAACACATGAAGGGAACGAAGAAGCGTAACGTTCGCTGAACGCAGTGCGACTCGAGTCTCGGGCACTGCTTTTTAAGATGACATAATCGTCGAGCACATTACGCCAACGAGCTCAGCATCGTATTCTCGTGTGTGACGCTCAACGCCCACGCGTTATTCTCGTTTTAGCTCATGCATCTAATGAGCTACTAAGTTCTGCTAATTATGAGATGAAAAATTAAATAATCAATTTTGAGCACTGTACGGAAATTTCATTCGTACATTTTTATAACATTTTTATAAATTTGTATAAATTCACACATTGAATGTCCCATGAGATTCCACAGAGTGTAAGAACAAAATTATACGATGAGGAAGCTCAACAAGGAATGCAATTAGATTTTTCAAATTTTTCATTCAAACTGTAAGGAAAAATAAGTGAAGAAAAATGGTTTTTCATAGTTTGTTCTCGATGGCGCTTTTTCTTCTCAATAGTCACCAAAAGTTCCTTCAGTCCGAAATTATGATGCTTTGTGTGCAATACACATTGTACATCTGTTGGAATAATTCTGGTTATGAAAAAAACGTGTAATACGACATGAAACAGGCCACAGGAAGAAATTATTGCATTTTCTATATTCAAGTAATTAAAAATACAATAATTTCTTTGATTGCAATAGAATAATGATAATAGCGATATTTATATATGAGAAAGGATGCAATAGTGCCAGATGCACGTTTAATAAATGCGTCCTATTAATTTAATGATGCGAAACGACGTTGCGACCGGTCTTTAAACGACTTGCGCAACGTACAACTTCATTTCATCGTATAAGTCATCGTCTATGGTCGCCAAATATCGCTGACATATTAAACAAATCCGATTTCCTTAGATTTTCATACAACCAATAAAACATTTCGAACAATCTTTCGTTTGGAATTTTTTAATCCGATTTTTAGTCGAATTATAAAAAAATTCTACACGGTTTTTCGACTTTTAATCGTGGACCTTTTAATAATTCATTAATCAGTTAAAAACATTTTATTAAATTATTCTCTTTACAGAAACACTCGTTCTAACCGTTGCCTCGAACGAGACCGATGGTTTCAAGCGATATATTCGATCGGTCGATGTTAATGGATTTTTCGACAATCTCGAGGTGCTCGGACTAGGAAAACCATGGAAAGGTGGAAATATGCAATATCCAGGTGGTGGTTACAAGACAAATTTGCTGAAGAAAGAATTGAAGGAATACAAGGATAACAAGGATAAAATAATATTGTTTACGGACAGGTAACAATTAATTCAAGAGACCATTTCAACGATACTCATTCATCGTTCGTTTATTGATTTTCGTGTATTTTTTGTTGTTCACAGTTACGACGTGATATTTCTCAGTGGCCTGGAGGCGATAATCCAAAAATTCAAGGATTTCAATGCTCGTATATTATTCTCAGCCGAGGAATATTGCTGGCCCGACAAATCTTTGGTCTCGAAATATCCTCCCATAACACGTGGGAAGCCATATCTCAATTCCGGTGGATTTATCGGTTACGCCTCGGATCTTTATGAGCTTTTAAGCACGAACGAGATCAAAGACAACGACGACGATCAATTGTACTATACGAGACTCTATCTCGATGGAAAATTACGTGACAAGTACAATATGAAGCTCGATCATAGATCCGAGATATTTCAAAATCTCTACGGTGCAATCGGTAATATGGAAAATCAGTTGATAAAATTTTCCCTTACAGCTCGATCGATGAGTTTTTTTCACGGGATAATTACACAATTTTCGATATACTCGATTAATTAGAACCCGTCGGGTTTTCGTTTCAGCGGACGTTGCTCTCGATTTCAAAGATAACAAGGCTTATCTGCATAATACCGTTTACGACACAAAACCATTGATCGTGCACGGTAACGGACACAGTAAATTGATACTCAACTCGCTGGGAAATTATTTGGCGAATGCGTGGAATCGCGAAGACGGATGTCTCAATTGTTGGGACGATTCGATCGATTTGCCGGATAACAACATTGAAAGTTGGCCTTCGATTCTCGTTGCTCTGTTTGTCGACGTACCTACGCCATTTTTTGAGGAATTTTTGGGAAAAATCTACAAACAATCGTATCCAAAATCGAAAATTCATCTTTTTGTCTACAACAATGTACCTTATCACGAAAAAATGATCGAACGTTTCATTGGGGAACACGGCAAAGAGTACAAGAGTCTCAAACAAATATTTCCGGGCGACAATATCAAAGATTCGGATGCTAGACATTTGGCCCTGTGAGTATTAATTTTTTTTTTTCCCCTTGTAGTTCGAACGTTTTTCTCAATTTTTACTGACAACTCTCGCGCTTTCAGAGATCACTGTTTGCTGAAAGAATGCTCGGGATTTTTCCACGTTGATGCTGTATCACACTTGGACAACGAGCACGCACTGAAACTTCTTGTCGAGCAACAACGCGGAATTGTCGCGCCTATGCTTGTCAGACCTTACGAGACTTGGAGCAACTTTTGGGCTGCAATAGCTGACAATGGTTATTACGCACGTGGCTCGGACTATATGGAGATCGTCGAGAATGAAAGGCGGTGAGTAATGTTTCAGGTACAATTTATCGAAAGAACGTAGTGAGGTTTTCACGAATTCCATTTTAATTGTTAGAAATTCAAGTTTATTTTTTTCACATTTAAGTTTTATTGCTGAAATTTAGTTCGCATTATTAAAATTTTATCGTATTATTTACTGGAGAAAGTGAGCGCTTTCGATCGCCCCCAATGTTGGTTCTGTTTGCCGCGTGTGTTGACTACGTTCGACCGCGAACAACCAAATTCCACAAAGCTTTGCAGGATTTTACCTTAAAACGTAACTCACCGATGTATTTTATGAAAAGTCAAATAGGACGAGAATTAAAATATGGCGAAGTCAATACTGACTCTAAAAAAATTAACCCAAAAAATTGACCCTAAAAAGATAATTAAACAAATAAAATCATTCAATTTTTATGAAAATTGGTACGTGAACGTTTTTTTGAGTTCTCTGACTGCATGGATTCAAACAAAAACAATTTGAAATACAAAATGTTTTTTGAGGTCATCGATTTTGACTCCAAAAAATAACCCCCGTGTTTCGAAATATTTTCAGGTGTCGCGTAACTAGTAGTAACGGTGGTATTAATTGTTTTTATTGCATTCACTTTTATCGAGTCACGTCTACGTTGAACGGCGGAGAAACTTTTTCGCCGAAAAGTCGAAAAATATATAGAAAAGCCGAAAGTACGAAAAATTGATCGATTGAAAATTGTCATTAACGGTGTTTGCCGGATCTTGAAAGGAAATATTTTATTTTTCCGTCGACGATCGAAAAAATTAACGATAAACTATGGATTCTCGTTGAAGGATAAGCTTAATCAAACGCAATGGAGAAATCTGTCTTGAACGAACGACGATCGATGCTATACATATTGTCGGCTGTGCACTCGTACACTCCGGCATCCATTTGCGTTGCTGGGTCAATTTCCAATTTTGATTTCACTTGATCCGAATCTATTTGCCACTCGTGTACCTTAAGTTAAAAGAAAAAAAATGGTATTTGTACTATTGACCAATAGGCATAACTTTACAATAGCATTTATCTATAAATGCATTTTCTAATTGCATTAATTATTATTGAACAATACGTAAAATAAACTTACGTGCAAATAGAGATGTGTATAAATTTCATTGCCATCTTTGAACCACGTTATATGTGGTCTTGGATTTCCCCGAGCAACACATAGAAAAGCAATTTTATGACCCAATACGTATTCCAAATCGAAATGCGATGCCAATAAAATTTTTGCTCCCTGTAACGAGAATAAAAAGTTGTTTTTCGTTTGGTCAATCGGTCTTATTTGGAATAAATAATATATTTTGTTAAATCGTAAAATACTCACGTTATTATTGTTATAATACTGATCACTCTCCGGATCTCTGTATTTTCCGGTGATTGGTAGACCAATTTGCGTGCGAGATTTGCTTCTGCCTCTCGTTCGTCCTCTTCGGCCCGAAATTTCCTGAGAGCTTAATAGCAGTATCGCGAGAACAATCACGACGCTTACTAGTCGAGGCATATTGTTCTGAAATAATTTTCCTAATTGTCAAATATTTCGTTAACTATGCTCGTCTTTTACGTCCGAACATTTTGTAACTTTGAGGCCTTTTTTTCTAACGACAACGCTTGTAAGAAAAAGATTCTTATTAAATGTACGTGAAATGAGCTGTGAGCAATTGAACGAAGAATGATTGATTATCGGGAATTTTTATCGATTAAAGAGAGAGAGAAAGAGATGGGAGAAATCACGGTAAAGAAAAAACGGAATGTCCACTCACTACGGCCAGACAGCGGTCGATGATGACACAGAGAGCCAATGTAACTGACAGGCATTCCACTCATTACTCCCCTAGTGTCCTCTCCTATCTATTACAGACTTATAGCTGATACCATCCGAGCTACCCAGACCCGCATATGCAACATATATAAAGATCCTGAATAATCTTCAATTGCACATTGCAATTCGGGAAAAAAATGAAATAAAATATTTGAACGTTAAGGATATTATGACAGATGAATTAAAAGATCGAGACAGGAGTCATCGATTTTTTAATATTTTTCCTACCATTTGTCACCCGATAAATTTGAAGCACATTGCCACTGTAAATATTGCTAAAAACTCGTCAAGGTGAAAAAATTTTATTTGCGTATAGAAGAATTAATTCTTAAAGGAGTAATTTCGATTTTCCAATGATTAACATATTAATAAAATACCGACAAACTAAATAACAATATTGTACGTTAATTAAAAATGGGTCAGTAATTACAATGTATAACAACTTTTTTCTTTTTTTATTTCCATTAAAATTATGAATGTATTCACTTGACGAATTTTTTTCATTTTCCGATAAGAAAATTCAAAATCTCACGAGTATCTATGATTTTTTGTAACTGTAAATAAAAAAAAAATATCGACAAAGTTGCACACTTTCCGGATCAGCTTCGTGTAAATACAAACCGACATGAGCTACCTCGCTGAATCCTCTAGTCATATCACCCTCCGTTACTCTAATTATCAGGTAATAGAACTGAGCTGGGGGAACTGTAAGCTTTTATTTGCGTAGTTACATATGAAACGTACAGAGCTATAACCAAGTGAGATGTGCGATTGAACGATTTTTCTTTATAGATAATTCTTCGTGCGACAATGAGATAAATTTATTGTAGCAAAAAGTATTGTTGGATTAACATTATTTGTGGGTTTGAGGAGGTACAAATATTTTCTATTCGCATTATTTTTATTTTTATTATTTTTTCATTCTTTCCACGAATAAAGGGTCTGTAGCCATTTTGAGTAATATTCGAACATATAATCATTGAGACAAGACTAAAAACTGACACGGTTAAACGTTTAATTATTATTACTTGTATTTTGTAGAAATTGCTGCTAAAAAAGATTTTTCAATTTAGTTTAAAAATTATAGTAAATTTCAATATGAAAGAACTATCTCAAAAATTTCCGTCAATTTTTACCAAAAGCCGAGATCTATCGCATCTCAAACGAAAGCCCTGTTTGGAGCATAGAAATTCCAAAATGGCTGGACTTTTCTTGCTTATCATAGGTCCGTGAAAATATGTCTTAACAATCGTTTCATACATTTTTTTGTTTGTTCAATACCTCATGAACATTCTCTCGGAGATCGTTTAAATTGTTGAGAAAGTAAAAACTCTACGGTGAAAAGTGTAAGATTTTCTTATTCAATTGCGATAAACAATTGTGATGATCGAAGCGGACAATTCTACAAAAAATTTGTTCTATTTGTATGAACAAATAAGGCTCTACATTTTCGTACATTTGCTATGCGTACGATTCGATCATTATTAATAAGATATCATAACGTAATCCGTTCTGAACCCTCGACGATCGACAGCATACTGATTGTCCGCCTGACATTCGTAGTATCCCGCATCTTTCTGTGTGGCTGGATCGATTTCCATTTTTGACTTCATTGTATCATTTCCGATCGGCCATTCGTGGACCTGAAACAAACAAAAGAAAAACATTTTACGTGTACATTTTATATTTCACATCCACATTTCACCTCTTTTTCTTGTACCTTACTACGTTAGAATACTTTTTAATGTGGAGTGGATAAGAATTTCGAAAGTTATCGTACTTGAAAAAATTTGTGATGATACAATTCGATTCCATCCTTGAACCATGTAATTTCCGGTCTTGGATATCCCCTTGCCATACAGAAAAAGGTGATTTTTCTTCCAAGCATGTAATCCAATTCAAAGTGCGATGCCTTCACAATAGTAGCTCCCTAAAAAAATAGCTCATCATTAGTTAAAACACTGTCATTTATTGAATTTTTCAATTATATATCTCGTATCTTTAAAATTACAATCTCATGCTACACAACAATTGTATGACCTAGCAACAAATTCGATATTAGTGAAAATAAATCAATTTTCTTAAATTAAATTAATAAAAACGATGCAGTAAACTTGTAAAATTAATTTCTTATAAAATTTGATAAACCATTCAAAAACAATTTCGAATTGCAGCTTTTCTAATGTAATTGTTGAATTCTATTTTGCTCATCTCTGTCTGTCGCTCAATCCATCGTTTTTTTTTCTTCTCTTCAACTCACATCTTTGTTTCCATAATATATTGCACTTGCTGGATTACGATTTGGTATCAAAATTTGTACGGGTGATGCGCCAGCCAATCTTCCCCTTCCACCGCGTATTCTTCCGCGTCCTCCGCCGCCGGCTTTTGCGCTATCGGTGCTCAAGCAAAATATTGCCAATACGAGAAACAAGTAGAACAGCCAACGTCTCTTCATTTGATCTGTTGAAGAAATTTTACAACATAATTACATTAAAGTCACAGCTCTGGCCTTAGTTTTCTTTCTTTTTCAAACCAAATGTTAACAAATTGGTCGAAAAAACAATTTGCGTCAATTGAGCTCGTCGTTTCGAAAGCACACACTTGTGTTCACCGTACGAAATTTATATACCGAACATCGATACGTAACGTAACGGAATATATAGAAATAATCGTATATTCACTGACCGTTTTAGATAATCTGTGGGATAAGTAGCTGATTTGAAACACTCGCGTTCAATGATGTGTAATCGAGAGAGAGAGAGAAAGAGAGAAAGAGAGCCGAACTTAGTGTGCAAAATCAACTGCCTGTTGGTACAAGCCTAAAACATATGAATGGTCAAAGCGTCGATGAAAACGCAGTGTCTCTATATACTGTAGTCCAGAGTTATGAATCTCAATTGGATAATTATGCATAACCCATTGCCACCATGCTCATCGGCGAATCACAGCCGGTGTACGGGCTACTTGCCAAACATATTTAACTCTCACATTTTTAAAACGCTGATGCACTTGAAGAAATTGTGTATTTATTTGTTTGTAGCTTCTGACAATGAAAATTGTCCCAATCGAAACTTTAAGCTTGAATTTAATGTTTCCAATGTATATCCGTAAAATTATGAAAAATACAAAGAGAGAGAGAGAGAGAGAGGGACAAAGAGCTAGTCAGACTTTTTAGGAATCTAGCAATAAACGGGGAAACTCCAAAATATTGAGAAAACTGCGAATGAATATTCTTTCCTGAAGGGTAATTGCTCGTTACCAGTATTTTTCTCTTCCCCTGTCTAGATAAACAATCCAATAGTCAAGCATGAAATTTTTCATATTTCTTGGAACTCTGTGCAGCTACAAATACTGGACGTCACTTATATAAAATAATTAATAATGAACAAATTATAAAAAAATATAAACAACGACTTATTTTTTTCAACGTAGCGATAAACGTGTATTTCCAGTTGACAATATGTTTTCTAAGCCTATGATATTTTTTTTTTTTCAGCGGATTATGGAATGTACCCTACATTACTAATTGTTATCTGATCAATGCAACTTTAATAAGAAATCCGTCAACTAAACCCTCGTATTCCAACGGTGATTTGGACTTTGATATGGCTTTTGCTGAATCAAACCGAAACAACGATATTTTCATGTACGTCAGTAACAGATTACAATTTGGACATCTCGTTAATCCCGATGATTTCAATATAAAACTCACGAATCCGGACATGTACGAGATTTTTAACAACAAATACGATTGGCAAGCACGTTACGTTCACGAAAACTACACGGCCGTTTTCGATCCTAAAAATAACGCTACGCAGGTAATTACATACACGATTTATCGGCAAATTATTGTAATACTTCGTTGACGTTAATTTATTGACGAATAATATAATGTTTTTTAGCCGTGCCCGGACGTTTACTGGTTTCCAATAGTCACCGAGAGATTCGCCAAAG
Source organism: Oxytorus armatus (assembly GCA_958009045.1). Taxonomy (NCBI): domain Eukaryota; kingdom Metazoa; phylum Arthropoda; class Insecta; order Hymenoptera; family Ichneumonidae; genus Oxytorus; species Oxytorus armatus. The sequence continues at coordinate 28,269,978 of OY253747.1, forward strand.
AATTGATCGAACTCGTCGAAGCGTTTGGTCAATGGTCCGATGGATCAAATCAGGTGAGTGCATGATGAAACAAATATTGCAATTCTTTGGCTGTACTTTTTTTTTCCGGCTATATGAAATACGGTCCTTCTCCTATAGACTATAATCTGAAAGAATATTAAGCATTTTGCGCACAAACGTTCGTTTGCGGCAGTGACAACTTTAAGTGACTAGCAACAACGCGCTCGCTTCGCTCGCGCTTTAATGTTTCATAATTCGAACTTGTCCTTTAGATTGAGAATCAACTGCAGATTCTTATAGATACTTTTTCCCAAACGGCACAACGGATTTTGTCACCATACTGCAGTCGCTAAGATTATTTCGTCTCGATCGGTTGTCATTTCGTTAAATAGTACATAATTTATTATAAGGTTTTTAAATTATGAGAATTGCATTGGACGAGAGTCAATAATCTATTGAATCTTTGATCTTATTGAATTTTTGTATACTATAGATGTTGTTTCATGGTGAACGAAATCGTGTTTGAATTACGCGCGCTTTACGACAACCAATTAGATTGACGATAAACGGGCTTCATAATTCGATATATTTATCTCGCATTTCTTTATTATATAAGGTTTTTAAATTTTGAGAATCGCATTGGGCGAGAGTCAATGATTTATTGAATCTTTAATCTTATTAAATCTTTGTATACCATAGATGTTGTTTCATAGTAAATCGTGTTTGAATTACGCGCGCTTTACGACAACCAATCAGATTGACGATAAACTGGCTTCAAAATTCGATATATTTATCTCGCATTTCGAGAGTTTCGAGAATCCAGTGCCATGTCTTTTTTAAGAAAGGATATTTTCAGAATTAATGGGAAGCAAAGAAAAACAAAGAGGCACAAGAGAAGACGGTCTCCGACTGTTCATTCCAAATTCTCATTTGTCGATTAACTATATTTTTTGGAAAATTTGAATGTTAAAATATTCGTAGGGAAGCCGAATTCATCATCCCTATTGATATGTCAATATCTAGTGATTTTTAAATAATTTTTCAAATTTTGTTCATTAATTTTATAGATGGGCATTTCCAGAAGTTAATTTGCCATATTTCTTTTATTACGGTGCATGGCCACAGACTATGCCCGTTAAAACATTAAAAATTATATCTTTGCTCAATCACTTTCCTTCCCTCGTACTTTAGCTCAATTTCATGCGGGGAAAAACAATAACTTTTTATCAACAGGATTCGAGGATCGAAGGTGGTTACGAAAACGTGCCAACTCGCGATATTCACATGAAACAGGTTTCCTACGAGTCCCATTGGTTACGCTTCCTCAAAGATTATGTTACACCGCTTCAGGAGCTTGTCTTCACTGGCTACATACATCATGTAAGAATACGGCCAAAGCGATATTGGGAATGAGTTGGGCACATGTATTTTTACTGATTATTAATGAAAATTTTTATTTTAAATAGCCTCCACAAGCTTTGTTGAATTTCGTCGTGCGCTACAAGCCGGACGAACAACCGTCGCTGAGACCTCATCACGACGCCTCGACGTACACTATAAACGTGGCATTGAACAATGCCGGAATCGATTACGAAGGTGGAGGTTGTCGTTTCGTACGTTATAACTGTTCTGTAACCGACACAAAACCCGGTTGGATGCTCATGCATCCTGGAAGACTGACCCACTATCACGAGGGACTTAAAGTTACGAAGGGTACTCGATACATCATGATCTCCTTCATTGATCCTTAAAATCGTTACGACACGATTTGCGTCTTGCTAAAGCAACGAGATAAACAAGAACTGATTCGTTTTTTTTTTACTTAATTTCGTATCGTAATTAATCATCGATATATATATATATATATATATATATATATATTAGGGTGGGTCAAATAAAATGACTAATTTTTTTTTTCCTCGATATAATGAAAAATGTATTGTTTGGCATCTCAAAAAAACCCGCTGCAAGTATGAGCCCTTCATATTTAAATTAAGAGGTCCCTCATCGCGAATTTTCATTTCCCATTTAAATAACATGGAAATTTTTTTTTTTTTAACTTTGTAATTTCATTAGACTTAAACCGTTGATGTTACGAGAGTTTTTCAGCACATTTTTGTAGAACATTTGATGCTCTACAAAAAAGCTCTCTTGTGTCTAATCGATAAAAGTAACCGTACAAAAAATAATCGGTGATAATAAGCTCTGGATTCTCTCACATTTGTTTGAAATAATTAGTAATATATTAGTAGTATATTAGTAATATATTAGTAGTATATATTAGTAATATATTCATATTGTTAACGAAAATTTAAAAAAATTTGAAATATATGTACTAATAAACGAGATAAGTAAAATCCAGAGCTAATTATCACAGATTATTTTTTGTACGGTTACTTTTATCGATTAGACACAAGAGAGCTTTTTTTGTATAGCATCAAATGTTCTACAAAAATGTGCTAAAAGACTCTCCTAAAAATGTTTCCATGTTATTTAAATGGGAAATGAAAATTCGCGATGAGGGACCTCTTAATTTAAATATGAAGGGCTCATACTAGCAGAGGATTTTTTTCTAGATGCCAAACAATACATTTTTCATTATATCGTGGAAAAAAAAAATTAGTCATTTTATTTGACCCACCCTAATATATATATTATATGTTGACGACAGTATGAATGAACGCGCGAATCATTAATTACGTGTCATTGACTCTCACTTGTGTGAAAGTCCTAAGCAGACCAAACCCAAGTTGTTCGCCCAAGAATAACTATATACGTGTTATTAAAAATATTTTTATATGTCAAATTCGTATTACGAGAATGTGCATGGTTGTACGATAATATCTTATTATATCAATATAGATTAGACGAATTATTGTAAATGTACAAAACTGTCTAATATGAAAAACGGTCCGATGCAGATATTCCCTAGTTTTTATTTTCGAAATAACTACGTTTGCGCAACATTGAAATGAGGCTCTTTTTTTTTAGTATAAATATCGTGTATATTTGTTCAGAAAACAAAAATCTAGTATCATACAATAAATGCTCATTTTACGAGAGCATAATACAATGTTCCAGCATCGACGAAGAGATAAAATACGACAAATTGGCTTTCCGTTATCACAAGGATGGGTATATCATTGTTGTGATGTACTTTGTAGATTAGCGTGACCATTTGAAGTAGGAGCTTCTGCGAGAAATAAAAATCCGTTAATTCTCAAACGAAGGGTGTAAACAATAAGTAAATAGCCATTAGTGAGTTTTTCCCTCGTTGATATAACATCGATACTTTTCGATTCAAATGGATTAACTCAAAATGCATTGTTTATGAATCAATATCGCAAATCAATGTAGTGTTTCAAATTTTATATTGCGTCGTACGTGTATTTTTCTTGCCTTTTTTTTTTTACAATATTAGGAACATTCACGGGACAATCTCACAACGCTCTAAGTAACTAGATATTATCGATGGATTTTATTTTTTTGTTCAACGCGTCGAAAACGAATTTCAATAATATCCTCCTGAATATTTATGTACACACGGTAAAAAAGTAGCTAATTCGGACGATTAACGCGGTAAAAGTTTCACAGCGCAATAACAGCATCGACAATTCGTACAGCAAGGATTTAAGATAACACGTATAATCCGAAGACAAATTGATTTTCAAATTAATTTGATACACACACACACACAGACTAACGATTTTCATGTGTTATTTTCTAAAATCGTGAAGATCGATACGTTGAAAGCTGCCACACGATGACGATAGAAATATATCAGACACGAGAGCTTAGTTTAATAATCGTGTTGTATGATATTCGTTTCATTACGTACGACGATTTTAACAGGCACTGCAGTGTAGGGTATACGACCGTTTTCTTTTTTTTTCTAACGTCTCACGAGATCTTTAAAATTAACTTTTCGCGGAGTTTCAAACCTTTTTTTTGAACAGGGTCGAACAATTACTTTTCAACTGGAATGTACGACGAACGGGAGAGAGCTTAAGCGCTCTCGTGAAAGAACATCAGATTGTCGCATCGATCGTATAACAATAGGCGAGTATTTTGTTTTTTTTTTTTCAAGGTATATTTGATTTATATCCACCGAGCACGATCGTATCAAAATAATTTGAAATCAGATTTTTTTTCGAAATTAAAAATGCGGCAATGCGATTGTGACCGAAAAGTCGCACGATGTTAAGATTCGTTAAATCTTCTTTGTCCCGAGCAACAAGTAATTTGTAATTTTTGCATGTCCAACAAAAAACAAAGTGTGTAGAAAGATGCGCAATTATTATTTAATTTAACTAAAAATTATTTACAGTTTTTTCGGATTTTTTTTCTTGTTCTTTTTGTAGAACAAAAAAACCCCATTGTACAGATTGGAATCTGTTCAATAACCGGCTCGTTTCAATTCGTTCAACTGATGAGCCAACTTTTCTTCCTTCGTACGTCTCGCCTGCCCGAGCTTTCGACACTCGATGTACGTACTGAGAAATCGTTCGACGTCGATTTTGCGATTTAAAAAATCTTCAGCTATCTTTTCACTCTCCTCGTGACTCTCGTCGGCCGCTCTTTTCAAACACTCCTTTATGTGATCGGGTGTAAAAACTATGGATAACTTGTTGTAATGTTGTATGAGATTATCGTAACGAGCTTTGAGCACCGTTACAGTCTCAATCTTTGCGGTCACTTCTGCCTGCAGATCTTTCAGTTCCGCTTCTTTCGCCAAATTAGAGCCTGTAATAAAAAAAAATTGATAATATACGAATTCAACGATCCACCTATTTCCGCTCATTTTTTTCATTATATCAACGAATTTTCCAATGTTATGTATCAAATTTTTTGTTCTCGTATAGTCTTTAATACACGAAAAAAACTGTCCAGAAATGGAAGATACCAAGAACAATATAGATGGCTCAAAGGATTTTTCATTCAAATCCTTATAACGAAGATATTTTTTTTTTCAAATGTAAACTCGGAAAAACTGCTTACTGGCAATTTTCTCCACAGTATCGATATCTTCGTCCACCGATGCATTGAAGTCCTTGAGTTGAGTATATTTTTCCAAAAAATCATTCATCGAATCCTCGTCATCGCCGAGTTTTCTCAATTCCTCGTTGCTGAGATTGTTAAGTTCTGGAAATACGAGACTCTGCGGTGTTTTTGTTTGACTTTGACTGTGCATCGGTTGAACGTAGTTCGCGTTAACGTAGTGAGAATTTATGTAAGACGTTGCATGACGATCCGACGAGTATTGTGCGGTACTCGCGTTATGAAGGGAATTCGTGCTGCAATTAGTGACGTAAGTCGAGTGATGCGATGAACCAGTGACGTAAGCCTGTGATGCTTGACTATCAGTGACGATCGAATTCGTATAGTTGTAGTCGTAAGCGGAAGCGTTTGTGTTGGGGGATGAAAATTGTGGATACTGCAAGTTGTAATAAGAATTGTACGAGGTGGACGGGAGCTCGGGATAACGCTGAAGAGTGTACGATGGCGAAGCTCTGCCTTGTAGATCTGCAAGAGAAACAGAATGAATATCGGAGTATAAGAGAAATTATGAATTTTATAGGAGCAAGAAGCACCTGTTGGTAGGTCAAGATTGAGAATTGAAAAACGGCTAAAAATAAGCAATCTTAGCATCCTTTTATACGAACATTTATTTCCATCGATTTGACTAATATTTCAATCCAAAATTTGAACGGTACATTATCTTTTATATTGAGATATGACATTAAATGATATCGAAAATAAGATTCATCCGAGGATAGCAGAGATTTTAGGAAGATGTTTAAAAAGTTGTCAGCCAATTCTTTTGCTCTATGTATATTGTAAGAAAAAATTTACCTCTGTGTGTGCCGGTGGATGCTAGAGCTACATCTTCTTGTAATTGAGGCGGATTCTTGCTGAATTCTCTTATAATTGCCTGTACTACACGCCCAAGATCGCTGTGTACTGTGAACTGATTGAAATATCATGTTAACTAAAAAGAATAGATTCGTTGTCTGGCTTCCCCTGGACTGAGAGGTATTTATGACATATACATTGTAGAAAAAGCCATCTAACTGCAATAGCTGCTTGCAACATATGCATATGAATCGATCTAACATATAGAGATCTTTCTGTACAGTGAAACGGTACAAAAAAAAAGTACAGTACATATTAGATCTTAAAAAGGATTAATAGATGACTCAGCGTAATGAATTGTACAGCAGATTGATGAATCATTCTTGCCTAGTAAATTCACTCAGAGAATATATATATATAATACTGTTCTGTACGACATTGTTCTTACATTTAGCAGTCCTGGAGCACTTGTTATTTCGCTATGCTCGTTGCACCAAGGATGCGTTATCGGAGGTGACACTCTGAGTACAGGCTTTTCCAATGGAAATTCAGGCGATAGAGAGACCATAATAGCCATACGCCTGGATGCTGCGTCAAACTGAACCTGATATTCCACATCTTCTCTCAACTCCAACACACTGCACGGAAAAAAAAACACTAAGTGTACATGCGAATGCTAAAACAGCCATTTATTATCAGATTAAAACAATGTACAATATCATGGAATTATGTTCGATTTTGTGATTATCTAGATACAATAGTATAAAAGTTTATGAAACAGTGCAAAATAAGTGATAAATCGATTATAGTGAAATTAATGTGAAGTGACAAATTTTTTTTCATCCCACAAAGAGATGATTAGAGCTAGTGGGAAAAAAATACTGAGTAACGTTACGTTTAATGTATAACTAATGAGTGAGGTTAACTCGACGTTACGGATTATAAAGCAACGATATTAAATAAACTTACTTGTCGTTAAAAATTTTCAATGTATCAATCTGACGCTTTCTCTTGACGGCGGCATTCTCATGTTCTCCACGGAATATTCGCGATATCATTTAAATGCCTTAATTTTGAATAAATCATTCGCTTATCCGTCAATGGGCCTGTCAAAGCAACCATCCAGCGGACCAGCTGTTTTCTAAAATCTTTGATTAACTTCACGGCTAATATATCGAGCTATCGCGTGACAAACGGCATTCGATTAATCGCAAATTCGGTAAACGCATCCCGGGGAACATTGCATTCTGAACGCGTCCAGTCGTTGACATAAACAACGTTGCGCGTAAAGATTTTATAGTTTTCACACTTAACAAACATGTAACCGAACATTTGTTGGAATTATCGAAATGCACAATCTATAAAACCCACAATTATCTAGTGGAAACACTAAACCCTAGTGTAAAAATAATTTTGTAACAAGAAAGGAGCAATAAAAACATGCCAGTGTTTCAAGAATCATGTGCCGAAGTAATTATTACATTAATAATATTATTACAGCGTGTCGGAACTTAATTTCTGGAAAAAAAAATGGATTCACTTACATTTCACTAAATCGTTTTTTTATATTCGCAGCAAATTCAGGCACAAACTGTCATAATCATACATCCAGGATCGCAGAATCTACGAATGGGTCGTGCGTCAGATTTAAATCCCTGCACAATGTTGAATGCAATTGCCAGAAGACGAAAACCCGGTGGAACGGACTATAAGGATTCTTTCTTACCCAGTCTTGTGCCGCGTGTATGATAATTTTTTTTTTTGCTAACCCTCCCATTCATGATTTTTATACTCACTGTGATGACAGCAAATTTGTTGAATATTACAGACCAAAGAATTGACACAAGCAATGGAAGAGTCTAGACTTCAAGTTTCGCACACGCTGCAATCTTGTTTGCAGTCTGACGGTCGTAGACGATACGCCACTCCTCCTCAGCAAATTGCAGCTTTCAATCGTAGATCAAATCCCGAAGTGATCTCGCCGTCGGCCGAGGAGTGGATAAAAACGGATCGAGAAATGATCTTTGGTGACGATATTCTTAGTCTCAATCCACAAGAAGATTTCAATGTACACTTTCCCTATCGAAGAGGAGAACTGAATGTACATTCTGGTCCTGGAGGCAGTCTGAGAGCGGTGCTCGCTGATCTCAAAGCAATTTGGGAATATGCACTCACCGCCAAGATGGATATTCCTCTGAGAGATCTTAGGCACTACAGGGCTGTACTCATTGTACCTGACATATACAATAGACAGTATTTGAAAGAATTGACCACTCTGATGCTCTGCGAGATTGGCTTTGGTGGCTGTTTTTTGCTACAAGTGAGTTAAGAAAATTTTGTCAAGAGGCTTACCGAGACTGCAGTAGATAGCTTGAAACAAAAAAGGTTTTCAATCGTAAAAATTGTAGCGATTCATCGAACATCTATTTCACAAACGTTTAACATAGAAATCTTTGCCAATTTTTCATAAGAATATTGTGGATGCTATTCCAGGATCACGTGGCTGCCACATTCGGAGCGGGTTTGGGCTATGCGTGTGTTGTAGACGTCGGCGATCAAAAGACCTCGGTATCGTGCGTCGAGGATGGTATTTCTCACAGAAACACAAGAGTGCGTATGGATTATGGTGGCGGTGATATATCACAGACGTTCTTTTGGCTACTACAGAAGTGCGCGTTTCCCTACAAAAATTGTGAACCTTCCAACAGATTGGACGCTTTACTTCTCAGTCAGATGAAAAGAGATTTTTGTCACGTTGATCTGAATGTCTGTGGATCGCAAGAAAAAACATTTGTCGTAAAAAAGCCCAGGGCCCCTACTGAGAAATATACCCTTCAGGCAAGTCGCGAAAATAATATTCAGGCTAATCACGGTAACGATAAAAATAAATGAAATTTCAGGTTGGAGATGAGTGTCTCGTTGCGCCGCTCAGTCTTTTTCAGCCGGAACTCTTCAAAGTCACTGGTCCTCACGTTGTACATATACAAAAACGTTCTATGGGAGATCCCGAAGATCCTCACGATGAAAATTACTTGCGAGAAACGAGCGTAAGATTATATCTTAAATGTTTGATAATTGAAATTTTCGTTTTGTCCATGACCATTACATTTTTCACAGAGACGAGGAATGAAAGAAAATTTGGAGCAAACTCTCGAGATGCAGGAAGAGGTCACGACCCCGGCGGTTGCGGGCGAGGAAGAGGTTGTCGTAGATGCCGTCGATTCGGCACCAGCCGGTGCTCTGTCAAATCGAGATCTCGATGTACCGAGAGATTTCATCGTTGGTCCACAACAATTGTTGGGACTCGATCACGCTGTTTTGCAAAGTATCGATCGATGCCGTGAGTAGTAATTCATTCATTCGTACTTTTTTCGTTTTTACACCAGATAACGAATTTTATTGGTCCTCGTATTTTGTAGCAACTGACGATTTGAAGAGAAAAATGTATAGTTGCGTACTCGTCGTCGGCTCCGGAATGAAATTTCAAGGAATAGGAATGTGGCTTCACAACAGAATATCACTTCAGATTCCCTACATGTACAGGGCTGGTTCGTAAATTCTTGATAATTATTACCATTTTCTAATGGAAAATCCCATTTATATTCATTTTATTGGATATCCAAAAATTGTAATTCTTTTTGTTCGAATGAAGAATCATTCGAAATGATTAGGTATAATTAATTCGCTTTTCAGAACAATTGGACATAATAACCCAACCAAAAGAGATGGATCCAGGAATGACGGCGTGGAAAGGTGCGGCGATTCTGAGCTGTCTCGAATCTGCACAAGAATTATGGATTGGTAGACAGGAATGGGAACGTATCGGTGTTAGAGTTTTGAGAGAAAGAGCTCCGTTTATGTGGTAAAATATTATTCTTATTATTATTATTACAAATTCTATTAAAAATATTTGGTCCGAATCGTTCGCTAAACAAGCAAACGGAACAATTGTATAAAACGAGAAAAAAAAAAGCAGATGATAAATTTCAGAGCAAATCTGTCATTTTTATTTTAGTTTTATCGTTACGATGATATACCGCTAAATCGGCCTCGATGAGAAACTTAACAAATACTAGACTTTCGGGTTCGACGTCGATGTATACATCATCACCCCCTCTCGTGTATGCCTGAGTTAAGCTCTGTAAATCAAAATGACCATTGACCATCTTTTGTTCGTTTAATTCACGAAATTAAAATCGAAAATTACTTACGGCAAGTAGATCTTTGAATCCAAGATTATCCGGAAAAATTGTATCCACGCAAGTAAACTGTAAATTAATATGTTATTTACGTGATAAAGATTTTCTTAAATCGAATGTTATTACAGTAAAACTTACCAAATTGGCTTTGACTTCGTTGAATATTCTTTTGGTAATTGCTATTTCTTTGCGATAAGTCGTATCGCTTCGAACATTTTCGATAGCACCTTGACAAGCAATCGTCATTTTTTGTAGTCCCGCCTTGTTACTCTTCAAGCTAAAGTACCGTAATTTATCAATACAGATCGTAATATCAACAACTACACAGAGCGAGAATGAGTCAAAAAATACAAAAAGCCTCACCAAGCAATATTTTTCTTCGTTTCCTCTGAATCTATCTTCGTGCTGCTACTAAATTTGTTCATATCATCAATAACATTCGTGAAATCTTGAACAATCGTTTTTTGCAAATCTATCGTTTTTGCATGAGGCAAAACTCGGGGCTCTTGACGATGAAGATTTCCCAAGAGACCTGGCATCAGCTTGTGATATCGTTTTTTTATTTCTTCCTGCCTGACGTTTTCCGCAAGAGTGTCAAATTCATTGTTGACCGTGTGATTAATCAACTCGTCGATTTCCTGTATCAATTCTTCTCGTACATCTTTCAAGTTCTCGTAAGTGTCCTCCAGAGTAAATACATTCATGTTCTCCCCCATATCTTCAAATGTTTCTTCCATTTTGCTTTTTTATTGGAATTTGCTGGCTGGATTTGACCCGTGACAATTAAAAATTAAAATCAACACAAAGTTTGGACAAAGGGTTTTGTGAAACATATATGTAAAGTAAGTATTGAAATTATTTTTTTGACCTGCAATGTGATTTTCGGAAAATGCTCATTTAGTTCATATTCATTGATCAGTTCTGTCTGTGACCTTATTTTAGAGGGTAAATACACCTTGGAATATATATATATTTTTAAAAATTATAACCATCTCTCGCACCCCGGTGCCTTGTACATATTGTTGAGAGTTTTGTAGGTTATGTTCAAAGAAACACTTTCTACGTATTCCAAATGCTATATTCACTCAATATCGTTAATTGTAATGTTTGTGGGATAAGTGAATGACTCGTATGTTGGCTATCGAGACCAATGTCGTTTATCACTAATACAAAAGATACGAGAGACCAGAATTATGCATGTACTCACTGATAATGCCGGGAAAAATTTTGGAGCCGCACACTTTTACGTGTATTTACCTAATTACCATTCTGAAGTATAGTTGTAAAAGCTAAATTATTGAATATGTTTACCGCGATTAATACACTAAAATCATTAATTGATACAATAACGCATTAATTGGCATTAATAGATTAAAATCATTCGTTTTCTCGCGTTGTCCCTGGCAACAAAAATTTTGTGGACGCGCAACATTACCCATGAGAGCTTGGGGTACGGTAAGCGCGTGAATTTAAAATTCAGTTTTCTCCATTCCTTGAGCTTCCACTTAAAAACTTTCTATAAACTATAAAACAATGAAAAGCACCGCAATCGATCTATCATACGAAAAATTAGTAGGAATACACTTTTCTGTAGAATTTTTTTATATTATATCGATAAAATTTACAAGAAATTCCACTTGTCTCGTCGTACGTGATAAGTACTCGTAAATTCAGGGGTCGCGACACCCGGATAATGCATTTTTTAGCCGTTCACAAGAATGGCTGTTAGGATATAAAACGATAGTGTCAGAAGAGTGGAAGGAAAGAGAACCGGAAGCACTTTGGATCCGAGAGTCATGCAAACAACTATAGTATATTTGCGTGAATAGATCAATTTCCGGTATATAACAATATATATATATTTTTTTATATCTGAAGTGATCACTAACACTGATGTTGACTCTTAGTCATTCGCTAGTGCTTGTTCCCAATATACATATATAAATATATATACATATGACAGACGTTTTATTATAGCAGAGGTCGGGAAGTTTCGACGCCGCGTCTCAAGATGATAATGTCCGCTCGATCCGGGTCACAATTTACGACGCCATTATGAATTTCATTTGACGCCCGCGTAAACCGTGAGGATATAAATGTCGCTCATTTCACCGCGTAAATTGTCGATAGGGAGAAGCGGTTTCTCTCGTATATATCGCTCGAGATAATCGCAAAGAGAATGGAGGATAATAAAGAAAGGCGTTTCTTGTAAAGATCCTGTTTAGGTTTTATCGTACCTAGAAATAGTTACGAGGTGTGTAAATTAAGTAATGAGACTGATTTTTTTTCATTTTTTTTATTCAAATAGAATTACAATTTTATATCGTCACCCTCAAAATAAATTTCTTCTGAAGCCACACAGCGCTGGAGACGGTTCTTCCAATCCTCATAGCAGTGCTGGAACTTCGATACTGGAATAGACTTCAGCTGGTCGGTTACAGCCGTTTGAATGTTTTCGAGTGTCCCAAAATGAGTTTCCTTGAGGTGATTTTTCAATCTCGGGAAGAGAAAAAAGTCACAAGGACTCGAGTCAGGCGAATAAGGAGGCTGAGCAGCCACAGGAATGTTTTTACTGGCCAAAAACTCGTTTATTGAAATTGCTGTGTGACAAGGAGCATTATCGTGTTTTTTCTCATACCGAATTCATTGGTCAAAATCTGATGAACGGTGGTGTGAGTCAAATTCAACTCTTTCCCGATCATTCTGACTGTCAACCGACGATCTGAACGCACAAGATCCCGGATTCTGTCGACATTTCCATCGGTTCTGGAAGATTAAGGCCTTCCGCTTCGTGGTTCATCTTCAATCGACTCTTTTCCTTCTGAAATTGGCTTAAGATAGTAGTTTGGTAACTTAAGCCAATTTTCATGTCTTTTTTCGAGGGCGTTTTTTTGTAGGAAAATAAAAATGAATCTTTTTGGATATTTAGAATGTTTTTATTTACATATTAAAGATACAAATAAATTTTTTTTGAAAAAATTTAATAGTTTATTATTATTATTATTGATCGAAGTTGGCACGTCGAAAAAAAGCGCGTGGGTGGCCCCGGTGATTTTGGCTCTTGATGTTATCTAAAATGAAAAATTCTTGATAATCCTTAATCTATAGACATGTCATTCTGGTCGGAACTACTGAAGTTAAATTTCATTGATAAATAACAAAATGGCGGACTTTGGAAAAAAAATTCCTGTTATTTTAGCAAAGAAGGTGTTGTAAAATAAAACGTTAGGGGTGAACAAATTTCTAGGTAGTTCCGACGAGAACTATAAGTGTGTAGAGTAGCCTGTTAAAATTCGAAAGCAATCGGTTCGGTAGGAAAAAAAGTTAGGACCCGGGCTGACCAGAAAAACACTGTTTTGAGAAAAATTTCGAGGCGCTCTCGAAAACTCATTATACGAGGGGGGACCCAAAAAAAACGGGAATTGCGCTGCGGCGGAGAGGGAGAGTGAGGGAATCCATTGCTCGACCAGGTGTCCGTTGGGGACACGTCTCCTGAGTTAGTGTGCGAAGTTCTGTCGCCGTGAGTGCGTCGGTTCGCCCGTGGGAATTTTTGTAGTGAAACAACTTTTTTCCATTTCGGCGAAAACGTGATGGCCGATTGTCGAGAGCAACGCGCGGCTGTGAAATTTTGTTTCCTGTTGGGGAAATCGGCCGCGGAAACTACTGTAATGCTTAAGACTGCTTATCGAGATGCTGTCCTAAGTAAAACCTGAGTCAACGAGTGGTTTTCACGTTTTAAAAATGGAGAAATGTCAATTGAAGAACAACCCCGTTCAGGACGCCCCTCAACGTCAAGAAGTGACGAAAACGTCGGCAAAATCGATGCTCTCATTCGTGAAGACCGTCGCCGAACCATCGATCAACTCTGTGAGATGTCTGGGATATCATGGAGGTCAATTCAGAGGATTTTATCCAAAGATTTGCACATAAGCAGAGTTGCAGCCAAATTTGTCCCTCGCCTTCTCACAGACGAGCAAAGGGAGCGTCGACTTCAGGCATTTTTTCAACTTCAGAATCAGCTCGAAGAGGACCCTGAACTTTTTTCCAAAATGATTACTGGTGATGAATCGTGGTGCTATGGATACGACCCCGAAACAAAGCAGCAATCAAGCGTTTTGCCACTGTCGAGGAGGTAAAACAAAAATCGCTGGAAGGCCTGAAGAACATCCCGATAAGTGAATTAAAAAAATGTTTTGAACATTGGACGGATCGTTTGCAGAGGTGCGTTGTGGTTAAAGGAGAATACTTTGAAGGTGATCAAAATTTGGTGTAAAAATATTAAAAAATAAAGAAATTATGACGAAATTCCCGTTTTTTTTGGTTCCCCTGTCGTAACTCCGGAAGTATTCCGAATTTCGGTCTGAAATTTTCACAGTATATTCTCAAGACATTGTACTTTCGAATTAAGGAAAAAAAAATTTTTCGATTTTTTGAACCCAAGTTACCAGACTACTACCTTAAACCACCGAAAAACCTGGGCTCTTGACAAAAACACTGTCTCCGTAGGCCTGCTGAAGTTTAGCAAGAGTTTCCGTTGCAATGTGCCCAAGTCTGAAGCAAAACCTGATAGCACACCGTTCCTCGAAATTGTTGTCACTCATTTTTAGAACACAATAGAAAAAACTGTTTGACAAAAAAAATCGCTACGGACAACCAAATGACTCGAGCGAGTTTCCAACCCGTACTAAAGGCGTATCACATATTCCCCTGCCGCCCCTCCAAGCCCAGTGCCTTAAGTGTTGCCAGATCGAACGCTACGTTGCCAGTCTCATTACTTAATTTACACACCTCGTATTATCGTATAAAAATGGGCGACATCTTCCCGTCTGTGTTCCGGTCGCATCGTAAATGATGAAATCCCGACTAGAATCCTAACTCGTACTTTACGTCATCTTGGATCACAGGCCCAGGGCGTCGGTGCAGATGTTATGGCCGTTCGAAAATTCAAACTCGACTAAATCGAAAAACGTCTAAATTAAACAATAGTCAATTCTAGATACTCAATTCAGCATCTTTATCAATTTTTGTTTCGTCAACATCTTACATTGAGTTCGACGAGTAAACGTACGACATTTGAACTTCCAGCGTCGTAAATATCAATTGCTGACCAAGCGAATCGTTCTTTCGTCAATTCAATCATCATTCTCGTTCGTTTCTGCATTCCCCATTTTCACGAAACCACGAGGGTAAATAAATAGAGAACCGCATCAAAAACGTGTCCTGCGAATCGAATGAAATGCGTTATATCGTCGAGTAGCAGCATACATGAAGATCTCACAACCATCGTACAGGTGTACGAGAACCGTACGAGAATCGAATGAGAAACGAAGCCAGGAAAAATGAGGAGGAAAGTGGATGAGCGAAACGGACAAGAGAATGGGGGTGTCTCGTTGTTATCCGGAGGTTCCTCCGTATACTCTTGATATACACATAGAGGAGAAGAGCGGACGGAATGAGTTGTGAAAAATGATGCAGGGGATAAGATAGCGAAGGAGAAAGATGGAAGAACGTTTTAAGCGGTCCAAAAGGAAAACTGGAGCTCGGGGGGCAGGGGGCGATTGGTGTCGGAAAAAAGAGAAGCGCGTGAGCGCTTGTGGCGAAAGCTACGTTGGCAAATGAAAGCTCGGTCGAGAAACGTTCTACCGTATACAGGTATCGCTGAGAATGAGGGTGCAGATGCGGGCACGAGGCGAGAGAAAAAAAATTGAGTACGAATAAGAGAGGGAGAGACAGAAGAAGAAACGTGAGAGTATCGCTGGGGAGTACATTAATTTTCACGGAGGTGGAGAGTAGCGCCCTCTTCGCAGTCACACGAACCGGTGAAAAGAATTGGGGGTGGGTGGTGAGGCGAGGAACTGTAGAATGGTGCATGAATATACGTATGTATATATATCGACTGTTAGCTAAGAAAAGGGCGTAAATCGACACGATTTATCACGCAAAGTGTTGTGAGTTACGTCCTTTTCTTTTTCTGTGCTCACCGGTCTATATGATACCAACGAGGAGGGTGAGTTTCGAGGCGGAAACGCTTGAAGCGAGAGTTTGGAACGAGTCTCGCGAACGTTGCTGCTGGTATGCTTGCATAGTGTAGGTATAAAAGAGTTATGTACACACACACACACACACATATATATACATAAATATGCTGCGGAGGGTGACGAGTGAGGATTGCAGAGAGCGAGCGAACGCCCGTTCGGGTTGAATTGGTGAGCGCTCAAAAAAAAAGGGAAAAAGAGAATAAGGCTGCGCAGCGATAGGGGAGAGCGAGGACGAATGTAACATTTTCCGTTTATGTCGAAATTTCAATGTGACAAACGGGCAATTAATCGTAGCTCATGTACTTTATAAATTCGGTAATTACCATCTCTTGTCCTGAAAAACATTTATGGATCATGGATCTTGTTTTTTTATAATAATTGTTTGAATGGAATATGTAATTTGTTACTTTCGATCCCGATAGCGGGGAAGATTGTAGAACAGTAGACAAGTAACAATTATAAATGATTCAAAATTCCGTCTACCCTTACACGGGGTGTTGTGCGAGCGAGTGTTGTCGATCCGCGTTTCTTTTGACCCCGCTATTCCCTTATATAGAAACGAAATCGCGAGGGCCATAATAAGGCAGGAACAGCAGAGAGAGAGAGAGAGAAAGAGAGAGAGGAAGCTGAAAAAACACAGTAGTGGTAACGGAACTAGTCAGACGGAAACTATAATATCTCTATCGACCGCTCGCGCACAAAAGCCTTTAACTCGCGTTCCTTTTCACGTTAAACAGTGTGGGTTACGCTATTTTTTTCGCCGACAATCGACACCTAAAAAGTCGTATGTATACGAACGCACATAAAGTGCCGTCAGTCAGAATCGCGTCTAGGGGTTGGAGGTTTTGTTCTCGGGGACGTAGCGGGGAAAATAAAATACCGCGAAAGCGTGCGGGTTCGAGAGAGGAGTAAAGCGAAAGAGAGGGAAAAGGGTGTTTGCGACGAGAGTAAAAAGAAAGGGAGAAGGAGAGTACAAGTTCGTAATTGCCGAAACGCTGTTGGATGGTGAGGGTGGGTTCTGGGTGGATGGGATTGGCAACGACGCAGCCGCTAGCTGGCAAACGCACTCAGAATGCAAATTGAATTTCGAACCGTTCCCTAATTTTGTAAAGGTATACACGTCGACGCAATGAAAGAGAGAGAGAGAGGAAGAGAGAACGATCTGTGGACCACACGACAGAACAAGCCCGGCTCGCTTTGCGCGCGGAGCGTCAAACAACTCTCGTTGTTTTCCCCGCAGTTTCAATGTATATGGATATATGAGTATACAGAGAGAAGGAGAGAGAGAGAGAGAGAGAGAGAGAGAGAGAAAACACAGTATGTGAGAGCGAGAGGATTGGAAGAGGACACCAGCCGATGGGCAGCAGCCCCAGGATTTTATCTCCAGTGGTACAAAACCCCTTTGGTCAGCCGCGAGAGTTACGAATATATTTTATCGTGAGCCTCGTGAAACTTGAATGAATTCGCAACGGGAAATGAGTTTCACCGCACGCGCCTGCTTTTTCCTTTATATCTATATTAATTTTATATATGAGCCATGAATATAGATCATAAATAATGTGTACGAATGTATGGAAGCCGTTCACTCATCACTGCGCGTTAATTCCTTGCCGTTAATTAATCCAGTGATATTAATACGATTGAAATTATTCGTTTTGCTTCATCGCGCTCCATCGCACGCTCAACTCGTTCTCATATCGTTTTCTCGTTCATAAAAGTCTCGTGCCTCACTCGGATTTAATGCATAATCGGCTGGATTAGGGATTATATTATATTATACCTCTATGACACATATTATAATGTATGATTGATGGTATAGAAGATAGATGCCAGGTACCGTTGTACTTTTATAAAAATTATTATGAATTCTAAATTATGATTTTTGTAGAATTATTACAGTACTACTGGAATAATTATACGTAGTTAAGGTGGGAAATAGGGTTAGGACAGCGTTTTCTCAATGATTTTCATGAATTTTTTTATAGTATAAAAAATGAATATAATTTATTGAAACTTTGAGAATATTTTATACATATCTTTAAGTATATACTATAAAATTTGTATACATATATTTAAGTATATACTATAAAATATTAGCGACCCCATATTGCAGGTCACAATCAGACTCAGCATTTTGCGTACATTCTGGAAGCCGCAATTTTCATCTGAAATCAAACGAGGTTGGAATTTACTTTTATTATATGTCTCTCTTCTATATGAACCTAAATGCTAACAAAAAAATAGAAAATTGAATTTTTTACAGGGTCAAAACAACAAAGCATGATTTTTTGCCATTTTTTACAACTTTATTTGCAAAAAAAAAATAATTTTAAATAATGATAATATTCCGATTTTAGGTTCATATAGAGCGCAATACTATGAAGAAAGTAACTGCCAATTATCAAATCGATCGGTTGAAAACTTTTCAAACTAGCGTGTACGCAAGTTAAAAAAAAGTCGTTTTCAGAAAAACGCGTTTGAAAAAATAGTACCAAGAAAAACAAGCAATATGGGGTCGCTAATATTTTATAGTATATACTTAAATATATGTATAAAATATTCTCAAAGTTTCAATGAATTATATTCATTTTTTATACTATAAACAAATTCATGAAAATCATTGAGAAAATGCTGTCCTAACCCTATTTCCCCCCTTAATGGCTTATAACAATAGAACGAGTCGGAATTTTCATTAAAAATTTTGGGAACATATTTTTCAATAGTTTTACTAACAATTTATGAAATAAAAAAAAAATCGATTTTTTGAACCGTCTAACCCTATTTCACCCCTTAATAAGTTGAACAAAGTTGGATTACTCGTTCGAACGGTACTCAATTTTCTGGTTAAGACTACGGTGGGATTTTTACTCTCGCCATTATTTAAACAATAACGAAACTAATAATAATAAGCAGTGTAATGCAGAGTTCATGTTTTATTTCGAGTGACTAGGAGATAAACCGCGACAGATAATGTTTCATCAATTCGTCTTTAATTATATATAATACGACGTGGTTTTAATGTGAATCTCAAATTTGACCGCTGTACCGCAAAATTGGGCAGTAATTACGATTCGTACGAATCAAACTCACCACAATTAACACGAACCGATGATTTAGTAATTATACCGAAATGCATTAGAAAATACGATTCGAAAAAGCGACGGTTTTTAATTGAGTATATGATGGTCTCGTTATAATATCCTATTTTTCCAATCGTGTAATTAACGAAATATCAAAGATAAATTGCAAAAATATTGATTGAACAAAAATTACACGGAAATTGCAAATGGGTTTTTTTTTTATTAAGTATGATATCGTATTAACTTTTTTTTCCAGGAACAAATCTTTCAAGGCTCGGCCTATAACCAAGAAATGTTATATCTCCACTTAAATCACATCTAATATTCAGGCACGGACCCAAACTTTACCAAACTTAAATAGATAATGGTGACATTAAAGTTTTATGCCAAAATATTAATAAAAATAACGAAAAAGTATGTTTCCATCAGAGGTTACTGATCGTATTATTTTCAACTGAGGCAGAAGTTCAATCGCGGAAATGAGAAGCATCAAGAAGCCACGGTTCACGTACGAAAGTATAGATAATTTCAAGTCCAGAGAATGATAATTAAAATAAATTTGATTTTTCGTATCTTTCAGCTAATCGACGAAAATTCCCTTCTTTTTTTGCATCGCTATTTAAATAGCAACGAGCTGATTAAAATCGTTGTTCACGCGGCTTATACGAGGTCTGTTCAAAAAGTATCGCGAATTTTGAATTTCCGCGAGCTACGTATATGCGATTTTCGATTTTTTTGTGGCGTTAGGTTGGTACTCGTGTCCCTCACTTATGCTGAAAAAATCGGCCGTTTTGAATGTTTAGTTAATCGTTGACAGCTGTTTTGGTTGGACGTGTGTTGGCTTGTCTTCGATTTTTGCCTATTTCAAGAAATGGATCAAAGAATCTGTATCAAATTTTGTGTGAAAAACAAAATTAAGTGCGCGGACGCATACCGAACGTTGACTGTGGCATATGGTGAAGCTACCTTGGACCAAAGCAACGTTTATCGGTGGTACAAAATGTTCTCAGAGGGCCGAGAAGATGCGAACAGCGAAATGCGTTCCGGACGCCCGAGCACATCAACAACAGACGAAAACATTGATGAAACGAAGAAAATAATATTGGCCAATCGTCGAATCACCGTTAGAGAAGTTGCTGAGGAACTAAACATATCGATTGGCTCGTGCTATTCGATTTTTACAAAATTTTACAAAATTTTTACCAAATTGGCCGCGAAATTCGTGCCAAAATTGCTCAATTTCGAAGAAAAACAGTGTCGCGTTAACATTGCTAAGGAGCTGTTGGACTCGGTCCGCGACGGACCAAATTTCCTCCAGAGGGTTATAACTGGTGACGAATCATGGGTTTATGGTTATGACGTGGAAACCAAAGCTCAATCATCGCAATGGAAGCTGTTTTTTTTTGGAATAGGCAAAAATCGAAGACAAGCCAAAACACGTTTAACCAAAACAGCTGTCAACAATTAACTAAACATTTAAAATGGCCGATTTTTTCAGCATAAGTGAGGGACACGAGTACCAACCTAACGCCACAACAAAAAAATCGAAAATCGAATATACGTAGCCCGCGGAAATTCCCGATACTTTTTTAACAGACCTCGTATATACAATATTATATATTGAACGACACATCAGTGGGGTACAGAGCACATTGGTGTTTCGATAGTGGAAAGAGCTTTTTTTTTGTCTTTCACTACTGCCCACTCGACAGGTGGTACTCGCCGTATCTAAATTCTTATCGAACAGATAATAACGCATAATAATAACGCATTTTCAGCATAAGTGAGGGACATGAGTACAAACCTAACGCCACAAAAAAAAAATAAAATCGAAAATCGAATATACGTAGCCCGCGGAAATTCAAAATTCGCGATACTTTTTGAACAGACCTCGTATAATACGTATACATGAACATGCATGTAGGTTCAAATACATATAGTATATACGTGGAGCCTGATATGACGATCGAGTTTTGTTCACGGTAAGAGAATCGACCATACGTATCGTTATCGCCGTCCACGCGCCTCATTGCTTCCGAATTCACAGCGATGCGGAAGAATATATAGCGAGAAAAGAAGCGAGAGAAAAAAAAGCAACGATTTTTCGATCGAACGAATGTATGTGTGGCGCATGGACACAGGAACCTAGCGATATATGTTCGTTCAGGCATGGAAGCTTTGCAGTGGGGAACGAAAGAAAAAAAAAAAAAAAAAAAAAAATTGTCACCACATGCGGAAAAACCGAGAGCGGGAAGCGATGGAAAAGGGGTGAAAGAAAGGGTGGAAGAATGGAGGGTAACGCATATATATAGTATAGTGTTACTGTGACTGCATCCATACGTCTTATAGAATATATATATACATATATACCTCGTACGTATTATTAAACCACAAGCAGAATTTCCGATGGTTTGAGAAGGGCTCTTTTTCTCTCTCTCTCTCTTTGTCTCTTTCTCTTTCTCTTTCTGTCTCTCTCTCTCTCTCTCTCTGTCTATGTCTCTTCCTCTAGCATCTCTCGTTTCTCGCCACAAAAAAAAACCACCGTTCCCTCTCGTTTCGGGGATAGTAGGAGCGCGTGGCGCACCGTCGCGACCCTCATTCATCATAAATGCAATCAGATCGTATTACGCGCCATTACCATACGCCGTGAATCTTCTATACGTATATAGCGCCCTTTCCAGGCTTCGCTTTCAGGGCGTCGCTACACTCTACACCATCCCCCTCGCCGTCGAATATTCTTTCGGACTTTCTCCCTCGCAAAACCGATAATTGCTCTCGCTCACTTTTTTTTTTCCATCGTCCTCGGTTCCCGAGTCTCTAGTGAGGAATGTCACGAAAAATTACACGGACAGCAAAAACGATGGAAAATTTCTATATTTCCGCATTTTTTATGCTTGCGATTTTGTAAAAAAAAAAAAAAAAAAACATCATGTAAAATTACAATTTTCCACGTGGATAGATATATAAATATGCATAAATGTGCGGGTTTTATGCCGCGAGCGTTATATCGACGAAACGACGCGTCATTCCGCCACCGATATCAACCCCCGAAGCCTTCACTCTCGCGTTTCTCTCTCGACCGAACGAGGACTAACGCAGACACGCACACACATACGTATGCATCCGTAAACGTATATATATATCGACTGCTGGAAAAAGGGCGTAACCGATGAGATTTAAGATGAAAAGCGATGTGAGTAGTGACCTTTTGTTTGTTAGCAATCGATATGTTTACTACTAGCTTCTGCTACAATATTCGTCGTGCTATTACGTATTCTACCGTCAGCAACACAGGATCAAGTATATGCATGTGAGTCTTTCAACAGAGCGTTTTGCCCACTGATGCTGGCAACCACCCGGTATAGAAGAGACGCTACAACGTATCGTATATACATATATGTGTATGAAAATGTTTTCAGAAGGAAAATGGACGTAACGAGAGTGATGTAACACGTGGGAGCGTTGCGACATACGACCTTTTCATTCTAACCCTCACGATATACTCAACGTTCTCTCGTGCTCCAGCTTGTATCCAGACATGCTTGCAAAAGTGTATCTATATAGATTTAACAATTGGTTACCCATATCTATAAACGAGCCTTTCTACGTCAAATCAACGTACGCGGGACTCTGTTGGGGCGATTGAATTTTTACATCGCTCTTACACCGCTAAAATGCATCCGGTTGAGTTTTTTTTTCTCACTAATCGCTATCTCATAATGATTTTTAAGTGAATTCCAACGATTTTGACGTAATTCTGAAAAATTCGGAGAGAAAGACTTGTTCGTTTTGTATGTTTTGTTGTCACGCTATGTAAACAAGGAAATCTACCACTAACGATGAATTGTCAATGCTTTTTATTCCCGAAATGTCAAACGATTTTCCTATAGAATCTTGAAGTACTCCTAAATTCGAAAAAATTATGAAATTTGTATGTTCTATCTGAATTTATAATTCGAACGATTTTGACGTAATTCTGAAAAATTTGGAGAGAAAAGGTTGTTCGTTTTGTAAGTTTTGTTGTGTCGTTATGTAAACGAGGAAATTTACCACTAACGATAAATTGTGAATGCTTTTTATTGCCGAAATGTCAAACGATTTTCCTATCGAATCTTGAAGTACTCCTAAATTCGAAAAAATAATGAAATGTCTGTGTTCTATCTGAATTCATAATTCAAACGATTTTGACGTAATTCTGAAAAATTCAGAGAGAAAGACTTGTTCGTTTTGTAAGTTTTGTTGTGTCGTTATGTAAACAGGGAAATCTACCACTGATGATGAATGGTAAATGCTTTTTATTGCCGAAATGTCAAACGATTTTCCTATCGAATCTTGAAGTACTCCTAAATTCGAAAAAATAATGAAATTGCTGTGTGCTACCTGAATTTATAATTTAATCGATTTTGACGTAAGTCTGAAGAATTCGGCGAGAAAAACTTGTTGATTATTTAAGCTTTGTTATGTGTCGTTATGTAAACAAAAAAAATTTTCTGCTGACGATGAATTATGAATGTTTTTTATTGCCGAAATGTCAAACGATTTTCTTATCGAATCTTGAAGTACTCCTAAATGCGGAAAATAATGAAATGTCTATGTGCTATCTGAATTTATAATTTAAATGATTTTGACGTAATTCTGAAAAATTCAGAGAGAATAGCTTGTTCATTATGTAGGTTTTGTTATGTGTCGTTATGTAAACAAGGAAATCTACCACTAACGATAAATTGTGAATGCTTTTTTATTGCCGAAATGTCAAAAGATTTTCCTATTGAATCTTGAAGTACTCCCCAATTCGAAAAAATGATGAAATTGCTATGTGCTACCTGAATTTATAATTAAAACGATTTTGACGTATTTCTGAAAAATTCAGTGAGAAAAGCTTGTTCATTATGTAAGTTTTGTTGTGTCGTTTTGTAAACAAGGAAATCTACCACTAACGATGAATTGTGAATGCTTTTTATTGCCAAAATGTCAAAAGATTTTCCTATTGAATCTTGGAGTACTCCTAAATTCGAAAAAATAATGAAATGTCTATGTGCTACCTGAATTTATAATTCAAACGATTTTGACGTAGTTCTGAAAAATTCGGTGAGAAAAGCTTGTTGATTATGTAAGTTTTGTTATGTGTCGTTATGTAAACAAAGAAATTTTCTGCTGACGATGAATTATGAATGTTTTTTATTGTCAAAATGTCAAACGATTTTCTTATCGAATCTTGAAGTACTCCTAAATGCGGAAAATAATGAAATGTCTATGTGCTACCTGAATTTATAATTCAAACGATTTTGACGTAATTCTGACAAATTCGATGAGAAAAGCTTGTTGATTATGTAAGTTTTGTTATGTGTCGTTATGTAAACAAGGACATTTTTTGCTGACGATGAATTGTGAATGTTTTTTATAGCCGAAATGTCAAACGATTTTCCTATCGAACCTTGAAATGCTCCTAAATTCGAAAAAATAATGAAATGTCTGTGCGCTACCTGAATTTATCGGGAAAAAAAATTATAAGAAATTGTAAAAAATGGTCGAAAGGATGGTGAAATTTTTGAGCTATATCCGAGAATGACCACAATTTCGCCTTTGATTTCTTTGCGACAAAAAAATTTCGGCCAGATCGAGTTCGGATTGAATTACCCATATATACGTGCATTCATATATATATTTGTGTTACGTATATAGATATACGGTTGGTGTAGTATATCCATAGCACCCGTGCCGGGTAGTAGCACCGACGACGGCACATGGCATATCGATCACCCCCCTTCGCCCCTCGACGTCCCTCCGCTATCACTCGTCGAGCGAGAAAGCACGGATGTGGAGTAAGAGAGCGAGAGAGTGATAGGACGAGAAGGAAAGCGGATAGAGCTCTCTCGTAGTACACGAGAACGGAGAAGCTCGAAGCTTCGTCTCTCTAGCAGGTAGTACCATTGCTGTATAAGCTCGTATATGTATGTACAAAGATATATAAGCGAGCACACGACACACGTCGAAGTAGTATAGTCCAGTATAGGACAGACATGGGCCTGACTCGCCTCTGATAACTCACAACTCGCACCGATCTCTCAATTCTCTCTCTCTCTCTCTCTCTCTTTATAAATATATACATATATGTGTATGTAAAGTCTAGTGCTTGTCTTTCCTTATTCACGTTTCGTTTTCGGTTTTTCTTTGCACATACTGTATATGTAGAGCGAGGCAAACAAGAGGTAGACTCTCTGTGACGCATCAATTTCATGTTCTTGTTGGTTACGCAGGTAGTGCTTGGGGAATGAGATGTTTCTTTTTTTTTTTTTTTTTACTAGCAAGCTCTCAAAAAATCTGGAAAAACAGTGGATACTGTGGGACATTTCCTTTCGTAACACAGAAAGAAGAGAGTTTTGGCATTTCAGAGAAAAGAAAAGTCTTAAAAGCATTTAGTAAGTCAATTAATTGCCGTATCCACAAGTCCACTTAGATTTCTTGACAAATCCAATCTGGAATTGCGAAAAAGGTGGCGAAAGTTGAGAAATAATTTTCAACGTTTGTGAAATCACGCAATATCTTTGCTTACTAACAATAAAATGTCTTCCATTAAGGAATGATCGTCGGGAATTCTTTAACAAAAAATCATCAAATGGAAGCAATGCGAACGCACTGACCAAATTCATGAAACTGTTGACACGCACGCGTCAAGTCCGATTACTCGTCACCAAATCACACAAAAGTTCCCAAACAATCATTAAGACAATCGTATTCGCCTGGCAATCGAAATCCACTCGATAATTCTCATAGCCCTTAAAAAAAAAAAAAAAAAAAAAAAAAAACAAAAAGCCCTCGCCGTTATCCGTATCCTCGGGTTCGTGCGTTAACTAACTTGAAACCTCTATGTAATTTCACATCGGCGTACGCGAATCGTAATAAAACGAAGCGCGAAATAAAAAGAGAAAAGGATAAAAAAAAAAAGAGAGAGAAAAGAAAAATAGCTCGCCATTCGCGATGTTCGGACCACGGTGCGAGAGTGTAACGGCCTGTTAGGTCGGTCTTTCCTACACCGTAAAAGTGAAGAAAAAAAAACCAACGTGTAGAACGGGCAAGAGAAGGAAGCTTGAAAAAAAAAGGCGGGAAAACGGTGAGAGAGGAGGCGCGCGAGAACGATTAAGCTCGAAGCGCGCTTGCACAAAAGTACACATATCTATAGCGTTACTTTTTTTTACGACGTATATATATATATATATATACATAGTTTTACTGCTGGTACAGAGTGGTCGTGAGCGTGAGCGGAGGGGGAAAAGGGAAGAGGGGACGAATCGATTTCGCTCGAGAGCCTGGTCGAAGCGAACGTCGGTGTGTGCGCAACGAAATGCATGAGAGCGAGAGAGAAAGTGGGGAGGGATGATGGTTTGGCGCTTATAATCTCCGCTGGATGCGAAGCGAGTGAACGAGAGATGGAACGAGAGAGCGAGATGCTAAGGGCGCGAGAGGGCTCCGGGAGGGGGGGGGGGGGGGAGAACTCGGGTCATTAGATCGATCGCTAAAAGCCACGCCTAACGGGTGGTTAGCATAACGACGCCGAGAGAGATAGAGAGGGAGAACGCGGAGGAGACACACGCCGCGAGGCAGAGTCAGCCTCATTAGTGCTCGATGCGTTTCCGATACATTTGCCACGTCGTATGCTCGCTCTCGCATCATACATATATACACATATTATTATGTATGTATAAGGAATCTTGGTTTCATATTCATAGACAAAAAGGGGAAAGAGAGATCGTTTAATGAACCCGAGTTATTCCACGCGCGGGAAAGAAACTTAAAAAATTGTCAATCAGAAAATCGACAAAATTTCAACATTTTTCTTTACGATCTTTGCACAATGATTTTTTTTTTCTCACGCACTGTATGGGTTTTTCGACGAAGGCTTTAATAATAATCCCACAGGTTAGCGTTTAATGTCGTACGAACAATAATTGTGATAAAGTAAAAGAAATAATGATAGTTCTCAAGAATATGCGTTGAGCTGTAATGTTAACAAAATTACACTGTTTTTAAGGTGAAAAATAAATAAAATAGTGCTCCGTTCGTTGAACATGTTGCGAAAGTCAGGGACAGAATATTACCGAAAGAATATTGTAACCGAATGTTAGAGGATTTTAAAAAATACAATTTGATTCTTCACCGTGTCGGCACTATGAGATACAGCAGCCTCAATTCGGTAATGATAGATCATTTCCGGTGATGTCAAAAGCAAAGGGTGATTTCGATTGACCGATAGACCACTTGATTCGATTTTGCGTGAACCGAGAGAGAAACCATTATTGGGATCAACTATGTACAAACGTTTATATAATATTCCTATGTACATTAATATATTATATATATATATGTATATATATATATATATATATATATATATATATATATAGAGAGAGAGAGAGAGAGAGAGAGAGAGAGATATGTGTGATATAATTATATAGCTGTTAATAATATATTGAAGATGCTCATAATGGAGACGACCGAATTTCAACCGTAACGATAGAATATTACCACACACCTACCGAAGGGCTACGTTCGAACAGGATATTGTGTCGACAATAGTTGGATAAACGAATAGATATATATTTAAGGGGAAAAATAGGGTTAGGACAGCGTTTTCTCAATGATTTTCATGCATTTTTTTATAGTATAAAAAACGAATATAATTTATTGAAACTTTGAGAATATTTCATACATATACTTAAGTATATACTATAAAATTTTTGAAGAATTTTCTTGAAAAACACCGGGGATATTAGCGACCCCATATTGCAGGTCACAATCAGACTCGGCATTTTGCGTACATTCTGGAAGCCGCAATTTTCATCTGAAATCAAACGAGGTTGGAATTTACTTTTATTATATGTCTCTCTTCTATATGAACCTAAATGCTATGAAAAAAATAGAAAATTGAATTTTTTATAGGGGTCAAAACAAAAAAGCATGATTTTTTGCCATTTTATACCACTTTATTTGCAAAAAAAAAATTATTTTAAATAATGATAATATTCCGATTTTAGGTTCATATAGAGCGCAATACTATGAAGAAAGTAACTGCCAATTTTCAAAACGATTGGTTGAAAACTTTTCAAACTAGCGTGTACGCAAGTTTAAAAAAAGTCGTTTTCAGAAAAACGCGTTTGAAACACGTGGCGCGCTCAGGGCCTGAAGGAGAGCTACTCACTTTAATGGCTTATAACAATAGAACGAGTCGGAATTTTCATTTAAAATTTTGGGAACATATTTTTCAATACTTTTACTAACAATTTATGAAATTAAAAAAAATCGATTCTTTTAACCGTCTAACCCTATTTCCTCCCTCAAGGAGTTATACGCAGTCAGGAGACCGTCAAAAGGCGATTTTTCAAGAATTTTTCCTGGAAAGACATTTTAATTTATTAGCGTAAAAATTTATATACGTATTGTGGTAACTTTTAACTTAATTTTCATATTTTTTATTTGTAAAAATAATGATTTTTAAAGCTACTATAGCCAATCTCCGGGAGATCCTCTGAAAAAAAGGTGTCTGGCGGTGAGCACGATATCTCCGGTTCGGATTATTCAAAATAAAAAAACCAAAAAGATTCTATTAGTGGATAGATAAATCTAGGTATTCATCGAAGGAATCGTCGAAATTTTGATTTTTGACAAAATGGCGGCTCCAAAAAGAAAAAATTCCAATTTTGGATCAAAATTTTTTCGTTGAATTGTTTAAAAAATAAATAAATAATTATCGGAAATTTTATTCCTTCGATCAATACCTGAAGAATATATCTGAGAATGTTGTTTTGAAATTGCAGACCGACCGGTTGAGCCGTTTTTGAGAAATCGTGCTCACCGACTTTGAAAACACCGTTTTGAGAAAAATGCGTTCAATGTTTAGGCCGCCTACTTTGTAACGCTCCGAGCGTCCTTACAAATGTGCATGTATCTCCAAGAATATTTACCGGATCGATTTGAAATTTTCAGAGAATATACTCGAATATATGTACATTCCGAATATGCAATAAAAAAAATCGATTTTTTTAAATTTCCAACTGCGTATAAACCGTTAAGACTATTGGAGTGTCAATTTTTTATCAAGCGTTCAAAAAAAAAACCTTAATTCTACCGTTTTATTTATCGATCCTATCGATCAGAAGGAAATCTTGAATATATAATATTAAAAAAAAACGATTCATATTCGACGAGCACGAATCTCTCACTGTCGTTCGTGTGGATCTCGCCAAAATATTCTAGCGAATATTAAAATATTAATTAAACCGCCGGCGGCTGGGAGCTTCCCAGACGACCAGAGATAGTAAACCAATTAAAGACGGCTTCTTCGAGGCCTCTTAATTCGTTCCAGGATCCGCGGCGAGCGTTTTCCCGCGATCCTCGAGAGTTTTCCTCGAATAAGAACTTTTGAATCCTCTGGTCTCTTCATCTATCATTTTCACTCTAATACACACACTCACCTCTCTCTTTCTACCTCTTTATTGTCACATCTCATCTTTTTGATGCAGACACTCACGAAAACGATCGACGTAGTTTATTGATTAAAATATAAATTTCTTTAATTCATCATTATTGATAATATGTAATCATTGACGAATGATGAATTAATAACATTTATTTCATTAACTTTATTTGTCGGGTGAGCTAGTAAATTAAATAATTGCGAGTAGATCGAAAGAATAAAATAGAAGTGCATCAGCGATCCTAATTGACTTTAATAATTTTTCTTATTTGACGATGTCGTCTTATACAGCCTGAACGTTCGATAGAATTGCGATGTACTCGAACGTACACTCTTCTTTTGGACACTCGACAGTGTACAAAGGGCTGTTGGGAGCGAGAGAGAGAGAGAGACAAAAAACAGCGGGAAGTGGATCCTCGAAACGTAAAACCGCGCGATCGAGTGACGCGCATTCCACGTTGGTTGATGTTTAAAGAGATTTTCGTTTCTCTTTGACGTGACTGGGCAATGAGGTCTCGAATTCGTAGTCATGAAATCGGTAAATTATAGTCAGTTTGGTCGCGTTGCTCGTGTGAAAAGCCATGAAATGCTGCATTCATCTATTACGAGCGACTAGTCATTGTGAAAAACTTAGGGAAGAATTTGAAAAACAAATTTTTTGTTCACGTTTCGCTCCATGAAGGCATCTCTTACATAACGAATAAATAATTCAGTTGAGTATGACGTAAACTTTGAAATCGAAACAGGCATTTTATCATGAAGGAATTCCATTTGTCAATCGAACGTTTCCGATCGGATACTGCCTTTGTTGGGTTTGTTAGAATAAAAATGCAGACTGTTATGTCACAGCAACTGAAGTCATTTCATAGAAAGGCTTCAGTCACTTTCGAGAACCAAACCGTAGTCTGGTCTAGAGCGAGATTTTTGACGTCATTTCTAATGTGCAATAACGTTTGAACCGTTGAAGTTGTATTGATGAAAATTTACCCGTGCATTTATTGATCCTTAGAGAATACTTGTACATAAAAAAAAATTATTTTAAATATTTTCATGTAGTTTTTTGCCTTGTTGCAACATGGTGCGCCGAAATCGGCGCCCACTCTGGACGATGTTGTATGCATCTGAAAAAAAAAAAAAATATATATATATTCTCAATCTGTATGAGTATTCTGAGCACTGGTAGCAGAGTTGGTACTTAAAAAAAATTTTTATCGAGTCGAAAAATAATTTTGCCGACATTTTATAACTCGTCGAATACCCGAAATTGTATGAAATATCATTAATGAAAGTTCAACAGGCCGCCATTTTGACAAAAAATTTTTTTAAGTACCAATTCTGCTACTAGTGCTCAGAATACTCATACAGATTGAGAATATATATATATATATTTTTTCAGATGCATACAACATCGTCCAGAGTGGGCGCCGATTTCGGCGCACCATGTTGCAACAAGGCAAAAAACTACATGAAAATATTTAAAATAATTTTTTTTTATGTACAAGTATTCTCTAAGGATCAACAAATGCACGTGTAAATTTTCATCAAGACAACGTCAACGGTTTCAACGTTATTGCACATTAGAAATGACGTCAAAAATCTCGCTCTAGAGCAGACTACGGCCGTAACGAATAAGAAGATGACATTTCTAGAGATTTTTAAGTTTTGGACCGATCGATGAAGCAGCTATTGACATTATTTTTTTGACTTTGATAACTATTTGAAAAAAAAAAAAAAAAAAAACTGACATCCCGCTTGATTTTTCTTCGGAGCACGAGGACGTTGAGAAAGTGAAGGGGAGTGGACGAGCGTGTTGAGCTCGCATTGAGTGGACGATGAAAGCGAAGGGAGCGGGAGTTGAGAAAAGCGCGTCATAGAGTGCAAGAAGAGGCGATTCGAGTACCAACAGCGAGAGGGAGAGCGAGAAAAGTGTGCTCTCTTTCTCTCGTATCATTCCCCCGAGCTGGCAGTAGAAACGTCGGTGATGGCCATAGCAGGAACGAGAGAAAGACGCTTCGATATCTCTGACGTGGTAAGGGACGGAAGCTGGGATTATCCTGTGAAAGCCTCAACAATACCTTGCGGAGAACAGGGTGAGGGAGGGGCATTAGCAAGGGAAAAAGATTTAAAAAACGTCGAGCTGAGCTCTGGCGAGTGAAAGAGAAAAAAGTGGGGCGTTGGCCGAAGAACATCTACTACTAATCGCTTGCTCGAGCCCTTCGAAGAATTATATGAATAAGAACTAAAATATAAGAGAAAAAAAATTTCTTCGTTCTTGCATCAGGAGAATGAAACGTTACGATGGAAAAAAAGTTTGAAAAAACCTGTCAAGGTGGCTCATGACAGCGAGCTTTTCTTTTTCTCCAAGAAGTGTAGAATATCCCTTACGTGACTTTCTCTATGTATGTGGAACGGCTCGTCGAACTTGCTTCGATTGGATGATGTGACTGCGAAGAACGCGAGATTCCCGGTGCCTCTCTCTGGAATTTCACAGAGATTCATTCGACATGAGAATCTTTCATATGTCTACTGAATATATTCTATATAATATTGTCCATATGTGCGCTACTATACATATACGGAGTGGACAAGATCCGGCGTTTACTCTCGGCGGTTCTTTTATTTCCCCGGTCCACCGGGCGAAGGATAAGGGTGGAAGACGGTATATGACAGAGGGAGAGAAAGAAAAAAATAGATAGAAGAAAGAAAAAAAAATAACGCGGGAAAAAAAGAGAACGAAGCGAGCTGGTGGACGAGACGCGGTCTCGATCACCGCACCTTCCTCCCCCGGTGTACGTATAGCGACGAGACGAGGAAAAGAGGTGAAGGAGGGAAATGTGAGGCTGTAGGTAGAAGAAGAAGAGCCGGAGAGGATGAAAAAGGATGAAAAAAAGAAGTATCGAGTAAAAAAAAAAAAGGAGAGAGAGAGAAAGAGAGTGGCACGAAAAAGGAACAAGACTTGTCCCACGTAGAGGAGTAGATGGAGCGCGAAGAGGAACCCAGAGCGATATCGGGGAGGGATGAAAAAAAAAAAAGAGATGGAGAGAGTGAGTGGGCTGTGTTCGTCGTGCGCCGATGCTGCCTATACCGATGGTGGAGAAAAGAAAGAGAAAAGAAATGAGGGAGGAGTGGAAGAAACCCAGAGATCTTCCTGCCGGGTTTGTAAGAAGGGTGGGGGCAGTAGAGAGAGAGAGATGGAGTGAGAGAGCTCTTCTCGTCGTAGCAGCTCCGATGGAAAAGAAAAAGGTGCCGAGGGAATGGAGAACCCGCTCGCGTTTTCTATGTGTGTGTGTGTGTGTGTGTGTGTGGATGCTGGTGGTGCTATACTGCGACTGCTGTTCTAAAAGAACTAGTGGAAAGAGAATGAGGAAGAGAAAGAGAAAGAGAAAGAGAGTGAGGCAGCGAGACCAAGAGAGTCACACGATGGAGCCACACAGCGGAGTCGAGCATCAGGAGGGTGCTGAGAGGGCTATGGGAAAAGATCGCTCGTGAGGGAGGAGTACGAAACTACTGAGGCCGGGTATACGAATCTCCAGTAACTACGTATACATATACAGTTATACCTTTTATTAAATATATGTATAGAGATCGATTGCTCCCAAAGAAAGGACAGTAACCTCACGGGATGAGATTGGCGCTCGGTCTTTCTGGTTGTTAGTAATCCTCATATATTTATGTGGATTA
Source organism: Oxytorus armatus (assembly GCA_958009045.1). Classification (NCBI taxonomy): domain Eukaryota; kingdom Metazoa; phylum Arthropoda; class Insecta; order Hymenoptera; family Ichneumonidae; genus Oxytorus; species Oxytorus armatus. Next base: position 28,303,300 of record OY253747.1, read on the forward strand.
CTAACAATTACTAACATGGTTTTTTTGAGATGCCAAACGAAAAAAAATTAGTAACTTTATTTGACCCACCCTAATATTGTATATTAGGGTGGGTCAAATAAAATGACTAATTTTTTTTTTCCTCGATATAATGAAAAATGTATTGTTTGGCATCTCAAAAAAGGCCACTGCAAGTATGAGCCCTTCGTATTTAAATTAAGAGGTCCCTCATCGCCAATTTTCATTTCCCATTTAAATAACATGGAAACATTTTTTTTTTAACTTTGGAATTTTATTAGACCCAAACCGTTGATGTTAGGAGAGTCTTTTAGCACATTTTTGTAGAACATTTGATGCTCTACAAAAAAGCTCTCTTGTGTCTAACCGATAAAAGTAACCGTACAAAAAATAATCGGTGATAATTACCTCTGGATTCTATTTATCTCGTTTATTAGTACATAAATTTCAATTTTTTTTAAATTTTCGTTATCAATATGAATAAATATACTACTAATTTATACTACTAATATATACTACTAATATATTACTAATATATACTACTAATATATTACTAATATACTAATATCCTACTAATATATTACTAATTGTTTTCAAACAAATATGAGAGAATCCAGAACTAATTATCACCGATTATTTTTTGTGCGGTTACTTTTATCGAATAGACAAAAGGAGAGCTTTTTTGTAGAGCATCAAATGTTCTACAAAAATATGCTAAAAAACTCTTGTAACATCAACGGTTTAAGTCTAATAAAATTCCAAAGTTTAACAAAAAATGTTTCCATGTTATTTAAATGGGAAATGAAAATTCGCGATGAGGTACCTCTTAATTTAAATATGAAGGGCTCATACTTACAGAGGGTTTTCTTGAGATGCCAAACAATACATTTTTCATTATATCGAGGAAAAAAAAATTAGTCATTTTATTTGACCTACCCTAATATATATATATATGTATACATAAAAGTAGGAGCAAGTTGAAATTGAGAGGGTGGAAGAGTCAACGTAGAAAAAATTAGTCTGACCACCACCACTTGCCGATCCTAAATGAGTTCAAATTTATTCTCGAGTTTGGGCTTCATACGTGAAAAAAGCTCGAATCACGCATTAACCCAGAAACAGAACAATATGGCCAATGTATTTATAATTGTAGAAATAAATTATTGAAATTAACCTCGAGAATATAAAATTGTTTCGGACGATAATAATTTCAATATCCTTGCAGCCACGAAGCTTTCATGTTGGCAAGATTCGTCTTTTTAGATTTTGAATTATTGAATGATCGACGTTACTGTATACATATACATATATATTAAATAAATTAAAGTTGCAATTCGGGAAGAAGTACACGAGGGAAGATAAAATTGTTAAAGAACCAACGAAGAAAAAATGAAATGCTCGGTCACCATTAAGGGGGGGAAATAGGATTAGACGGTTCAAAAAATCGATTTTTTTATTTCATGAATTGTTAGTAAAACTATTGAAAAATATGTTCCCAAAATTTTAAATGAAAATTCCGACTCGTTCTATTGTTATAAGCCATTAAGGGGGGAAATAGGGTTAGGACAGCGTTTTCTCAATGATTTTCATGAATTTTTTTATAGTATAAAAACCGAATATAATTTATTGAAGCTTTGAGAATATTTTATACATATATTTAAGTATATACTATAAAATTTTTAAAGAATTTCCTTGAAAAACACCGCAGATATTAGCGACCCCATATTGCAGATCACAATCAGACTCAGCATTTTGCTATTTTTTCAAACGCGTTTTTCTGAAAGCGGACTTTTTTTGAACTTGCGTAGACGCTAGTTTGAAAATTTTTCAACCAATTGTTTTGAAAATTGGCAGTTACTTTGTTCATAGTATTGCGCTCTATATGAACCTAAAATCGGAATATTATCATTATTTAAAATAATTTTTTTTTCGCAAATAAAGTTGTAAAAAATGGCAAAAAAATCATGCTTTTTTGTTTTGACCCCTGTAAAAAATTCAATTTTCTATTTTTTTGATAGCATTCAGGTTCATATAGAAGAGAGACATATAATAAAAGTAAATTCCAACCTCGTTTGATTTCAGATGAAAATTGCGGCTTCCAGAATGTACGCAAAATGCTGAGTCTGATTGTGACCTGCAATATGGGGTCGCTAATATTTTATAGTATATACTTAAATATATGTATAAAAATTTTATAGTTTATACTTAAATATATGTATAAAATATTCTCAAAGTTTCAATAAATTATATTCATTTTTTATACTATAAAAAAATTCATGAAAATTATTGAGAAAACGCTGTCCTAACCCTATTTCCCCCCTTAATGATCAACAAATAATAGGAAATCTCGTCGAGGAACATAAAATTCGTTCGTAAGATAATTATTTCGGTACCCTCAATCATAAAAAGCTCTGATATTACAGGAAGTTAAATTTATCGATTGCAAATTATTAATTAATCGATTTTTGCATAATCCACGAAAAATCCTTCGATTCCGGTGATATTCTTGATCGCGATGGAAATAGCGAGTTGTCTGGCGATATCGCGGGTAAGACAAAATATTGAAAGAGAGGAAGAGAGAAAAAGTTGGCTTTATACGTCTCGTGGGCATTCGAGCGGAGTACGTCGCGGTGTTCTTTTACGAGAACGCGCAAGAGAGATAAAGCGTATAGTCGCAAAAGCTGCGGAATAGAGTATGATGTATAAAAGTCACGGAACACAAGAGAAAGAGAGAAAGAGAGAGAGAGAGAGAGAGCGAGAAAGAGGGATGTCGTCGTCGCGGGTGTGTATTCTTAGGGAGCAAAGCCCGAGGTCTCTCCTGTTCACGAAAGCTTTTATGGCTTGTGAACGGCTCTCGTCGTTGCCCTGACTCCCGTGCGCCTTTCATACGAACATGCAGCTTTTCTATGTCCTTGTAGACAACTAGATCTCTATATATGTATATTTTCTACCCTGCTCGTTCCTCCTGTATACCTCTTGTACTTCTAAAGACACAATACTACTTCTATAAGTAGTCTACTGGCATATATGTGTATATAGACATATATATGTATATAAGAAAAGTTGTATCGTGTATGAGTGAACTCGAGCACGTATAATCAACTTTACCCTACCCCCTTTCGTCATCGCAATTCGTCACTAATTCTCTTGCGTCTCTCTCCATTTTAAAAGCTCTTCGAAGCGATTATTATGAGCATGGGTTTTTAGCTTCGGATACATACGACTACAAATTAAATGCATCTGCAATTCCAACATCGTATTTTCCTTTTCCTCGCAAAATGTAAATTAATTGAGTACAAAATGAAAGAATGACATGTTTAGAATGAAAGACTTATGAGAAATTTATTGACAATTTAATTCTTCAATAAATTCCAATATATTTTGTTCAAAGTACAACATGCTCTCCATGTTTCTGTACGATCATCTCTTTTGATATCGCAATACGTCACTTCTAGTACCTGTGTATCTTTCTCGTACGAAAGCACTTTGCAGTAGTTGCATTTATCGAAAATTGGCAGTTTTATTTCAACGAAATGACACCGAGTACAATTGTGTCGAAATAAAATAAACTTTACCGATATAAATATCGTCTCAAACGAACAATTTTATTTATTTTTCTCAAAATTTCATTTGGAGCTTCATCGTGTACACATTCTATAAATACGAGCAGACGTTTTGCTGTATATCACGATTATTTTATAGATAGAAAATGAATTGTTGGTGAGGGAAAAATATCGTCATGGCGAAAATGCTCGTATAGTCGGCTATCGCTCTTCCTCTTTTTAACAATACCAGCTAGACTAACGCGTAACGCATGTACTGGTGTGTGTTTGTGTCTCCATGAGGCACAGAGAGCAAACCGAGCGTAAATTTTCTCTGTATGTACGCAGCTCGGCTATGCGATATCGCGCGGGGTGGCGACGTGACGGTGTATGCGCTCTGCGTCGCGTGCGGTAAAATGTGCAAACGCGTGAGAGCCACCCAAGTGGACCACCGGTGTGACTGTGCTCCCTCTCTCATCGCGATTCAGTTGGAGAGAAATACGAGAACGAGAGAGAGAAAGAGAGAGAGAGAGAGAGAGAGATAAAGGGAGAAAGAAACAAAGCACAAAGTTCGAAAGAAACGCATATGTGAAAAGCTTGAGAGAGAAATATTCGAAATACGCCAATAAAGTTTCTCTCCGATGTCTATCGTTCGCAGTAACAATTATTCTAATCCTTATTACAAAAGAAAAAAAATAGAAAGATTTTTCATCCTAGCAGAATTAATGATTAATTAATAAAAATTATTAATGACTAGCTGTGCCCCGCGGTTTGACCAGCGTTAAATTTTCGTTCCCCGATTCAACGCGTCGCCACTGCTCTTTAGGGTCATAGTGTAAAGTTATATGGCGTAAAGCCTTCCTGAATAACCGGGCTTTCTAATGCAAAAAGAATTTTTCGAATAGGATAAGTATTCCCTGAGATTAGCGCGTTCAAACAAACTCTCCAGTTTGATTTTAGTATAGTATAGATACAGTAGTATAGCAGTAATATAGTAAGATTAGGGTCATAGCACGAAGTTATGTATCCTAAAGCCTTCCTGGATAATTGGGCTATTTAATGCAAAAAGAATTTTTCGAATCGGATAAGTATTCCCTGAGGTTAGCACGTTCGAACAAACTCTCCAGTTTGATATTAGTATAGCATAGATACAGTAGTATAGTAGTAAGATAGTAAGATTAGGGTCATAGCACGAAGTTATGTATCCTAGAGCCTTTCTGGATAAATGAGCTATTTAATGCAAAAAGAATTTTTCGAATCGGATAAGTATTCCCTGAGATTAGCGCGTTCAAACAAACAAACTCTCCAGCTCGATTTTAGTATAGTATAGATACAGTAGTATAGTAGTAAGATAGTAAGATTAGGGTCATAGCATGGAGTTATGGATCCTAGAGCCTTCCTGGATAAATGGGCTATTTAATGCAAAAAGAATTTTTCGAATCGGATAAGTATTCCCTGAGATTAGCGCGTTCAAACAACTCTCCAGTTTGAATTTAGTTTAGTATAGATACAGTAGTATAGTAGTAAGATAGTAAGATTGGGGGCATAGCATGAAGTTATGTACCCTAGAGCCTTCCTGGATAAACGGGCTATCTAATGCAAAAAAAATTTTTCGAATCGGATTAGTATTTCCTGAGATCAGCGCGTTCCAACAAACATACAGACTCTCCAGCTTTATTATACTAGTAAGATTAAGTATCATTTAAATATACAGCCGAGACATAGATGCGGAAATCTGTAAATCTGCAAATTGGAATTTTGGGAAATCGGGAGGGCGGAAATTTGAAAGTTGTAAAGTGCGAAATCTGTTAATTTGGAAATTAGAGATTGGAGAATTAGAAAGTTGAAACTCGGAAAGTGGAAGTCTGGAAAATTGGGAAACTGGAAACTTGGAAATGTGTAAGGTGAAAATTTGGAAACTTGAAATCTGAGAAGGGTAGAAGAGGAAACGGAAAAAAAACAAGATAACAATACGGCGAAAAATGACAGACAGGTGGAGAAGAAACAATGGAATAGAGGAAAAGGAGAGGAAGATGAACGGTAGCTATGCGAGGAAGAAACGGAAAATGGAAAAATGGAAACACTGATATAGGGGATAAATGTGAGAGAAGGGATTGTAAAAACCCGAAAAGGGTATACAAGGAAATAAATAACTGTAGCTACTATAGCCGATATAAATGTTACGAATAATATATTAGGTATGACGAATAATGAGGCAATGGCAAATCACTCGAAGTAATTGTTTGATGTTGAAGTTAATTACATTTATTCGAATTTTAATGAAAGTAGTAATTAATTACCAGAGTAATTTTTCCGCCGCCCAACTCTGACACTGTACATATATATGGATACGTCAGAAACGCGTTCTCGAGTTAGCCCAAAGTCTCCTGATGGCAGAAGTGTGTATAAACGTATATAGCGTGTTATTCTCGTACCAAGAGCCAAAGTTCTCTCTCTCTCTCTCTCTCTCTCTCTCTCTCTCTCTTTCATAGACTTCGGTCTCTTTTCACGTAGATATATATATATATATATATATATATATGTATATATAGAGAGAGAGAGAGAGAACGAAAATATGTCTGTATATGTGGTCTACCCTCGTAGAATTCGCGACCAGACACGAGGGAATCGCGAACTCGAAACTTTGGTATACACGGCAGTCTCCCTCTTTCTCTCTTACTCTGTGGCAACTCTAAGGGAGGCTACCTTGTAACAATCCGAGCTGTGTCTCTCGTAGATACAGAGAACGCAGCTTCCATCTACATACAGAAAACACACACTGATCGGCGACCGGTCAACTCCAGAGAGGACCCGAGAACTTTGAAGTAACGCTCTTGTCTCTTTCTCTCTCTCTCTCTATCTCTCCCTCTCGGCGAACACCCCTCATGACTCTGGCTACTCCACCATTTCCGACACACCATAACCTGAATGTTTACTGTATATGTCGTCGTCAGGCACAATATCAGCGAAGGACTTTCGGACAGTGAAATTTTGTCAACTTTAAAAACGCTCTCGATAAATTTTTTTACATTAATTAAAAATTCATTACCGGCAAGAAAATAATATTTCATCGATGATCTTTTTTATCTTTGATCTTTAAGGGGGGAAATAGGGTTACGACAGCATTTTCTCAATGATTTTCATGCATTTTGTTAGAGTATAAAAAATGAATATAATTTATTGAAACTTTGAGAATATTTTATACATACATTTAAGTATATACTATGAAATATTAGCGACCCCATATTGCAGGTCACAATCAGACTCAGCATTTTGCGTACAGTCTGGAAGCCGCAATTTTCATCTGAAATCAAACGAGGTTGGAATTTACTTTTATTATATGTCTCTCTTCTATATGAACCTAAATGCTATCAAAAAAATAGAAAATTGAATTTTTTACAGGGGTAAAAACAAAAAAGCATGATTTTTTGCCATTTCTTACAACTTTATTTGCAAAAAAAAATTATTTTAAACAATGATAATATTCCAATTTTAGGTTCATATAGAGCGCAATACTATGAAGAAAGTAACTGCCAATTTTCAAAACGATTGGTTGAAAACTTTTCAAACTAGCGTGTACGCAAGTTAAAAAAAAGTCGTTTTCGGAAAAACGCGTTTGAATAAATAGTACCAAGAAAAACAAGCAATATCAGGTCGCTAATATTTTATAGTATATACTTAAATATATGTATAAAAATTGTATAGTATATACTTAAATATATGTATAAAATATTCTCAAAGTTTCAATAAATTATATTCATTTTTTATACTATAAAAAAATTCATGAAGACTCTTTTGCTAGAAGAGTTGCCTTTACTTACACGACAAACTATGTGGTATCAACATGACGAATATCCAGCACATTATTCATTGATTGCACGAAGGCAACTCGACGAAAAATTTCGAAATCGTTGGATTGGACGCGGCGGTCCAATATCGTGGCCAGCTCGTTCCCCAGACCTAACACCTTTGGACTTCTTTCTGTGGGGAACATTGAAAGATAAAGTGTACAAAGAAGTACCAACTACACTTGACGACATGCAACAAAGAATTATTACAGCCTGTGCATCAATAAGTTCTGACGCTGTAAAACTTGCGAGTCAATCAATCGAATAAAGAATCCAATATTGCATTAATACTGACGGTCGTCATTTCGAACACTTACTATAAACGTAGTAATTTTATTTACTACCGAAACTGTAAGTATTATCGCCTTTCTGTACTTTCGGGAATTTTTTGCGATTAAAGCGCCGTCTATCACGAATCGAAAAAAAAATTTTGAACAAAAGTTTCGTATTTTTGTATGGGGAATCCGAATCTACAATAAAAAATGGGGGTTCCCATTTAAGATTTCAAAGTTGTCCCACCCCCGGCCCAGGGGGTGGGGGTGGGGGTGAGTACTTTGGTATCATTGGATGGCCCCCTTCGTACTGTGCAATTTTGATTCAACAAATATTTCTGTGAACCTTATAGTTTCGAAGATATCTAAGGTGCTAATAGTTATTGAGACACCCTGCATATTGGGATGAATTGTTAATTACAAATGTGTAGGAGGGGTGTGTGTGGTGATTCGGTGCTGGTTGTGGTACGAAAAGACGAATTTATCATAAGAGTAATGCACAGTATTTATTCATAACCAATTACAAAATTAATTAGTAAAAATTAGTTGGCGCGGTGAATGAATTTGTGACTTGACAGAGAGTCGGTTGAGTTGTTGTCGCGGCGCTTGTTCGTTAGGAACTCCCCTCGTCAACAAGAGAATTCCTGATAGTCTGCTTGTTGACGGAGAGAAAATATCGAAGAGAGGGTAGGAAAGTTTTTACGAGAAACCGAAGGTTTAGAAAATGCAAGAGCGCGTGTGGGCCCTTTTTGGTCGCCATAAGAGACTCCCCGTAAAACAGCCTCGTCTCGGGAGAGACTCGACTGGGACCCGTAAGCACTCGAGTTTTATGACAGGGAAAACTGAGACACGGTTGTTCTATTTTGTAGACGACGAAATGAAAGGAGTCAAAGAAATAAATGCGTGAGAAAGAATCGAGTCTTTACAAAGAAATGACTGTATCGAAGAAAATGCATATTGGAAATGAAATAAAATGAAATAAAATAAATGCGTGTTTATATGCGACCAGAGAGTGGTGGCGACGCCGTCACCACAAATGGCAACGACAGATTTTTATTCATTCCGCAAGACGAGGGATTGAATTAATAAGATATCAAAGATTTAGGGAATGAAATGATTTTTGTCGATCAGTATAACGATCATTCCGCATCGGTTAAATCAACGCGTCAATTTTGATCTCGCATCGTTATAATCGATAGCATCGCGCTCAAACAATACCGACAAAACATAGATATGTCGACGGAAAATGCGAGTACGTCGGAAAATTCATTCGGAAAAATGATTGTGCCGCTTTGCCGACTGTGGAATGTCTTTCGGCGTGAAATTTTCGCGAAACATTGGCTCACAGGGGAGAAACAAAAAGAGAACGAGAGAAAATATACACGGTTGAGTATCGCGTTATATACCGGGAGAGCGATTCGCTCGTGTGCCGGAACATCCGGAACTTCGGGCGCCACGAGCGCTTCCGGTGCACCGTCATTTCCGGGTTGGCCTGTAATTTTCATCCTGGTATATAACATTCGTTGCCCAGGCTCGGCTTGGAAACGAAACCCCTTGCACCAACATCCCCGCATTTGTGCACTCTCTATCTCTCTTTCTCTCTCGTTTTGCCCTGTACCCCCCGTTCTTTTCACCCAAGCCTCTTCCTCTCCCCTAAACCCTTTTACCGGCTTATATTCGCTCTAACTCTCCCCGCTCTCTGACCGTGTGTGTATCGGCACGCCGGTCGTTCTCTCGCCCCAACAAACGAGCTTGCAAATGGGAAGAAAAAAAAAACGGACGAGCATACCGGGCGTGTTGCGCGAAGAGAAAAAAAATGTAGCGCGAAAAAGCGACGATCGAGAGACAACGAATGGAACGATGAATGTTAAAAAAAAATATATAAAAAATTAACCAGCATATTAAAATTCGCTCGTCATAGTTACAAGCGATATCGCGAAACCGTTACATCCGCAATCACGACGCTTCCGGTTCGTACTTTGACTCGCGTACTTTAAGGCCGTAGTCTGGTCTAGAGCGAGATTTTTGACGTCATTTCTAATGTGCAATAACGTTTAAACCGTTGAAGTTGCCTTGATGAAAATTTACACGTGCATTTATTGATCCTAAGAGAATACTTGTACATTAAAAAAAAAAAATTGTTTTAAATATTTTCATGTAGTTTTTTGCCTTGTTGCAACGTGGTGCGCCGAAATCGGCGCCCACTCTGAACGATGTTGTATGCATCTGAAAAATATATATATATATATTCTCAATCTGTATGAGTATTCTGAGCACTGGTAGCAGAATTGGTACTTAAAAAATTTTTTTATTGAGTCGAACAATAATTTTGCCGACATTTTATAACTCGTCGTATAATGAAATATCATTAATGAAAGTTCAACAGGCCGCCATTTTGTCAACAAATTTTTTTAAGTACCAATTCTGCTACCAGTGCTCAGAATACTCATACAGATTGAGAATATATGTATTTTTTTTTTCAGATGCATACAACATCGTCCAGAGTGGGCGCCGATTTCGGCGCACCATGTTGCAACAAGGCAAAAAACTACATGAAAATATTTAAAATAATTTTTTTTTTTAATGTACAAGTATTCTCTAAGGATCAATAAATGCACGTGTAAATTTTCATCAAGACAACTTCAACGGTTTAAACGTTATTGCACATTAGAAATGACGTCAAAAATCTCGCTCTAGACCAGACTACGGCCTTAAATCGAATACGGAATATATTTCGTCGTTCGAGTACTTCGGCGTAATAGATCAATTTTCGTTTTAATTACGAATGAAAAGAACGTCATATTGATAATCAGCGAGAGGTGTACCATGTACAGATTTTAATTTCCAAACGAACGGACCAAATTTTGCTCCAAGTAATTTATGTTCGATTCAATTGGAATTTTTTGCAGGTTTCAAAGTCTGTATAAGACGAAAAGTCTTCCCTTGCGACGCGTGGAGTCGGAAAATTGTGAATTTCTTGCTAGTACTCAGTCAATTATACAGATATAATTGATAATAAATTATTACTATTGATAATTCGGTCGTCCTGGGAGCCATCTCGGAGAAAATTTCGAGAGACAGGACGAAGAAGAAAGCTCGCCTGATATTTTTCTGATTCGAATGCCAATGGCGAATCTCACACTTCGCCACGATTCTAGACCACTGTCGTTTGTTCATTCGGCACAACTCGCGAGATTGCCCTCGCGATTACTATCGCTAACATATCTATATAGAATAAAATGTCATCGTAGTGCATTCACCATCGCGAGAGTGCCACATGCATTCGTAATGCGAGCTCCAATGCTCTGCTCGCGATTTCTCTGACTATTATATTTTTCGTTCTCTCTCTCTCTCTGTGCCTCGTTGCTAGTCATCAACCAGCGAGACACCGGAAGCCAGGAATGGCATCAGAGCCATACGCTCTCTTGTCGACCCGTGTTCTGTCATATCACACTCGTTTTGTCTCACGTTACGGCATTTTCGAATCACTGCTACACGAGAGAGAAAGAGGGAGAGAGAGAGAAAGAGAGAGATACTCCGAACTCAGATTTCTGGGTCATCTGAGCGCTGATTACACGTCAGCTATATACAAACCATGTTGCAGTTATCGAATCAGTCTATATATACCGTCTGTGCAGAATGCTTGATGTAGTAGTCTGGTAACTTAAGCCGATTTTCATGTCTTTTTTGGAGGGCGTTTTTTTGTAGGAAAATGAAAATGAATCGTTTTGGATATTTAGGATGTTTTTATTTACATATTAGAGATACAAAAAAAACATTTTTTGAAAAAATTTAATAGTTTATTATTATTATTATTATTGATCGAAGTTGGCACCTCGAAAAAAAAGCGCGTGGGTGACCCCGGTAATTTTGGCTCTTGATGTTATCTAAAATAAAAAATTCTTGATAATTCTTAATCTATAGACATGTCATTCTGGTCGGAACTACTGAAGTTTGGAAAAAAAAGTTTTTTTCCAAAGTCCGACATTTTGTTATTTATCCATGAAATTTAACTTCAGTAGTTCCGACCAGAATGACATGTCTATAGATTAAGAATTATCAAGAATTTTTGATTTCAGATAACATCAAGAACCAAAATCACCGGGGGTCACCCAGGCGCTTTTTTTTCGAGGTGCCAACTTCGATCAATAATAATAATAATAATAATAAATTATTAAATTTTTTCAAACAATTTTTTTTTTGTATCTTTCATATGTAAATAAAAACATCCTAAATATCCAAAACGATTCATTTTTATTTTCCTACAGAAAAACGCCCTCCAAAAAAGACATGAAAATCCGTTTAAGTTACCAGACTACTACCTTAAGGGGGAAATAGGGTTAGACGGTTAAAAAAATCGATTTTTTTTTAATTTCATAAATTGTTAGTAAAACTATTGAAAAATATGTTCCCAAAATTTTAAATGAAAATTTCGACTCGTTCTATGGTTATAAGCCATTAAAGTGAGTAGCTCTCCTTCAGGCCCTGAGCGCGCCACGTGTATAACCGAGCGGTCACTATTTTTTCAAATGCGTTTTTCTGAAAACGACTTTTTTTGAACTTGCGTTCACGCTAGTTTGAAAAGTTTTCAACCAATCGTTTTGAAAATTAGCAGTTACTTTCTTCATAGTATTGCGCTCCATATGAACCTTAAATCGGAATATTATCATTATTTAAAACAATTTCTTTTTCGCAAATAAAGTTATAAAAAATGGCAAAAAATGATGCTTTTTTGTTTTGACCCCTGTAAAAAATTCAATTTTCTATTTTTTTGATAGCATTTAGGTTCATATAGAAGAGAGACATATAATAAAAGTAAATTCCAACTTCGTTTGATTTCACATGAAAATTGCGGCTTCCAGAATGAACGCAAAATGCTGAGTCTGATTGTGACCTGCAATATGGGGTCGCTAATATCCCCGGTGTTTTTCAAGAAAATTCTTCAAAAATTTTATAGTATATACTTAAACATATGTATAAAATATTCTCAAAGTTTCAATAAATTATATTCGTTTTTTATACTATAAAAAAATTCATGAAAATCATTGAGAAAACGCTGTCCTACCCCTATTTCTCCCTTAAAGTCTTCGTTCCTGAAAACCTATATACTCAAGTATCGATGCCTACAGGCATCCAAAGTTCAATAGAAATGATCCAAAGTTCCTTCAAATATGTGCCTTTGGATATATTTTTTTACCGCAAGCTCTGTCGCTTCAATTGCGAGAGAAAAAAAAAAGGTTTCATTGGACACGTTTATCGAGTTACTATAGATGACAAATATTTAGTTTCTTCCAAAGCTATACAAGTACATTTTAAGTTTCGATTACCTCAAATTTCTCATTTAGCCGAAAGCTCGTTTCCTTCCCCAGGCATAGAGTGTCTTAATATCTTTTTACAGTAGTTTTCAACCGATACTTCTTACTGAAATTCTCAAAAAGCACTCTTAAATATAGAGATATCGATGCTAACTAGAAGGCAGCCGTGAAGGGACAGCCCGGTAATTTTACTGGTTAAATGTGTAAGGGGTGAGTGAAGGTGAAAAAGGAGAGATACGCGAGAGAGGATGATGGAGAATAAGACGCTTCTATGTATATGGCTGATGGCGCTGCTGGTTTCGTTTCGCGAGATCCTGTAGAGATCTCGCTTTCTCTTTCTCTCTCTCTCTCTCCCTGCTTCGTCGTCCTTCCTTAATTATTAGACCCCGAGATTGCACGAAGGATCCGCAGCGGCGGAAGTGGTGCCGGTGGCAGCCGCCACGTAATTCCGCTTCCAACGGAGCCCATACTCCGCATTTCCTCTGTCTCTCTTCATTGCCAGTGGCAAATACGAACCCGTACTTCGTCCTTTCCCAGCATCGAACAGCCGTCCGACCTCACGGCGCAACCCCCTTTTTCCACCCTCCTCTACGCTCTCACTTTATCCCACGCCGTTCACTCGTTCTCCACTCCTCCTCATTCTATACGCGCTTATGCCTTCGTCTATTTCTCTGCTCGAATCGCTGATGACTTTTGCGAGATCTCGACAGTCTCTCTGCATCCAGGAGAGCTTGCACCATCCTCCACTCTTTCACTTCTCCGCTGCTCGTTCCCCTCGCTCTATCCTTCTTTATATAGATGTATGTTTCTCCATCAACGCCCGCATCAACGCCAGGATATAGTACTGCATAACCATGAACTGGTAGTATTACCGTGGCTGACGAAGCATTGGGAACATCTGAGGAACGCCTTGAGGGTTGGTCGCCGTTACGAAACACATCGATATCGCATTACTTTTTCCTTATATATTCGTGTACGAGACACACTTTTCGATGATGAAAAAACCGATATAGAGAATTGCTCGAATTGCCGAAAAAATATTGATTATACAGGGTGAGACACTAACTTGTTGCCACGTAGAATAACTCCGAAAGTACGATAGTAGTCGAAAATTTTTTGAAACAAAAGTTGCATGGGACAACGGGGGCTATCATATGGCGTTAGTTTTTTGTTGCTAAGTGGAGTCGCATCGGAGATTTCAAGGTCAACATTGTTTTTTCAGATAAAATGCTATGTTTTGGTACTTATTTTCTGGTAGCGGTTATCGAGACGAATTCAATGATGTTTTTTTTTATTTTTGATTTTTTTTTGTTTAAAAAAGTTTTTTTCTCTCTCGCCTATCGTACAAAATTTGACCGTGTATTTACACGGTACATTGTAGGTTTGATGAGAACGCCGTATTTAGTAAATATTTACTATTAACGCACATTTACATTACATTTTATCGTACAACGTATTACATTGTACTGTGTCTCGTACAAGACAACGATAGTAAGAATGGTAAGACCAGTATCATCGCATCAAGCGAATGTAAATGATGTCGTATTCTTTTGAAGAACAAACCGATATGCTTCTAATTTACGGAGAATGTCAGAAAAATTCAGTGAGAGCTAGAGACTTATACGCTGAAAGATATCCTGAACGTTCTCACCCTACACGCCGTACATTTCAAATTTTGTAAAACAAATTGAGAACAACTGGATCCTTAACCCGTCGGAAAAATAACCGACAAAAGAAAGTAACTGACGAAGGAACGGAAATTATTCTTGCCACTGTGGTTCGAGATCCTTGTGTTAGTTCGCGTCAAATTTTTTGAACAAAAAAAACCCAAAAATTTTTTTTTAAATATCATTGGATTCGTCTCGATAGCCCATATCAGAAAATAAGTACCAAAACATACCATTCTATCTTAAAAAACGAAGTTGACCTTGAAATCTCCGATGCGACTCCACGTAACAACAAAAAACTAACGCCATATGATAGCCCCCGTTGTCCCATGCAACTTGTGTTTCAAAAAATGTTCTACTACTATCGTACTTTCGGAGTTATTCTACGTGGAAACAGTTAGTGCCTCACCCTATATGTACATGACATAAGTATACATTAGAATAGTTATTATTTCGTAATGTGTATCATACATATAACTACAGATAATTATTCATCACTGTGCTTCGGACTAACCCCATCGACTTTATTTCTGTTGAATATCGTGACAAAAAGCTCAACTATCCAACCCTTTGGGCCTCTGGGGTGGGTGATGTCAAATCCCCCCCCCCCCCCCCCCCCCCCCCATCCCGATTGAGCGCGTGGACGTCGCGTGTTCGAAACCGGAAGCCTCGGCCAAGATGATCAAACTACATCCCACACGACTACCGTGAGTGTAGTTGTAGCGGAAACCCTTATCGAATTACGCCCCAATTTTTCACGGCTCGAGCGACTCAATCCCCCGTTACAATCAACAAGGATTACACGCCTTAATTCTACGTTATCCTTCATTTTTCTCATCGACATTTTCATCCTATTGGACGTGATTCGTACGTCTCCTTTAAGGGGGGAAATAGGGTTAAGACAGCGTTTTCTCAATGATTTTCATGAATTTTTTTATAGTATAAAAAATGAATATAATTTATTGAAACTTTGAGAATATTTTATACATATATTTAAGTATATACTAAAAAATTTTTGATGAATTTTCTTTAAAAACATCGGGGATATTAGCGACCCCATATTGCAGGTCACAATCAGACTCAGCATTTTGCGTACATTCTGGAAGCCGCAATTTTCATCTGAAATCGAACGAGGTTGGAATTTACTTTTATTATATGTCTCTCTTCTATATGAACCTAAATGCTATGAAAAAAATATAAAATTGAATTTTTTACAGGGGTCAAAACAAAAAAGCATGATTTTTTGCCATTTTTTACAACTTTATTTGCAAAAAAAAAATTGTTTTAAACAATGATAATATTCCGATTTTAGGTTCATAGAGAGGGCGATACTATGAAGAAAGTAACTGCCAATTTTCAAAACGATTGGTTGAAAACTTTTCAAACTAGCGTGTAAGCAAGTTCAAAAAAAGTCGTTTTCAGAAAAACGCGTTTGAAAAAATAGTGACCGCTCGGTTATACACATGGCGCGCTCGGGGCCTGAAGGAAAGCTACTCACTTTAATGGCTTATAACAATAGAACGAGTCGGAATTTTCATTTAAAATTTTGGGAACATATTTTTCAATAGTTTTACTAACAGTTTATGAAATAAAAAAAAAATCGATTTTTTGAACCGTCTAATTCTATTTCCCCCCTTAAGCAATCCCCGTAAAACATACCACGCGCGAAGACATTCTACAAACAAAAGGAATATTCTAGTTGAACATAGGTGGCTCGGAAAGTTGTAGTGAAAAAAGGGAATATTTCGATACGACGCGAGAACGAAGAGAGGCAAAAAAAAGCATTGGTCGATATCACACGGAACTGCCTACAGTGGGATTAGCTTCAATCCCCGCCAGTTGTGGACCTGAACATCGTCGAAAAAAGAGAGACAACGAAAAAAAAGTGGCAAAAAGTGACGTCCACCGTTGACAAAGAGATGGAGGGAAAAAGAACGAGCTCGCTCAGCTCAGCGGGGAATTTTATCCGTTATTACCTGGTCCGGTGACCGAGAGAGGGTCTCATCCCCTTTTTAATCCTCAACTCACCCCCAAAAGTAAAACGTACGAGTGGAAAGTAAAAGAAAAAAGTTTTCATTGTAAAAAAAAAAAAAACTGTAATCGATTTATATATCCTACGTCATATCATCGTTGGGTTTCTCCGGCGATCATTAGTCTTCTCTTTAATGAGGAGTGGTATAGAGTTTTCGTGCATGCAGAGATTTCGTTCGGCATCCTTTTCCCCCCTTCGAATTCACCGTTTCGGTATAGTATCTAAATATATAAATTTACACATATACCGTCATATACCGTCATATACCTTAGGGTGATTCTTAATTTGGTGATGTTGGAAATTCTTTGGTATTGTTCTTTGAAAGTAATCAACATATCCAGAAAAAAAATTGGGCGCAAGCGGAACTTTGTCCAATAATCCTAACCCACCCCACCGAGCTGTCGAATTTTTATATGAAAAAATGCATGCATTCAAAATTTTGTTAAGAAAATTGTTTATTATTTCAAAACTATTCATGATGAAAAAATTTTATATTGCGTTTTTATAGGAAATTTAATGCTCTACAAAAAAGGTTTCTTGTAAAATTCTTGTGAATCTAATATTTATCACGTTATTAGCAAAAAACTGTCATCATTTATTCCGAAAGTCCATCATTATGGACAAAACAGGAGTTCGACGTCGAAAAACTGCAATGTATTCTTCATATGCAATTAGAAATATGAAGAGATACGTAGTGCACTCAATAACAGTATGTGAACGATATTTAACTTTTCAATGATATCAATTTTATTATCGTTCATGATAAATTTTTCTTCATTGATCGATAAGGACATTGATTTCTTTATCAGTTCCAAATCGATGGCTTTTTTCGAAAGATTTGAAATCAACTCTTCATTTTTTGATATCGATGGGAGCGAGTAGATTTCTAATGAAAATTATTTACAAGGCTTCAAAATAGTTAAAGGAATTAAAGTGGTTAACGATGTTGCAGAAAGAGGAGTGAAACTTATTACAGAGTACAATGATCGTCTCACTTATGATGAAGATCAGAAACAATTCATTGTACAAATAATTGAAGAATATTAAAAAAAATATCCTGATATTAACAAAGCAACTTTGCTCCAACCGATGTAATTCATTATTGTAAGTTGATTTTTAAAATATATGACATCATTCATTATAATTCACAATAAAATTGATAAAATTGAAAATTTGAATATTGTTTACATTTCATTGTTGAGTGCGCTACGTATTTCTTCATAATCTTATATACAGACGAAAAATAAATTGCAGCTATTCGACGTCAAACTCCTGTTTTGACCATAATGTTCGACTTTTGGAATAAATGATGACAGTTTTTTTGCTAATTACGTGATAAATATTAGATTCACGAGAATTTCACAGGATACCTTTTTTGTAGAGCATTATATTTCCTACAAAAACGTTATATAAAATTCTTTTATCATAAATAGTTTTGAAATAATGAACAATTTTCTTAACAAAATTTTGAATGCATGCATTTTTTCGTATAAAAATTCGACAGCTCGGTGGGGTGGGTTAGAATTATTGGACAAAGTTCCGCTTGCACCCAATTTTTTTTCTAGATATGTTGATTACTTTTGAGAAACAATACCAAAAAATTTCCAACATCACCAAATTAAGAACCACCCTAATATACCTAGAGGAAAACGTGGGTATTATGTACGAAAAGTGCGAGAGAGGGTTTCTCGCAGGAGCGCGATATTCGGGATAATATATTGGACGGCCCTCTCTCTTCGACGGCCCTCTACCCAAGCGCCCTCTCGCGCCACGACTCTGTACGATAGCGACCGCATGGCACGACACGCCAGTTTTGCCGCACCAGACTCGCGCGCTCGGTTCTACTCGAACTGGGGTGGCGTCTGGCGTCGCTATATAGCCGATTGGCGAGGCAGCGGGGTGGATGGGGGTGAGGTTTATGGCTGCTGCTCGACTGTTCCGAGTTCCAACGGGGGTTTTTGCGCGAGGTTCGTGGGACTCGGATGGGGTTTTGGGAGGGACATTCGATGCCGTAGTGGTAGTGCGCTCACGTTGAGTACCGCGATCCCCGCTTGCCGGACTTCACACGAGAGAGCTATGCTCCATTTCCGTCCGAGCAGCTCCCCCGAGCCTCAACGATCTCCTACTCACACACACACACACACACACACACACACACACACACACTTGTCACCCCTCAAAATTCTCGTTACACAACGTCCAGCCATGGACTCGCTGTCACGGTGCTCGATATTATAGCGCCGGGAGTCATCTTCTTTCCCAATCTCCCATCGGAGAAACATCTCCCTCGAAAAGAGTCCTAACTCCCCTAGCCGCTCGACCCGAAACCCATTTCCAAAATCTTTCGATCTTTGTCGGGTATTTATTTTATTTTTTTCTTGGAATTTTTTACGCTGGCTGAGTTCTAGTTTAACTTCTAGTTCTGTTTCTAGTTTTACTACTACGAGTAATGTTCATGAAATGATCGTGACACGTTTTGGGAAGTACAAGAAAATATGGAAAATTGCGATCTCGATCTCTCTGCGAACGATACAGCGTATAGTGTTCTGTCCTTTTTCAAGTTGTACGGGGTTGATATCAGGCCTAAATATCCCCCGTTAACCTTATTCTTCGTTCTCCCGCCACCCGAAAAAACACGAAAGGTCTGAGTTATCTCCATTTCTCCTTACTTCCCTGCTACAACCGCAAATCCACTTCTCGATGCTTTTAATCCTGTGAATCACTACAGACCCAACTGGGATGTGATTGTTATCGTCGTCGCAAAATCCTCGGGCTTTTACCCTTCATTCGTCCCGTATCAGATTCGCCACGAGTTTGTTTGGTGTCTCGTCCAAAGAGAAACCTCCCGAGCGCATACTGTGAGATATTCTATATATGTACAAACGGAAAAAGCATATACGTTCGTTGTTCGAAACTACACGAGAAAGCTCAGTATATCCTCGCGTATGTAACACACAGCTCGTCGTACTCCGTGGTTTCATCTCGAACGCACAAACAAAAAAAGATACCGGTAAAGCGAGGGACATCAACTTCGAGAATTAAACAAGGATCGAGGACTGCAGGCTGTGAAATGACTATGAAAGAATAAGATAAGATGAAGAGAGTAGGTATGCAGTATGGATTTTGAGATAATCAACCTGATTAAACCCTTTCCAGGAAAAAGATTTTCTTGAAACAAGGCGACGGTGTCGTAGAACAGATCGTGAATAATCCCAGAAGTGTGGACATGCGCATTTTTTCATAAATGGTACTTGATGAAGAACAATATTAACACATATATGGTTCAATGTTGACGCGCTCCCAGTAATTCAAATTCTCGTCGTGGGGAAGATAATTTTTTGTTCATATCGTGCGTTGAAATTCATCGCACGAAGATGGTGTATGTATAAGAGGCAGATCGGAACGGAATAGAAATTCCAGAGGGAGAGAAAGAGAGAGAAGATTTGGTCTCTGGCGGATGGAGAAACTCGGAGATCGCGGAGTCGCAATTTCCTCCGGTGTGCTACTCGAGATCAACCAACCGCCATCTTATTCAAGCCGGAAAGAGAGTATTCCGGTGAGACGATGGTATATCAGTCGCTGGTCGATCTAACGGTACCTCAGGACGAAACATATAGATAGTATTATATAGCCTTAGAGTGTTGCCCGAGTAAGATGAGAAAATCGAACGGACACAATTTTTCGTGCCTACCGGGAGTTGAAACTTTCGGGTTCCTCGTCATCTCCTCTCTGCCGTAAACCTATTAAAATGGACGCCACGTCACTTTTCGTTCGGGGTCACTGGAATCTACTATGTCATCACTCTGCCCCTACAGCCTGAGGCTTCAAAGCGATGTGGCAACAAATTCGAACCATCGATAATTACTGATCGTGGCAACCGTCGACTACTACTACTATACGAGGTCTGTTCAAAAAGTATCGCGAATTTTGAATTTCCGCGGGCTATGTATATTCGATTTTCGATTTTTTTTGGCGTTAGATCGGTACTCGTGTCCCTCACTTATGCTGAAAAAATAGGCCATTTTGAATCTTTAGTTAATTGTTGACAGCTGTTTTGGTTAGACGTGTTTTGGCTTGTCTTCGATTTTCGCCTATTCCAAAAAAGCAGCTTCCATTGCGATGATTGAGCTTTTGTTTCCACGTCATAACCATAAACCCATGATTCGTCACCAGTTATGACCCTCTGGAGCAAATTTGGGTCGTCGCGGACCGAGTCCAACAGCTCCTTAACAATGTTAACGCGACACTGTTTTTCTTCGAAATTGAGCAATTTTGGCACGAATTTCGCGGCGACCCGTCTCATGCCCAAATCATTGGTAAAAATCGAATAGCACGAGCCAATCGATATGTTTAGTTCCTCGGCAACTTCTCTAACGGTGATTCGACGATTGGCCAATATTATTTTCTTCACTTCATCAATGTTTTCGTCTGTTGTTGATGTGCTCGGGCGTCCGGAACGCATTTCGTTGTTCGCATCTTCTCGGCCCCCTGAGAACATTTTGTACCACCGATAAACGTTGCTTTGGTCCAAGGTAGATTCACCATATGCCACAGTCAACATTCGGAATGCGTCCGCGCACTTAATTTTGTTTTTCACACAAAATTTGATACAGATTCTTTGACCCATTTTTAGGAATAGACAAAAATCGAAGACAAGCCAAAACACGTCTAACCAAAACAACTGTCAACAATTAACTAGACATTAAAAATGGCCGATTTTTTCAGCATAAGTGAGGGACACGAGTACCAACCTAACGCCACAAAAAAATCGAAAATCGAATATACGTAGCCCGCGGAAATTAAAAATTCGCGATACTTTTTGAACAGACCTCGTATTAACGTACATATCGTCGACAGAGTATTGAAACCAAACTTTATCACATCAGCGTTCAACAATTCCGAAGGAATCGACACAGAAATATGCTCGGATATTTGCAACAAACCTCCATTCAATTTATACGATCAAGTGTTTTCTGTGGTAAAATTTGTGGGTAATAACAATTGAGTTTAAAACTCTCGTACCAGCACCGGCTGGTTGTTGCGGTGGGGCGAACAAAATTTAGCCTCAGGCTACCCGCTAATTGAGACCCCTCCAGGGCCAACATATATTGACGATGGAAACTTTTAACTTCGTTCCTTCTGCACATGATTATTGTCTCACGGAAATTCTGATCAATCTCACGCACGAGGTAAAACATAATTCGCTCGTAATAAAGTGTAACCGTGAAATATATCACGTAGACTTGATTTCTGCTGCTACCCGTGTAAAAAAAATTAAGTCTACATTAAGTCTTTCACTTGGTCTACGAAAAGACTCCCCATTGGAACAAATGTAGCCTTGAATGTAGATTACTGAACTCGGTGATTAAATCCATTATAAGTCTACGAAAGTCTATATCTCTCGATAGTGTATGATACGTTCCATATTGAGTTTACTGTAAGTCTACAGGATGTCTATGTCCGATTCTTCGAGCAGGATTACCAACAGTTTGCCCGAGGTAATGAGCATAGATTTTAATATAGATCTGATAGACCTCACGTTCACGATCGCAACTCGCAAGTAAATTTAAGGTACTAGTCTGGTAACTTAAGCCGATTTTCATGTCTTTTTTGGAGGGCGTTTTTTTGTAGGAAAATAAAAATGAATCGTTTTGGATATTTAAGATGTTTTTATTTACATATTAAAGATGCAAAAAAAAATTTGTTTAAAATTTTTTTATAGTTTATTATTATTATTGATCGAAGTTGGCACCTCGAAA
Source organism: Oxytorus armatus (assembly GCA_958009045.1). Taxonomy (NCBI): domain Eukaryota; kingdom Metazoa; phylum Arthropoda; class Insecta; order Hymenoptera; family Ichneumonidae; genus Oxytorus; species Oxytorus armatus. Next base: position 28,325,732 of record OY253747.1, read on the forward strand.
AAAAGCGCGTGGGTGGCCCCGGTGATTTTGGCTCTTGAATTTATCTGAGATAAAAAATTTTTGATAATTCTTAATCTATAGACATGTCTACTATCTATTAAAAAAAAAAGTCTATTATAAGTCCACACCAGGGCTACTATCGTTTTTTAAAGCCAGTTTATCTGAAGTCTCAAAATTACGCCGATTATGGACCTCAATGTACACCTAGTTGGTAGACTTATAATCATGTCTGGATGACTTTTTCAAGACTTCTATCAGCGTTCTCCTACAAACTACCAATTTTATACTAAAGTCTACGAGGGGGGACCCAAAAAAAACGGGAATTGCGCTGCGGCGGGGAGGGTGAGTAGGGGAACCCATTGCTCGACTAGTTGTCCGTTGGGGACACGTCTCCTGAGTTAGTGTGCGAAGTTCTGTCGCCATGAGTGCATCGGTTCGCCCGTGGGAATTTTTGTAGTGAAACAACTTTTTCCATTTCGGCGAAAATGTGATGGCCGATTGTCGAGAGCAACGCGCGGCTGTGAAATTTTGTTTCCTGTTGGGGAAATCGGCCGCGGAAACTACTGTAATGCTTAAGACTGCTTATGGAGATGCTGCCCTAAGTAAAACCAGAGTTTACGAGTGGTTTTCACGTTTTAAAAATGGAGAAATGTCAATTGAAGACCAACCCCGTTCAGGACGCCCCTCAACGTCAAGAAGTGACGAAAACGTCGACAAAATCAATGCTCTCATTCATGAAGACCGTCGCCGAAGCATTGATCAACTCTGTGAGATGTCTGGGATATCATGGAGTTCAATTCAGAGGATTTTATCCAAAGATTTGCACATGAGCAGAGTTGCAGCCAAATTTGTCCCTCGCCTTCTCACAGACGAGCAACGGGAGCGTCGACTTCAGGCGTGTTTTGAACTTCAAATCAGCTCGAAGAGGACCCTGAACTTTTTCCCAAGGTGGTTACTGATGATGAATCGTGGTGCTATGGATACGACCCCGAAACAAAGCAGCAATCAAGCCAGTGGAAGACACCTCGCTCTCCTCGTCCAAAAAAAACTCGCCAAGTGAAGTCAAACATCAAGACAATGCTCATTTGTTTCTTCGATTGCAGAGGTGTTGTGCACGCGGAGTTCGTTCCCCCGGGTCAAACTGTCAACCAGAAGTTCTACTTGAAGGTTTTGAAAAGATTGAGGGAGAGTATCCGGAAGAAAAGGGCAGATCTTTGGCGCACAAGTGACTGGTTCCTCCATCATGACAACGCGCCGGTCAACGCCGCTCTCTCCGGGAAGCAGTTTTTGACCAAAAACTGCATAACACCAATTGTCCACCCCCCCTACTCACCGGATCTAGCCCCCCGTGATTGTTTTTTATTTCCCAGACTCAAAAGGGACATGAAAGGAAAGCGTTGTGCCACTGTGGAGGAGGTAAAACAAAAATCGCTGGAAGGCCTAGAGCTCATCCCGATAAGTGAATTTAAAAAATGTTTTGAACATTGGAAGGATCGTTTGCAGAGGTGCGTTGTGGTCAAAGGAGAATACTTTGAAGGTGATCAAAATTTGGTGTAAAAATATTAAAAAATAAAGAAATTATGACGAAATTCCCGTTTTTTTTGGGTCCCCCCTTGTATAATCGTTAGAATATGCAGACTTTTGGCATACTTAATAAATCGATCGCACACCTTTTATAGACTTGATATAAATTTTTAGTGACCTCTTCTACTGCAGCCAACTAGGTCTACATCAACGTCCATAATCGCCGTAATTTTCAGACTTCAGATAAACTAGCTTTAAAAAACGATAGTAGACCTGGTGTGGACTTATAATAGACTTTTTTTTTTAGTAGATAGTAGACCTGGTGTGGACTTATAATAGACTTATAATAGACTTTTCCGGATACAAAGTCTAGATTTCAATACATAATAAATACATCGGACAAACTTACCTTAAATTTACTTGCGAGTTGCAATCGTGAACGTGAGGTCTATCAGATCTATATTAAAATCTCATTACCTCGGTCAAACTGTTGGTAATCCTGCTCGAAGAATCGGACATAGACATCCTGTCGACTTACAGTAAACTCAATATGGAACGTATCATACACTATCGAGAGATATAGACTTTCGTAGACTTATAATGGATTTAATCAGCGAGTTCAGAAATCTACATGCAATGACATTTGTTCCAATAGGGAGACTTTTTGTAGACCACGTGAAAGACTTAATGTAGATTTAATTTTTTTTACACGGGCTCTTTTTGTCTATCGATCATTGCTGAACGAATTTAGGGGTCATCTTGAGAATGAAATGACGAAGATCATATTTGTTACATACGAACAATCTGAAAATCAGAATCCTTCTTAATATTTTACGCCCAATAGATATTGCGTACACATGGTAGCCGCAGCAATGACAACCAATACTGTGCAGCAATGTATGAACAATACAAAGGAACAAGAAAAGAGCTGCCTCACACCACATGGCTTAGTCGGCCAGTCGTATTGCTCGGTTTGCAGCATAAGGAACGGATACGGAATGTCACGGGAGTATGAGTGCAGAGCACGCTTCCATTCTCGTCGGGTCTATATATAGTAGACTCTTACCTAACCCTGGTGCGCGATGTTCGCTCGTATACGACAGAACTAGGAGCTTGCTCGGCCGAGACCGCGGGTGGCACACCTCGCTCTCACGACTGCGGAGAGGCCACGGTTGAATGTATATGCCCTGGCGATATTACTATACGGTAAAGCTGAACGCGCGGTGGTTCTCTCATTCAGCCCACCCTCTCATCCTTCCGCTTTCTGATAACACACACACACACACACACACACACACACACACACACACACACACACACATACATGGAAACCCCTAGATATATATACGTATCGTTGGAAAGGATGGCAGTCTGTGTCGAGCTCCGTTTCGACGCCAAGCTCGCCCGTTGGGTTTCCCTCTGGCATACCCAAAGCTCTATCTCACCCTCTCTCTGGCTCTCCGCACTTGGCGGCCTTTTCCCACTCCACCGACCCTTCCACGTCGTCGTTCTCCACGTTCGCCATATCCTCTCTCCCTCGTTCCACTCTCTCTCTTTCTCTCGCATTTGCGAACCAGAGGTTCGTGCTCTTCCAGTTCCAGGCTTCTCTGGAGCTTCCTCCAGTGACGACCCTCAACGCGCTCCAACCCCTCCCCACGACGGAGCTCGCTGGTATACGCTCCGACGACTATGCCGCGGCGTGATAGCCCATGTACCCATATCTACGTTTATGTGCACATATATGTATATATCCGGTATATTATATGATTCTAGTATATATCGCGGTATATACTGAACTACCGTGGCTACAGACATATATTTCTAACATGGACTTAGCAATGTCACGGGTCTAACGTTACCTCTATAACTGTCCTCCCGTTCGGAGTTTGAAGTTTCGACTACATGGTCAAGGGATTCGATCGAATGTTCATACACGCGACCGAAGCTCTATCCTACCCCCTCGCCATATGCTTTTCCGAGAGTCGGACATAGTTTCCCTCGGTTGAAATTGCGTTACGTTTCCCTCGGTTGAAATTTGAATCACACGCGGAACTACGAAAGTTTCTTGCGTTTCACAAGCATGTTCGTGCAATGCGAACATTCGAACTACGCATATATGAAGTTAAAAACCACGAGGCCCCGGTGTGATTCATGTATTTAATGCATTAGAAAAGCTTTTCTTTCGTTGTTCGCTGTAAATACTCGCTCGTTACTGTCATTATTAGCTAAGAACGTATATTCCATCACAATGCACAAAGGAATGTTCGATTCACCATCGTGGAAGGTGAATATAGAGGGGAGAATTAAAGGCAGATTCGAAAACCCTCTGGGGAACTTTTTCGGACTCGAATGAATAAACGGGGTGAATGGTCAGACTCCTCTTCGTCACAAGAGTGATCGGTTTGGCCGTCAACATCGACGGCGACCATGTTACCAATCTATTATAACGGGGAACTTGATCTATATACGTTGTATGTGAGGTTCCAACAACGAAGCACATTATAACGACTGTTAGAAAACAAAAGGGCGTAACCGAAAGAATTTAATTCGTTAAGTAATGCCCTTTCATTTGCTAGCAGTCGATATTCAAAACACAGTATATGTTCGATCTATTATATACCGTATTATGTATATCGTCTAGTATTCTGCGCAGTAACATATGCCGAGGACGCGGTCCCGTTCGTTCGTAATGACGAAAGAGAGAGAGAGAGAGGGAATGAGCGAAGGATTAGTAGTGGATATAGATATATAGTAGCAAATATACGCTGTATATAGAGAGTATAAATGCATACGTCACAGGGTTGACATGGCGGTGCAGATAGATACAAATGTGACACCGTGGCGCGACCTTCCTTCTTGCTGTTGGTAGCGTTGGTGAAGCACACCAGAGGCAAACCAACGACGTGCAGCATTCTATCGCTTTCTCTCTCTCTATCTCTCTCTGGTTCCAACCAACCAACCCTGTGCTTTCTAGCCAACCTCCACCACTTTAACCTCTCGTACACTGCCGTCGCTTCGTGCTTTCCACCCATCTACCCGAGTTATGCCCTCATCCCTTTTGCCATATACTCTCTCTCTTTCTCTCTGTCTATACATATACGTATGCTACGAGTTCTCCGCGCAACGAACGTGCTAGTCGTATGCAACGCGCTGCGGAGGGTTGAAAACAGGAGCATGCGGTTCCATTCCACGTTGGGGTTTTGTGAAAATATATACGGGTATGTATGTACCATATGTGTGTATATTTCAGTCGGAAAGCTTTCTCACTCTCGCTCTCTTGTTCTCCTCCCTAGGACGTGCTTTCGCGCGCGACAACCTCCCAACCTCTCTCTTTCTCTCTATAGCTCATACCACCCTATCCACCCGCCACACTCTCAGCCCGCTGAATTTCCACCACTGTCCCTATCTCGTCCTCGTTACGAATATCGTGTTGGAACTTCGTGTATCAGTATATAGTAGGACGGCAATAAATAAATAGACACAGATTAGATATCCACATATAGCTCGTGGGCAATTCTTCTGATATTTTTTTTAATCGCTATAATTTGTCCACCATACTGACCACTATCTGACGCCATCTTCGGATTTTTCACGGACATAGGTCCGTGACTTTTACGTTATATAAAGTTACGCAACGAGAAATCGCTATTGTTACGCATATGGCACAGAAAATGACTCGAATCCAACTAGCGTTAGTTATCAACTCTGTCCCCCGTGCAAAATACACATCACAAGGGAACCCGTCATAATAAAGAACCTAAGGTTTTCGAATCGCCAGGTTAAGTTTTTGGTGAACCCTTTCCAAGGCTGTATTCCGTGATCGGATGGTAATAAGCGTAACAATAGGTCTGTAGCCCAACGGTGTCTTTATCGACGGCGCAGTCTTCCTTCGATTGTCAGAGTCAGGACCAATATGAGAAGCGAGTCGAACGTCGTGTGCATGAGTATACTTATCGAAATGTTGATCAAAGGTCCCGTTTCCTTGGACTTCCGTTGCAGCAAACAGGCGATGTCTTCGGAGAGCGAGTAACGAACCTTGATGAGTACGATGCGAAACAGGCGAGGAATCAGAGCTTTTCAGGAATTAGGAAGATGTCCTCGGGTTTCACGCAAAGGAGAAGGTCACAATTTATAAGCGAATGGTGATTTTTATTCGCGTAGATTGTCACTTTTTATTGGATACAAATAATAGTTTCTCGCGGTTAATACGTATTGAACGTTGCAACAAACGTTCCGGATTTACTAGTTCGAGTTTCTATTATCCCGTTATTAATGAGTTGCAATTAGCGCGACAGTTACTACTGTGGAGAGGATCTCCGCACTCAACCACATTACAACGGCTTCTGTCGATCATCGCTCGATTTGCAACGCATCTCGCTGCAGGAGGCAGGGGGAGCAAAAGTGAAGTGGCACCTCAGGAGAGATGACGAATGTCGACCTCCACCCCCGCGAGCCACTGTCTAATCGCGAGCCGCCGAGATGGTTGCAGCGTAAATAATTCGCAAAAGACCGGATGCAGCTATCGCAACGCGGCGGAGAGACTCGGTCCCATGAAACAAATCTACGGCATCGGAATGCGAGACAGAAGCATCGGCAGACAAAACAATCCTCATTCCACGATAATATTTTGCGAATACGAAAGCAAAGTCTTCTCGTTCAAACGCTAGGCTTAACACTATAAAATGATATGGCAGACGCGTTGTTTTAAATTTTTCATTGAAATTGTCGATTTAGTCTTGATCCAGCAGTGAATGATCGATTAAAGAATTCTTTATCCACGTATCTTATCCCCGCGTTTTACATCAGAACTTTGGGGTAAAAATTGATTTTCGATAATTACTTTATTGTTTATCATTCGTTATTATCTGTTCGATAAGAATTTAGATACGGCGAGTACCACCTGTCGAGTGGGCAGTAGTGAAAGACAAAGAAAAAAGCTCTTTCCACTATCGAAACACCAATGTGCTCTATACCCCACTGATGTGTCGTTCAATATATAACATTGTATATACGAGGTCTGTTCAAAAAGTATCGCGAATTTTGAATTTCCGCGGGCTACGTATATTTGATTATCGATTTTTTTGTGACGTTAGGTTGGTACTCGTGTCCCTCACTTATCCTGAAAAAATCGGCCATTTTGAATGTTTAGTTAATTGTTGACAGCCGTTTTGGTTAGACGCGTTTTGGCTTGTCTTCGATTTTTGCCTATTCCAAAAAAGCAGTTTCCATTGCGGTAATTAAGCTTTGGTTTCCACGTCATAACCATAAACCCATGATTCGTCACCAGTTATGACCCTCTGGAGCAAATTTGGGTCGTTGCGGACCAAGTCCAACAGCTCCTTAGCAATGTTAACGCGACACTGTTTTTGTACAAAATTGAGCAATTTTGGCACGAATTTTGCGGCGACCCGTCTCATGCCCAAATCATTGGTAAAAATCGAATAGCACGAGCCAATCGATGTGTTTAGTTCCTCAGCAACTTCTCTAACGGTGATTCGACGATTGGCCAATATTATTTTCTTCGCTTCATCAATGTTTTCGTCTGTTGTTGATGTGCTCGGGCGTCCGGAACGCATTTCGTTGTTCGCATCTTCTCGGCCCTCTGAGAAGATTTTGTACCACCGATAAACGTTGCTCTGGTCCAAGGTAGCTTCACCATATGCCACAGTCAACATTCGGAATGCGTCGGCGCACTTAATTTTGTTTTTCACACAAAATTTCATACAGATTCTTTGATCCATTTTTTGGAATAGGCAAAAATCGAAGACAAGCCAAAACACGTCTAACCAAAACAGTTGTTAACAATTAACTAAACATTCAAAATGGCCGATTTTTTCAGCATAAGTAAGGGACATGAGTACCAACGTAACGCCACAAAAAAATCGAAAATCGAATATACGTAGCCCGCGGAAAATCAAAATTCGCGATACTTTATGAACAGATCTCGTACATATGTATGTATATGGAGATCCATGCAAGCAAGAGAGGGAGAAGACACTGTCGACTTGTGAAACACGTGCGACTCGTGCCTGTTGGTGATGTTGTTGCAGAGGAAGAGGGGAATGGAAGCGTCACTCGCGCTCAGGGAAAAGATGATTGCCAGACGCGGCGAAGTGCGTGGCTCGATGAAGAGGCGCGCGTGGGTAGACAGGTGCAGGTGTTGTCCCTCGGCAAACACGTACCCCGAGAAGACTCCCCACGACGACTTTTGCGTTTCACTCATCTACATGTAAGGCTCGTACGTATATCGACCTAGACATTTATTCGAGGACGAGTGAAGTTGAAATTTCGACTACGCGCTCACGGTAGTCGAAATTTGTCCAATATGTGAAGGTCGTGTTCGATACAAATGACACGAATAAAAATTTTTTCTCAAATGCTCCGGTACATTTGCCTAAACTGTCCATGACCATTGAACTATTTTCGCTATTTAGTTTAATTGTTGTTTTCATTTACTTGCGTCACGGTTTTCTAGGGCGGCAAACATTTCTTTGTCGTCGTATCATCATTTTCAAGTGAATTCTTCACGCATCGATACCGCGATCGACGAACAACCCTCGGCTCTGGTTCGCTCTATGCACGTGCGTTACAACGACCCCTGCATACTTTTGTGCAGGCAGATGCAACAAGGGTGAAATACATTCATGAATATGAGCGTGCAATGTCAGATGTGGTTATTACTGGAGCGTTGAAACGGTAGGAGGTATATATATATAATAAGAAAATGTATGCAGTGTGTACAGTATGAAGGGACAAGTGTACGTAAGTTATAGAGACAGGTGCAAGGGTCGCTCTGTCGGTATAGGACAAACGAGAGGGGTGTGTATAATCTCCTGATGACAACGTTCAAATTCTTTATTCCTCTTCTACTACGTATAAAGCCCTTTCCTCATAAGTTTTGTTAAATCAGACAGAGAATTGACATTCAGCGTTATTCTACGAATGCACGTGCAAAAGCTCGATATCCACGACAATTATAAAGACGAAAAATTGGCCTTGATCATTCAAGTGGACGCGTAATCGTAGTCTTTTGAATATTCGATATTTTTCGGTAATTCAAGAAACGACAATATAAAAAACAGGACATTTTTGTACGTTAACGAACGGTTAAGAGTTTATCCGATCAAAAATCTCCCTTTGATGACAATTCGAAAGTTATTTAAATGAAAAACTCACGGAATAATATTGAGAATGCGAAAAAAAAACATGATATTTTTATCCATTAGGATATTATTCGTTCGATTTCGAAAAAGCTTCCCGATTCAGATAAATTAAGTGATGGAAATTATTTTTCATCGATATCTTGGGTAACAACATGAGATACAGATCGTGGGGGGTTGTAAGGTTGTTAAAACAAAAATAGGCCAGCGAGGCTATCAGAACCGTTATCACTGTAGTGCTTTTCAGAAACCCAGAGAGAAAGAGAGAGCTTCACCCTCGAGGATGTCAGCGAGTGTATAGTTGAGCGAAGAAGCAAGGAAGAGGAAGAACGAATGGATGTCTATATAGATGAGGAAATGGTGTGGAGCAGAGAGTGGTTGAGAGAGAGAGAGAGAGGAAGAAAGAGATGACGGTGGCGTCACAGCATTGGATGGCGGGTCGTTATCGTTAACGACAGCCACCGATTGTCCCAACGACCATCCGCGGGCTCGCTGAGAATAGTCGTCTCTCGTTGGCAAGGAGAGCGAAAGAGAGAGAGAGAGATACAAACGGGAGAGCTTGCGAAGTCGTACCGAGAGCATCGTCGTCTCTTCGCCTTATAGCCGCGATAAACATAAAGCCTATACGCCACGAAAATGTTCAACTTACACGCACACACGCCGACTCTTTCCGGATTCTTACGTTCCACATGCTCAAGCGATATATAACAAATTCTCGAATTTCTGGCTACTTCAGAGGCTCGATGTACTCATATTAACACTGGGTTATGTGGTGTAACGATGGGAGGCTTCAAAAGACTTTAAAAACAGTAATACCAAGCAAATTTCGAAAATTCCTCTATATGTTGTCTGTTAAGAATTAAAAAAAAGATGTACGAGGTCTGTTCAAAAAGTATCGCGAATTTTGAATTTCCTCGGGCTACGTATATTCGATTTTCGATTTTTTTGTGACGTTAGGTTGGTACTCATGTCCCTCACTTATGCTGAAAAAATCGGCCATTTTGAATGTTTAGTTAAGGGAGGAAATAGGGTTAGGACAGCGTTTTCTCAATGATTTTCAGGAATATTTTTATAGTATAAAAAATGAATATAATTTATTGAAACTTTGAGAATATTTTATACATATATTTAAGTATATACTATAGAATTTTTGAAGAATTTCCTTGAAAAACACCGAAGATATTAGCGACCCCATATTGCAGGTCACAATCAGACTCAGCATTTTGCGTACATTCTGGAAGCCGCAATTTTCATCTGAAATCAAACGAGGTTGAAATTTACTTTTATTATATGTCTCTCTTCTATATGAACCTAAATGCTATCAAAAAGATAGAAAATTGAATTTTTTACAGGGGTCAAAACAAAAAGCATGATTTCTTGCAATTTTTTACAACTTTATTTGCAAAAAAAAAATTATTTTAAATAATGATAATATTCCGATTTTAGGTTCATATAGAGCGCAATACTATGACGTCATAACTGGTGACGAATCATGGATTTATGGTTATGACGTGGAAACCAAAGCTCAATCATCGCAATGGAAGCTGCTTTTTTGAAATAGGCAAAAATCGAAGACAAGCCAAAACACGTCCAACCAAAACAGCTGTCAACGATTAACTAAACATTCCAAATGGCCGATTTTTTCAGCATAAGTGAGGGACATGAGTACCAACCTAACGCCACAAAAAAATTGAAAATCGAATATACGTAGCCCGCGGAAATTCAAAAGTCCCGATACTTTTTGAACAGACCTCGTATACTTTACGTTATTAAACATTTGTAAGGATGAATCTCGTTAATAAATTTTCTTGCATCGCGAAAAGAGCTTTTTTCAAACATTGACATATATATTTCGTTGCATACGGCAAAATAAATGTTAAGTTATAAATACTAAATTGTAATTGCGGCAAATAGAATATAATCGGACGGAAAAATGAAGTCAAACAAACTTTGATAATAAATCAATATTTATGTCGCCCTTTTTTATCAACCTTATGACGGTGCACAGTGTCAATGACACGCTGACATCTTAGAATTATTTCAGAAATTCCATAAACTACAAAACTGCCCGGAGAATAATATATTCTCGAAGTTCTCAAGCTCAAAGATAATGACCTCGTTCGAAAAGTTCCAAGGGTTTCGTTGAAAAGTGAACCCGTGATCGAGGAAAGAGTCATCCAAAAAGTTGCTCGCATCGAAGTGAAATTCAAAGAGATTTTCATAATTTTTCTTAATCCCCTGGGAAAAACCTTTAAATATAATACGTCTTCGTGGATATATTACGAGATATTTTAAAGAAGAGAAAAGAAAGTAACGCTAGACTTTTCGAGTAAGATTTTGGAATAAAGTTAAAGCTGAAAAAGCCCTTTAGTTTTCGTATCACTTTGAATCAAGATTAGAAATAACAATAATGCAAAGCACCAATTACAATGCAGCATGAAATTGCGGCCAGTGGCAATCGGACGTCGCGAGAGATTTTACGACTGCGGCAACGTGAGGTCGTTCGTACAGAGGGGGTTGTCCCCGAAGGGTAGTGGGGAGATTTTCACGAGGGTGCGCTGCAGAAAAGTTGAAGGCGTTAAAGAGCCTCGCACGTCGTATTGCCCGAGAAAAGGGGAGGTGGGTTTCGGTGTAACCGAGACTGCCCGAGGGTTTATGCGCGATATATAGGAAGGCCAGGGGTGAAAGGGAGGCTTGAAGTATATGTAGTAGCGCCGGAGGATAAGAGGAAAGTAAAAAAAAAAAATCATCCCCCCAGCGACTAAAATACGACGGCGCGCGTGAATGCAGCGGGAGTTGACAGCTCGCGCCAGCTGTCACTTGTCGTTTACGGGACATTAATGAATAGGCGATGGTGGCCGTGAAAGGGCGATGGCGATTCGTACACGGTCGATTACTGAGATTAAAGAGTCCGCGCGGCCATCCCCAAAAAAAAAATCGATAACAGGAGCGTTTACTCTCGAGTCAACGTGGATTTAAGGGAGGAAATAGGGTTAGACGGTTCAAAAAATCGATTTTTTTTTATTTCATAAATCGTTAGTAAAACTATTGAAAAATATGTTCCCAAAATTAAAAATGAAAATTCCGACTCGTTCTATTGTTATAAGCCATTAAGGGGAGGAAATAGGGTTAGGACAGCGTTTTCTCAATGATTTTCATGAATTTTATTATAGTATAAAAATGAATATAATTTATTGAAACTTTGAGAATATTTTATACATATATTTAATTATATACTATAAAATTTTTGAAGAATGTCCTTGAAAAACACCGAAGAAAATTTATGACTGCCTTGACTTTGTTTTTCTTGGTACTATTTTTTCAAACGCGTTTTTCTGAAAACGGCTTTTTTTTAACTTGCGTACACGCTAGTTTGAAAAGTTTTCAACCAATCGTTTTGAAAATTGGCAGTTACTTTCTTCACAGTATTGCGCTCTATATGAACCTAAAATCGGAATTTTATCATTATTGAAAATAGTTTTTTTTTTGCAAATAATGTTGTAAAAAATGGCAAAAAATCATGCTTTTTTGTTTTGACCCATGTAAAAAATTCAATTTTCTATTTTTTTGATAGCATTTAGGTTCATGTAGAAGAGAGACATATAATAAAAGTAAATTCCAACCTCGTTTGATTTCAGATGAAAATTGCGGCTCCCAGAATGTACGCAAAATGCTGAGTCTGATTGTGACCTGCAATATGGGGTCGCTAATATCGCCGGTGTTTTTCAAGAAAATTCTTCAAAAATTTTATAGCATATACTTAAATATATGTGTAAAATATTCTCAAAGTTTCAATAAATTATATTAATTTTTTATACTATAAAAAAATTCATGGAAGTCATTGAGAAAACGCTGTCCTAACCCTATTCCCCCCCTTATGCGAAAGACCAGTGAGGGTCCGAATAATTTTATTCCCATACATGTAAATTTCCATATAAAAAAGTACGAAAGTAATGAACAAAAACAAAGGTCCGTTCGCGAGGAAACAATAATGTCGCGATGAGAAGAGATTAATTTTTTGAAGAGCAACGCCCGTCACTGATAGTGACATTAAATCGAGATCGATTAAAACGATGATTTCAAATAAATTGATCATTCTTTTCTTCGCGACGTTGAATATTCCTAGAAATTATGTGTAGAGAATAACCGAAACTTTGGAAATAAAATATAATTATTCGAAAACTTCTGGAGCACCGGGTACGTACGATTATATACATGTAGATGAAAAAGCGGGTTTGTATGAGAAAGAGAGGAAGGGCGAGAGAGAGGGAAGAGAAAAGATCGTGGGCGTGAGCGTCGAATATGTATAGGTATATATAAGTTTCCGTTCCGTTGCCTCTGGGCTCTTTTCCGCACAGTCCCCAGCGTAGAGACTAGCAAACCCCCTCGTCTCGTTTCCACTTGCCGCGTGAGCTTTTCTCTCCCTCTCGTTCTCCTTTCTCTCTCGGTTTGCAATTCTACCGCGCGCTGTTGCTGCCGCTCTCAGCACGACGCACAGTTCCCGCTTTATATATATATATATCAACCCCAACTTCCGCTTGGCTATGCTCGCGAGAGCGCTCCAACCCTCATCCCCCGTGCCTTCGCACGTTCTGCAGCATCCACCTCGTTTTCCGCCACGATCTCTCTTTCTCTCTTTCTCTCTCTCTCTCACCCCCGCTTGCTCAACTTCCTCGTACCGTCACTCGTCGTGTATGTACCCTTATACGAGAGAGCAGCCGGTGTTGCTACCGCACTTGGCGCACCCCGTTTAAGTATCCCCCGTGATATTTCGCGACTTGTGAGAGTCTGCGCGAGTGCGGGAGAACGCGAAAAAATGGTAAGGGAACTAACGACAAAGTTTCTGGGCGTATAAGATGCCCAAGAACTGACCCAACAACGATTTTCCACCCATACGCTCGTCAGGGACGGCCATCGTTTCTAACGTTAAAAAAAAGTAGACACGATTGTCTCAGGATACAATGATTACGAGTAAGTGTGGTAAAAAATGAGAAATTTCAATTTTTCGACTAAATAATCGAGCAATATTGACTTTACAACGAAATATAGGGGAACCCGGGGCATTGTGGACATCCGAGGCAGTATGAGCACCCCTCTCTAACACCTCTCACAAGTGCCGATTGCAGTAGACAACGTTTGTATATTGTTTTAGTATGCGTCACGCCAGCGCGACAAGTGGTGCTATCAGCGAGAGCGCACGTCGAGCGGACCCAACCTAGAAAGACGTTTTTATGTGATTTTGATCCAATTTTGGCTATTGTGTTTACGTTTGCAAACAAGAGACAATATCATTAATTGCAGTGCACTTTTCGGATCAAAGGTAAGTTACCCTTGTAAGAATAGCACTATAGCGACTAGAGAGGATAGACTATAGTTGGAGATGCCGCTATAGTCACGTTTCCCCCGGATAACGGCCCAAAAAAAATAATGTCGTATATCGTTGATTATCATTATAATCGGAATACTGGCGAATAGATTCACGAGCTGCGTCTCGCACTCTCCCAGCGACCGCGAACTGTGGCGGTTTTATATCTATTGTGCGTCGATTATATTGTACGAGACAAATGTCTATGTCTCTATATCCACCCATGTATCAGGATTTTCTCTTGTCATATACTTGTCGGGAATAACGCGTGCAAAGAAGTGTTATGTTAAGTGTCGACTGCACATCAAGCGAATTATTCTCTGGGAGAGGTAAGATCCGCAAATTTATGATTATATCAAGAATAATAATGAGAGATAAATTATTATCACCAGTATTTCCGATAATTAGTGTTTTAGAGAGAGCCTGTTAAAGAACAAAATAAAAAAGGGAATCGTTCGACGGATCAAGTGACGCAACGCCCTCGAAACAAAAAAGAAAACCAAGTAAAGATAGGCGAAAGAATTTTCTATTATCAATATATGTGTGTGTGTGTTTTCGAATTTATTATGTATGTATCCTGCGGCACCTTCAAATTATAACGAAGTTTAAACGATCTGGAGTCTCCAAAATTAGTGATAAAAATCGAATAAAATTTACAATCAAATATTACTAATTTCAAACAAACAACAAACAGAACAATAAATTATAAAAGAAATAACGAAAATTGTCGTTAATTCCAAATAAAATAATCACAATAATTTTAATAAAGAAAATAAATTATTACACCCTTCAAGTATTTTATTAGTATATTAAGTATTCATCAATATTGTTAGAAACTTTATTTTCGTTTGTTTTTGGCATTCTTGGTAATGGGGCATAATGGACGGGGTACTATGGGCATGGTGCCCGTTTTGCCCCTGATATTTCTATTTATTTATTTATTTTTACAGTTTATATTAAGATAGTCCGTACCTACGAAGAGAAGACGAATCGTGGGGAACGGAGCGAGTGCAGTATGCGATCAGCGGTCAACGATGTTTTAAGTAAAAAATTAAGTTGCAAGGCAGCTGCGATCACTTATAGTGTACCCCGTACCACTGTGCAAAGAAAGATTGAGGAATACAAGTCCGAGCAATGTATTCAACTTAGGCGTATGGGGAATTTTGGGCCCGTATTTTTTCACGCCGAAGAAAACGAGTTGGCTTCGTACACAAAAAAACATGGAAACTAGATTATTTGGCCTCTCAACGAAAAAAATCCGAGAATTGGCCTTTGAACTAGTCGCAAGAAATAACATTCCGCATAACTTCGATCAGGCATTACGGGTAGCAGGTGAGTATTGGTTGGCCAACTTTTTAAAACGCAATCCATCCTCGTCGCTTCGGAAACCAGAAGCTACAACCACCATCTCACACGCCTCTCGAATCACAACCTCAAGCACTATCACCATCACCTCACAATCAGATGCAACCGTCTTCTCTCACACCATCAACTCCACCAGGTACGTCGACTTCTTTTCATCGTGTTTCACCTGGAAATATTATGCCTATACCAAAAGCTGTAACACAAAAAAGGGCATCGCGTAAACGTGGCAAGACTGCTGTAATTACTAGTTCTCCGTATAAAAAATAACTTGAACAGGCTCAGACAAAAAAAAAACGCCTTCCAAAAATGCGGTTGAGAAGAATAAGAAAAAGAAACGTGAGGAAGACAAGACAAAATAAATATGAATCGTAAGATGCTGAATGTCTTTATTGTGGAGAATTGTATTCGGAATCGAGGGAGGGTTGGATCTCTTGTCGTTCCTGTGGCAAATGGGCGTATGCTCATGCGCCAGTGAGGACGACAATGACGATGAAAAAACTCATATCTGTTCATTTTGCACAGGATTCTAAGTTATTTTTGTGTCGGATGATTCTAGTGTCCATTGTGCCCCATGCATGTCCATTGTGCCCCAGATACGGGGCACTATGGGCATTTCGCATATATTTTTAAAACCAAAGTTACATTCAAAGATTTAATTTAATGGCAGATTTTGATTTATGTTCTCAAAGAGTACTCAATAAATGATTATATTTCACTTTAATTGCTAAGTTTTATTTTTTATTTTACATTTTTCATTGCGTTTTCCTTAAGGTGCTCGTACTGCCCCGGGTTCCCCTACGATATTTGTGGAATAAAAATGTCAATCATATTGAACTAAAGAAGGTTGTGAAAAAGTATACATTTTTGTGCCACCCGCAGGCATGATGTTAGCCGAGTTCTACGGTTTCGTCGTGAGAGAATTCTCGCGAAACGAGACGCGAGTGACTTCAAAGACGGGCGAGAGATGCAGGACAAAAGCTTCCCAAACTGTCTCTGGCGCACAGGAGCTATACCAGAGAGATATACGGATGCAGTGAGAATGAGCAAGCGGCCGGGGCGGGGGGCGGGGGGGGGGGGGGATGAACGGAAGTTGCAGAAGCCCGGCGAGATGGGATTTCGTCCGGGAGAGAGTAGAGGAAACCGGAAACGGAAGTCGCGCCTGGCTCATGTCTCACATAGAGAGAATTCTCGTACAGAAGTTTCCAAGCTCGCCGAATCGGCTCAGAGACGAGCAGCCATCTCGTATAAAGACAGAGGTGCAAACAGAAGTCGAAATATCATCGTCCGTGACTACAGAAGGGAAAATCTATCATTTTCATCACGTCGAGAGCGCGTCCCTCTAGGAGACAAGCTCAAAAGCAAATGAACTTTGAGCTACAAAAAGCATTGTTACTATCTATCCGAATGGGATGATTTTTCAATTTTTATAAAAAAAATTCTCACAACTTGAATGAAAATAAAATTGGACGTATTTTTTTAACCCTTTGAGCTATCTTGAAATATTTCGATGTCTATTTTTTGGTTGAAAAGGACTGAATTTTTGATTCTCAACATTTGGAAACTTTCCTTTTCAATAATTCGTCGAGTTCAACATTCCTCGAAATGTTAGGCAGTGTCTCGATTTTGTTTATGCAAAAACAATAACCATACGATTTTCTACATCATTTTTTCAACCTCAAATTCGACGAAAAATACGTTCGAGTCTGAAAAATTTTACAATAAACGTATTGTATTGAATGTCTATTGTATTAAGGGAGGAAATAGGGTTAAGACAGCGTTTTCTCAATGATTTTCATGAATTTTTTTATAGTATAAAAAATGAATATAATTTATTGAAACTTTGAGAATATTTTATACATATATTTAAGTATATACTATAAAATTTTTGAAGAATTTCCTTGAAAAACACCGAAGATATTAGCGACCCTATATTTCACAATCAGACTCAGCATTTTGCGTACATTCTGGAAGCCGCAATTTTCATCTGAAACCAAACGAGGTTGGAATTTACTTTTATTATATGTCTCTCTTCTATATGAACCTAAATGCTATCGAAAAAAATAGAAAATTGAATTTTTTACAGGGGTCAAAACAAAAAAGCATGATTTTTTGACATTTTTTACAACATTATTTGCAAAAAGAAAATTATTTTGAATAATGATAATATTCCGATTTTAGGTTCATATAGAGCGCAATACTATGGAGAAAGTAGCTGCCAATTTTCAAAACGATTGGTTGAAAACTTTTCAAATTAGCGTGTACGTAAGTTCAGAAAAAGTCGTTTTCAGAAAAACGCGTTTCAAAAAATAATTCCAAGAAAAACAAGCAATATGGGGTCGCTAATATTTTATAGTATATACTTAAATATATGTATAAAATTTTTATAGTATATACTTAAATATACGTATAAAAATTTTATAGTATATACTTAAATATACGTATAAAATATTCTCAAAGTTTCAATAAATTATATTCATTTTTTATACTATAAAAAAATTCATGAAAATCATTGAGAAAACGCTGTCCTAACCCTATTTCATCCCTTAATGGCTTATAACAATAGAACGAGTTGGAATTTTATTTAAAATTTTGGGAACATATTTTTCAATAGTTTTACTAACAATTTATAAAATAAAAAAAAATCGATTTTTTGAACCGTCTAACCCTATTTCCCCCCTTAACCAAATTGAATAAATACAGCTTTTCAAATTTTTCCTTAATCAAAGAATTGCATCGAATGATTATTTTTTAAAATTGATTCTTTTCAAAAAGAACAGTCAATATACTTTATCAACAAAAAAAATTTTCGATATTTGGGAAATACATGTTTTTTCATTGGTACAACTTGATTTGCAAAAAAAAAATTATTTTAAATAATGATAATATTCCGATTTTAGATTCATATAGAGCGCAATACTATGAACAAAGTAACTGCGAATTTTCAAACCGATTGGTTGAAAACTTTTCAAACTAGCGTGTACGCAAGTTAAAAAAAAGTCGTTTTCAGAAAAACGCGTTTGAAAAAATAGTACGCTCGGTTATACACGTGGCGCGCTCGGGGCTTGAAGGAGAGCTACTCACTTTAATGGCTTATAACAATATAACGAGTCGGAATTTTCATGTCAAATTTTAGGAAAATATTTTTCAATAGTTTTACTAACAATTTATGGAATTAAAAAAAAATCGGTTTTTTGAACCATCTAACCCTATTTCCCCCCTTAAATATCTCAAATCACGTGTCCAACTTGACTGTATTTTATACCTCACTTTTTCGGTCGAGTGTCAGCGTGTGCAACGACGAAGACTAAATACTATGCGAGAGGGGGGTGTGGTTCGTGATATTTTTGCGTATGGATATACGCAAAAATATCACGAACTACCCCCTGTACTCTGAAGTGTACTCGTATACTTCATCTGAAGTATACGAGTACATACCAGTTTCTAAGAACGAAAAGGACCTAATCCACATAAATGTAGCACGTGAAGTAACGTGAATCATGTCCTTTTTTTGTACTTTAGCACTCTGTACACGTGCATATACAGCAATGTGGTATATAGCTACGGTATTAGGGGGGATCCAGTTCGCTGTCTGCGTCAACCCAGCTGGAACTAAGCCGTAAAGAGTCTCGGTTGCATTGAGCTGAACGTGAGAGCCATATACAGCAAACAAGAAATATGTATCTATATGTATGATATCGTCTGGCAGTGAACAAAATGGCGTATTGCATTTCGTTTTACTTGTCAAGCCGAGGCAGTTACGCCCGTTCGTTCGCTAAAAGTCGACATAGAAATGAAACGTCCATAGAAGAGCTCTAAGTTATATATACACGCGCAGACCGTACTCATCTCTGCTACCTACGTCATTCTATGCGCCACGAAGAGCCCTCACGCGCGTACGATCTCTCTGCGACGTTGTGAACGACGAAAATGCCCCCCATCCCCCTAAACCATCCCGCCTAATCTCTTAGCAAACACTTCACTCTCTCGGGGCGTAACAAGCCTCCCTCTTCTTTCGAATGGCCAGCAGCACACGCTGTGTGCTCGAAGGGCGCGCGTGCACGCCAGAGATGACGGCATGAATGACGAAGTTATATGTATATATATATAGGGTGGAGAGAATATCGAATGGTTCCTAACAAAAGGACAAAATACACATAAGTTATGCCCTTTCGTTTGTTAGACGGCGAGATATGTGAGAGTGGTGGGCGCCCTACAATCGCTAACGCAAGGATGACCTCCAACAAACTTGGGGGAGCTCTGGAAGGTTCGGGTGTACCGACGCAGAGAGTTAACGAGAGATATCGTGTATGTATATATGTATACAGATATATGCAGGTTAGATGGTCTCGTTGCTCTGACAGCCGCAGATGGCACTTGCCGCCTTGTTTGTCATAAAATCTACCCTATATACCACATCGTCGACGTCAAGAACCACCCCTCGCGACTATTTCCCAGACACGCTGATACCAGGGAGACAGAAGTAACGGAGCGTTTTTCGATCCTTTTGCGAGATTGTTTTTTGTTCGAGAATAAAAACAACGACATCAGTGGAAAATCGAAATTTTCTATGGTGTTAGTATTCCCCCGTATCTATTCTTGGAACATGCATTATCCTCGTATGCTCACGGCATTTACGTGATTGCCAGGGGAAAAACACTTTTTTTAATGGTATGTGAAGGCATTTCAGACGAGCTCGTGATCAGCCCGAATGAAGCGGGAAGAATGGCAGGACCGCGGTTCTACAGATCCCAACTGTACACCTACACAACTGTCACGACCAAACTGACACGAGCATACGAATATTTCGCAATGTTGTCACGACAAAACTGTTCCCGAACAAAACTCTCACCGTTAAAACTGTCACCGCACAAACTGTCACCACTCAACTTTCCTGAATCTCTATTCGACACGTGCAGAAATCTTTACGAACAAAACTATCACCGTCTAAACTGTCACAGTCTCGACTGTATTCTGCGCAACTGTAACGCAGCAGAATAGTCCCTGTCTACACTGTCAGGGCGTCTACTGTATTCTGCACCAACCGTCACCGCACAAAACTGTCACCGCACAAAACTGTCACCGGCAAAACTGTCACCGCGCCAAGGCGAGATGTACTAACCCACACGGGTATAAGCTGAACTCGTAGATAAGAGCGCTCGTCCCACGTAGAAAAATTGTAACGGCCGAGCGTTGGGCCAATACTGGTTGCCGTAGTGCCGGTACTGGCTGCCAGTACAGATTCGGTACAGGAGTGTAATAGCCGGCCGTTATACTGTCACCAACGGTCGTACCAATACTGGTTATTTCATTGGGCCGGATCTTGGCAGACGATTTTGCCGACGGTGCAAATTACATCTCAGCGAAAAATGGGAAATTAAATAGATATTGAATCGACGTCTTTTAGACACTTTTGGCGTCTAGTGAACGCCGATCCAATGCCTATTTAAATTCTATTTCTCTCTGGGAGTAATTTATATTGCTTTTTACCACGTTACCAGATGTTTCCCAAGCAGCACACGTACGTCCAAAGGATGTACTTTGGACGTAAGGACGTTTTTCGGATGTTTTTAGGACGTCCTTTCGATGTCTGTGTTGTCTGGGATGTTTATGCATAAATGTTTGATAATTAAATGCACTTGATATACACTAAATACTCGGAATAGTTTTTATTAATAAGAGACTAAGTATATATACAGGTCTAAAATACGTACTTAAATGTTTATAGAACAGTGTTTATAAAATATAGGCTATATGAAGGAAATATTACACTGAAAAATATTGTATTAATCGTGCAATTTCAAGTTCGGGGCAAATTATAATTCAACAATTTGGTTGTTTGCAAAATAATGGACCTTTGATCCGAATAACGTAGTGTATAATTACATTACAGAACGCAACTGTTAAAGAAAGTAAAATACTCTCAGTACTGGCATTTTCTATAGCCCAGTACTAAGCTTGTATCGAAGCCAGAGCTTGGCCGTATTTTATAGCCTATTTTGGACCAGATTTGGTTATTATACCGGCCCGTAGTGCGGCCAGATTGACAACCAGTACTGGCACAAGACGATATTTTATACTGACCCAAAGCTTGGCCAGATTGTCAGCCAGTACTGAAACAATACTGGCTGCCAAAGTTTGGCCGCCAATACTGGCCCAAAGCTTGGTCAGTAGAATTCAACCAGTACTGGCATAAGACTGTATTTTATACTGCCCCGTAGTATGGCCCGTAGTACGGCCCGTAGTACGACCCGTCGTACGGTCCGTAGTATGGCCCGCAGTATGGCCCATAGTATGGCTAGATAGTCAGTCAGTACGGGACCAGTACTGGCGGCCAATACTGGCCCAAAGCTTGGCCAGCAGAATTATACTGGCAATTTCTACGTGGGGTGCTGCTTCACCAAACGCGGCGCAATAGCGCGCGATATTTAGTGCGTGTCCGCTATTACCGATCGCTGAGCACAAGTAAGTACGCGCGGTGTGAAGGCGGTGTGTGGTTGAGACGACATGCGGCGAATGACGCAAGTATTAGCGGACACGCACGAAGTATCGCGCGCTATTGCGCCGCGTTTGGTGAAGCAGTCCGAGCGCTCTTACCTACGGGTACAGCGTTATCTCGCGTTAAGCGGTGACGGTTGGTGCCGTGTACAGTTTTGCCCGTGACAGTTTTGCCGGTGACAATTGCCGTGGTTACAGTTGCTGCGGTGACAGATTAAACGGTGATTGTTTAGACGGTGACAATTCAGACGGTGAAAGTTTAGATGGTGACGGTTTGAACCGTGACAGTTTAGACGGTGATAGTTTTGTTCGTGAAGATTCTGCACGTGTCCAATAGAGATCGGGGAGAGTTGAGTGGTGACGGTTTGTGCGGTGACAGTTTTAATGGTGAGAGTGTTGTTCGGGAATAGTTTTGTCGTGACAATATTGCGAAATATTCGTATGCTCCCGTCAGTTTGGTCGTGACAGTTGGGTAGGTGTACAGTTTGAATCTGTAGAACCGCGGTCCTGCCGGAACAACTTCTCTCGGATATTCTAAAATAATGTTTTTTCTATTGTATGCGAATCATATTTGGCTTGATCACGATCCATTGGTTCGATAGAGTCATTTTTCCTTCAATGATGTCTTCCAATCGGAATCATGACATATCGTAAAAATTCACGATACAAAAACCCTACGCCCTCAATCGTTCAACGATTGGTGAAGAATATTCAACCTATACCTTTTTTAGACTTTCACCACCTTACCACCTCATCTCGACCCTCCATCCTCTTCTTCTATATTTCCAATCATTCCTACATTATTCTTTATATCCTCCCGACAAAAAAACGTATCAATGGGTATATCGGTTTTGCCGCATTGACAGGCATTTCTCCAGGTGTTGATCCAAGTTCGATGATCCGAAGTAATTAAACTCCTCGAATCTGAAAGGGCGGAAAGGATCGAGGGTGTGGAGGCTCTGGCGAAGCGTTCGAAAGCTGCTGCGGAGACTATAAAGGCCACGGGGAGAGCGAGCGAAGTTTGAGATCGGGAGCTGACATAAGGGAAACTTTCAGCAATCGCAGTGGTAGACACTCTGGTACGGAGTCCGAGAGGAATCCGGACTATATATATTTACGTGTATATCGACATATATATCATTGGTACAAATGTCCATGTTTATATATATGTACTGGGAGAACGAGAGGACAGGGATATATAGTATGGTCGAGCCAAACAAGAGGGAAGTAGGCTGAGACTGAGGTAGCGATCGTGAGGGGTTTTGCGGAGGGTGGATTGGAATGAGAACCAGGCCAGATCGCGAGAAGAAACGAGCTGTAGTGAGAGCGAGATGAAAGTATACAAGAAGAAGGTATATGCATATATCAGAGAGAGAGAGAGAGAGAGAGAGAGGGAGAGAAGGAGCATTGCGTGGGTAGCTTGAGCGACCATGGGGAATAACCGTATTCCGTACACTGTGGGGGATACATATAAACATATAGATATATATGAAAGGCAGCAACGTCGTTTTCCGAGGCCTCATGCCGGGTTGTATGTGCTCGCAATGCCGCTGCTCTAGTGGTACAGGTATAGGTATATCAAACAGCCTCTGTACAGAAGGCTAGGTCGGTGCTCGTAGAAGCTCCGAGGTAGAGAACGAGAGAACAGGAGAGAGAGAGAGAGAGAACACGTGATGAGACCATGTACATAGATATATGGACGAAACGAGGTAGAGAATGAACGCGAGCGCGAGTTCAGAGCGGACGAGAGTGGCGTGGTTGAGCCACGATGGAGGGAGATACGGGGGTTGGATGGTGAGAGCGGAAGAGAGGATGGAGCTACGAGAACAACCCTCCCGCTGGTATACCAGTGAAAGAGGAGCGCGAGCACGGAAAGAGGTGGTGGCGACAGAGAGACATAGAGACAGAGTGAGAGAGGTTGAAGCAAGGGATGCGAACTCGGAGGTTGGATATATAGCGAAGTTGGTCGTAGCAGTATAGAGGGCATAGTCGTAGAGGGCAGTAGTAGTAGTAGTAGATCTATATGTATATATAGGAAGAGACATAGCGAGGAGAGTGGGATGGTCGAGGTAGGCGATAGCGGCGCTGCGGCGTAACGACGCTATAACGCGAGCCGCCGGGTGATTACCTACCACCTCTCACTCACCCCACTTTCGCTTCACCCTCTCGTCTCTTCTTCCAGCAGTAGCAAGCAGCGGTGTGCCGCACACACCAAGCCCCGAGCTTGGCGAAGAGCAATGGTGCGCGCCACGCCGTCATACCGTCAGAGGAGTGGGAGGAGGTTTGTGGAGAGGGGT